>JAVLUZ010000788.1:42500-82500 GCA_036768485.1 Mermis nigrescens
GACACATAATCCTGTTTTAAATGAAAGGACTGCCAAATTTTCTTATGTTTTTGCGCATTTCTTGTTCTCTGAACTGCATTTTGTTAATAAGAAGGCCACAAATGGGTCTGAAAACTGTAAGAACAAAATTTTCATTAATACATCTTTCTATATCTTATTAGCAGCGACCTGTTGCTGTGCTATGTAATTAACAGGGGTCGGAAAACGCATTAAAGCTCAGGAGTTTTGCGCAAAGTAGGACTTCATCAATTTTAAGTGTTTTTGGGCTTGCTGCTTTAGAACCGAGATTTGGCCATGTATTTTTAGTTTTCCGGGACTCTGCCCCCGACTCCAGCTCGCCACCCCAGACATCCTAGCTGCCGTAAAATCTCGTTGTACATGTGCAATGAGATTTTAGGAGAACAACTCCGGTAAAAGGGTTAGGAATTTCTTAAAATTTCCGGCGTGTCGCGCTGGCATTAATTTGTCTGTTTTGTATGATTTAAGCGGTATAAATTGAGTTTAATGTGCAGAAACGTCGAAATTATCCGGCGCCAGTTACTCTTCTTTCTTTTGTAAAGCTCCAGCATTGCGTTTGAAAGCCTGAGTCACTCAGAATATCTTCAGGCAAAGTTAGTAATTCGCAGTTTTCTTGTTAGAAGCTTGAACTGTTAAAACTGTTTTGTACAAATTTGATAATTTTTCTGCTCTGTCAGACTATAAGTTCACAGAGCTACAAAATGTGTTAGGTGGTAAAAAATGACTAAATTTCTTGGCACTTTGCCCCACTTATGTATTTCGAACTGTTTGTCAATAGAAAGGCCGTAAATTCTGTATGAAAACGGTAAAAATTCCAGAAATTGTCGGCACTTTGCACCGCTTTACACTATTGATCGTCAGAAACCCATAAATTAGCTAGGCTACACTACTAAAGGTCGAAAAACTCAGTTTTACTATACATAACGTTACTGTAATTCAATGCAAAAGTAGTCTTAAAGAATTTTTGTTCATGCCCCCTGAACCAAAATCCTGGCTATGCCCCTGCAGTCAGCTCCAGATGAACTTGCTTTTTGAATAAATTTTCATTTACTGTTGATTTAAAATTACTTTCCGGCAATGTGTTTTCCTGCATCAAATGATTTAATGACGCTTATGCAGATACAAAACATGCTTCACAATTTTTTGCTTTGAATTATGAAAATGACTTAAATTTCATTAAATGCATACGGATTCTTCAGATTACAGCCTCGATTCTATTTAATGTTGCATTAATTTTTCAATAATTCAACTGCTTAGATATAACTTTGGCCTAGATTTCACTGTCAACCGTAAATCAACGATGTTCACTGCATTCTCTTCCATCTAAGGTCCTAATTGGTAAACCCGCATACCCGGGTAATGAAATAGCCGCAACTGGCAGTAAAATTTGCAAAGTGTGCAGTAACTACTTGTGCGCAGGCCTGTATTGAGGGAGAATTTATCCTGAATTTTTTCAGAATTTTATTGTAGAAACTAGTTGGCTTTGTACGTTGCTAGCAAAAATACCCATTTTTCAGCGCTCCACGCCATCAGTTAAATCTAAAAAGCTATTTTCAGATAGCATAGGCATACAAATTTTTTTGAAATTCTTATCCTAAAAAGATGCGATGCGAAATCGAAATGATAAAATGATAAAGACGCCAAGATTTCCTGCGCTTCGCGCCAGATATACTTTCTGCATCAGTAAACTTCAAAGATTGAAAGTTGTCCTTAGAATGATGAAAAATATCGTAATCTTCTGGCGCATCCTTTGCCAGATTTATTTCTTCCGTTTCTGATCTCCAGAAAACAGCAAAAATTGAGCCGAGCTTTGGATAATAATATCAAAATTTTCTGGCGCTTCGCGCTGAATATACGGCGTCTTTACATTGTGTGTATCCTAGAGAAGCTACATCATTGAGTAAAAGAGTAGAGATCCCAAAATTGTACTTTTATCACCTCGAGCCACAGAAGTAATCCAGAAAAACGCAATAACTAGAAGCTACGGAGGTATCAGATTTTCCATGACTATCAAAGAAACAGGCGCGGATCTAGGGGGAAGCGGGGCGGCCCCCTACCCACAACCCTTTTTGAAAATTTTTCGAGCAGTAAATTCATGTGGAATGTGCCCAAAATTGAGCTATAAACGCCAAAAGCGTCAAAAATTTCCGGCGCTTTGCACCGATTCATCATTATTTTCCGTTTTAGTGTTCCAGCATTGTGTTTGAAGCAGTCAAAATATTCCAAGTGCTTCACTGATTTGATGTACTATATTATTTATCGGCTGAAACTCATAACGCTGGTTGGACATCGTGTTAAAGGTGTGTGTCACTTACCGGCAATTTTTCGTTTTGTTTCGTTTTTCAGTTCAGAACGCAAATCAAAGCAAGAATTTGTAATGGTTTGCAAAGTATGAAAAGGACTGGTTAAGTGTTTTTAGGCTGAGTTCAGAATTATATAATTGGGCCAATTTTGTAACAGTTTTAACGTTCATTTCAGACTTTATATTTCATAAAATTTTCCGGTGCTCCTGCTCGGCTCCCGCTGGGAGCGTTTAAGCGCGTCCCCCAGATCCTTCAGCTGTAAAAGCGAGGATGTTTCTTGCATTTTTGTGTCCAAGGCATAGTCGGATGAATGTAAATTGTGTGATCGTTGGGCTCGTTGGGCAGACCACCCTGACTACCGAAATGGAAAAGAAATTTTGTTTCTGCAAAGGGTCTCAAAAGGGAAACATGGAAAATTAGTTCTTTTGAATTATGCAAACTTAACATTTTCCGACGCTTCGCGCTGGATTTATGTATTGTTTATGTATGGCTGTGTCCTTTAAATGCTAAAATCGCTCAAATCTGATTTAGACATAGAGAGCATATCAATTTCTTTCCAGCGCTAGTGCGCTGGATTCTTTGTTCAGCTATATTTTTGCCTTTTAGTTCACTCAAAACAGCTCAAAGTTAAGTTATGACATAAAAAACATAAAATTTTTCCGGCGCTTGGCGCCGGATTTATTGTTCATCTATGTTTCGCTTCGCTCAAACCGCTCAAATTTGAGCTTATGTCGATTTTTTCCGGCGCTTCGCGCCGAATGATTTATTAGCTGTAGTAATCTTTCTCTGTAAAGCACAAAAATTAAATACAAAGACAGGAGATCTCATGAACTTCGCATTTTTGGTTGTGCAGATAGCTTAAATGATCAATGTCCTGCATATACAATATTGAGTGAGGTTAAAATTTTCGAAATTTTCGTTTAAAATTTGTCTTCACCATCGTTTAGAGCTATCGAGATACACTCAAAATTGCCCTTATTTTCACCCATCTCCTAATGGTTCTCGAGATATCAGACTTCAAATTTTCGGACCACCCCCGAGAAAATTTTTTCCAGGATCCGTCAGTGAAAGAAAGTCATAATTTTAAATTGCTGGATAACAAGAGATACGCTAATTACTGTTTTCCTCTGGGCTTAGGACAAACAAGATCATGTGTTGTGTTCATTCAATGTTCATATTCTATGCACTCGTTCGTTCACGCTTTTAAGATTCGCTAAAAAATTTCGACAGAATTTTGTCTGAAACATAGCTAAAACAGGTTTTTAGCGTACTTTCGAGCCAGTAAACGCAAAATTTTCAGAGATTAGCACGCTTCACATTTACTTGCTTCTGCTCTATGTATAGTTTTGTCTTCTAAACCACTCAAAATCGCTAAAACTCGAGTTAGCCATGGATAGCATGTCAATTTTTTCCGGCGCTAAGTGCCGGTGTCACGCGGTAAAAGTGTCCGGCATCGTAGTATCCGGCCGGACACTTTAAGATGCCGTAAAGTGTCCGGGTCCGCCTTAAAGTGTCCGGCCTATGTTTGTGTAGCGTAATGTCATTTAGGAATGCTCTTGCTGGTTAAGATAATGAAGCAATTAAGCACAGACGATTGCTGCACTGCATGATTTTTGGAATGATGCAAAATTGGGTACTAAGACAAATTTTTATTTACAGCGAATTGGTGATGTCACCTAAAAATGCTGATATATATAGACACAGGGCCATATTTTCAGGGAATATTTCACCAACTCTTTCGATTAACCGCCGAAATTCAAAGATGTTTTTCAGAAACTTTGGAGGATCAGAGCCTCCAATTCGCAACGCACTTTCGATAACGGCCAAATGTTTTAAATGAAGTTCAGAATATTTATGCATCAGAAGCAACCAAAAGTCATACGATTTTTGATCATAACAAGCGGTCAAAGGTCACAGCATTGCATTGTGCGTAAACAATAGTCAGTTTATTGTTGAATAAGTACTTACATGCATATGCAGCTTCGCTACTGTTACGAAAAATAAGAACAACATGACCTGGACACTTTACGGCAAGTGCCGGACACTTTACTGCTCATTGTAATGTGTCCGCCGGATAGTTTGCCGCATCGTAGCGTCCGGCCGGACACTTTACCGCCCGGACACTTAACGACGCGACACCGGATCATGGAAATTTTCTCCAGCGCTTCGCCTCGGAGTTATTAAGCTTATCTAAATTTCTCTGTCTTTGAGCCCTGCCACAAGACCGTTCAAATTTGATATAGACATGTAAAAGATGTCAAATTTCTTTTCGAAGCTTTGCGCCGAATTGTTTCTGTATTGTTTGCCTTTGTAAAGGACAAGAATTAAATACAAGATAGAAGCTGAGAAATTATTCGTCTATTGAATGATGAGAGATCACTCAATAAATTTGTTGTATAGGGATCAATATAAAGTAAAGTTAGAATTATTAAAAAATTTTGTTCATCGTTATATTGGAAGCTTGCCGAGATACGCTAAAAACTGCCATTATTTTCGTCTATCTCCTTTTGGTTCTCGAGATATCTGGTTTCCTCTATATAAAAATCATGGATATGGGCCTGCCCTTATGTCAACCTTTCCTCACAATCAACCTCTTCATTGACCAACCAACCAACCTCAGCAAAAGGGGTTCCGGTACCCACAAAACCAAGATCCATTCCCTCGGGTATGCTCATATGTGGTCTGGACCATAGGTGGACAGCACCAAAATTCTGGAAGGTGCAAAATTTTTCAAAGGTCAAAAAATGGTCGATGGTATGGCGAAAAAACACCATTTTTCTTCGTTTCCCCTTTAGTACTATCCATCGGCATCAAAAAATTGCGACAAATAACGAAAAAATTTTCAAAAAATTGAATTCTGGGGGTATTTCGATTTTTTTGGGGGGGGGGTTCCGCCTTCTGGGGGGTTTGCATACCCCAAACCTCCACGCCCGCGTGTGGTCTGGACCTTCAGAAATCGGCAGACTCTCAATTGGTTAATAAATACAAAGAAATTTCTCAATTGCTTCCGGAATTTTTTTGTTAGCAAATAGAGCTCGATGAGACTTCTGAAAATGATATTTTGTCCGCATCCCCAATTTATATCAACGCTTGTTAATTTTCTGACCCCTTAGAATTTTTATTTCGACCACATACGTATGTTCAAAGAATCTAGAACATCTCAATTTTGTATGGGGAAGTTTCGTTTCGGCATTTCTTGTTGCTTGATGAGAAAAGTCTGTAAATTAGCTTCTATGCGTACATAACATTACTCGTATTTTTCGACCGACAGGAAAGCCAAATTATTTCGATTCCGCTCAATCAGACGTATAACTGCTTCAAATTTTGGGAGGGGGAGGGGAGGGTAAGTCGCATGTTTTTTTTTGTAACGGTTTGAGTGATATTCTATTATTGACCAAAAATGGCAAAATGACATCTAAAAAAATCCTAAAAAGCATATTTTTGAAAATAGAGATAAAAAATCTCATCTTTCTGGGATGGGGAATGACTGACTTTGGGTGGGTTGGCGATTCCCTTCCCCTGTTAAACTAAAAGAAAGTTGGATTGCTCGACAACTTTACAGTCAACCCAGGTACCTATATAAATTTAGCTGAACTAGTTGTTGTGTCGTATTTTTCGTTGAATTTCTCAACATTAAGTCGCGCCTCGATGTAGCCTACGTACCCGCGTGTCGTACGTAGTCAGTGGCAGATTTAGAATTTTCTGACAGGGTAGGAACTAGGAACCCTTATTTTCCTGAAAGTGCTTAAATTTGTTCGAAAAATTGGTCCATCAAGCACGGTTTTTTTGTATTCGGCAAAGATTTTTCGCGATGTACAAAGACTTTTGGGGACCGTCTTTGTACATGTACAAAGATTTTTTGGAAGACAAAAACTGCAAAAAAGGTTCGAAATTCGCAGAAATTCTCGGCGCTCCGCGCCGAAATGAGCAATAGTGTGTTCTATTTCTTTATAATTTCAGAAATTGCATTTGGAAAGGAAAAATGCCAAATTTTTTGGCGCTTCGCGCCGTTTTGAGACGATTATTACTGATTTTTGCCCTCAGAAACCAAGAAATTGCTAAAATACGTAACCAAAGGTCGAACAACTCTGTTTTTGCCACACTAAAATCGCTACTGTACCATATTATAGTACCCAAAAATTTGTGTGTACGAAATGTACAAAGACTTTTAGGGACCATTTTTGTACATGTATGTACAAACGGACCTTGTACAAAAAAAACACTGCTATCAAGTTTAAAGTGGCGGCTTTTTACCGTCTTTTGACAGGCGGATTTATCTCTGATGCAAAATATTTAAATTTTCAAAAAAATTTTAAAACATTTTCATTAGAAACATGCAAAATATTTTGAATGCGACACAGAGCGCCGTAAAAAATACTCGAGAAATCATTGTAAGACCTACAAAATATTTGCTGGTACAAGAATGACTTCTTTGTCGATAATTTCTTCAGGCGCCAACAAAATCAGTGAATGTCTTCAATTAGTACTACCCAGGTGCAAGTACATAGTTGATTTTTTCTGGTTCCTAAAGTACAAATCCATCGTTCACTTCGTTTTGTACTTTATTTTTCTATTTATTCGACTTTTTATTTCATAGCTAAAAATAGTTTAAAATAGGGATGACTGCGTTAGACAAAGCTCATTTGCAAATTTCGCTCGGTTCGTTACTTACCAAATTTAAAGAAAAGTTTAGCCTAATCTAGTGGAACTCGACGTCTTTTTTAACACGAAAATCCGACTTTTTTCTCAGGAGTTTATCAGATTAATATAAATGTAGTACATTAATCGGAGGAACCATATGGCTATGAATAATCCATTTGAGCCAGCCTTTATCCGAGAAAAGCGCCTGAAATCTCGCCCGTCTGTGGCGGAACACTCGGCGGAACCATTTATTTTCAAACCCTCGCCTCATTTATATGTAATTAATGAAATAATTGGCGAAAATCGATCGAATCGTCCGCACAGAGATTTAGTCTGGTCTAAGTTAGTATTACCATTCTCAAATCCGATGAGTAGAGAGCACCACTTCATGCAAATGATACACGAAAACTGCTTGGCTAAATCCACCATGGCTTGCGTTATGGGATTTGGTCTAGGATGCCTTTTTGGCGTATTTACGGCGAGTGTTGACCCCACATACAGTATGCCTGGAGCAGCGCAGTCATTGTCAGTCCGTCAGTTCTTTAGGTAGTTTTAACAGTGATCATTTATAAACATCAGCAACATACGTGTACAGGGGATCGGAGGTCTTCCACTCAATGTCGATCGTTCTCTCATCCCCCAAAGCTACAAAATTTTTGATCTTTCCCTGATTTTTGATTAAAAAATGGCGTTTTTTTGGCCGTTTTTGGACAAAAATTGGTATTCATTTACCTCCCCCATACATGGGCGTGGGGTGGGTTGAGAGGGGGAGGTATTACTCCTGCTGAGCATAGGTGCACAAGGTCAGGGTCGGCAGGGGTGGGGGTGAAATCCCAAAAATTCAAAACAGTAAATTCAATGTTCACGATTTTTTTTGCTGTTTTAACGATCAAAATGGTCAAAATATCCTATAAAACGTTTTTTCGTGGTAATATCGCATTTTAAAAGCATTCTTAGTCCATTTTGACAGCATTACATCACTTTTAACATTAAAAATGCAAAAATTTATCAATTTTAGGCGTTTTTTCGAGTAAAAAGTTCTTAAAAATACTAATCTGGCGCGAAGCGCCGAAAAATTCTGACGTTTTTCCATTCTAAATGCAAATTCTGTCATTTTAAAGATATATGGGACAATCAATTACTGATTTTCGGCGCGAAGCGCCGAAAATTTTTGTGAATTTTACACCTTTTTACAGTTTTTGTCTCCCAAAAAATCTTTGTACATTTTATACACACAAATTTCTGGGTACTATAATATGGTACAGTAGCGATTATAGTGTGGTAAAAACAGAGTTGTTCGACTTCCAGTATTGTAATTTAGCTAATTTCTGGGTCTCTAAGGGCAAAAATCACTAAGAATCGTCTTAAAACGGCGCGAGGCGCCGAATAATTTGACATTTTTCCTTTTGAAATGCAATTTCTGCCATGATAAAGATATGTAGAATATAGAATTACTCATTTCTGCGCGAGGTGCCGAGAATTTTTGCGAATTTCAGACCTTTTTTTCAATTTTTATCTTCCCAAAAATCTTTGTACATGTACAAAGACGGTCCCGAAAAGTCTTTGTACATCGGGAAAAATCTTTGCCCGGTACAAAAAAACACTAATGTTTTTTTAAGTCTGACGGTGGTCCAAGGCTCAACGCGCATATGTGTGCTTACAATGCAATCCCCTTATCTTCGGTTTTGTACATAAGCAAGCAGTGTCTTAATTGTGGGGTCCGAAAATTTTGGAGGATCAAAGCAGTGCCGAGTAACTGATAGTAGGAGCAAAAACAAATTCTCGGCATTGCTCGTCGAGCTCTATCGATTGGCATCAAAAAAATGTGAAAAAACGAAAGGATAGTTGAAAATGTTTTCTTTGGGTTTAGGCTGTTTTGGACTTAAGGGTCTGGTCATATTCCCCCGGGCGTTTTATGTGGGTGGAGTCAGTCGGTCTGTGAGCTCTTTCGGGCCAAAATTACCTCATAAACTGGTATAAGCGCTATAATAGCGTTAAAACCATGTTAACACAGTTTCTGGTCAATTTAAAGCACTTTTGAAGAAAATTTTATATTTTCATCTATTTTCGGCCTCCATTTTGCCTCATTTTGCCTAGAAAATTGTCTGCTCAGGAAAGCCACCACGCCCACCTACTCTAGTATGCTCAACCCGACGTGCTGCACTAACATAAAGGCTTATTCATGATATAGATTCAGCCAATAATCGAAGGCAAGGGTTGGTCGATGCAAAACTCTATGTCTTTCGTCTTTCATTTCTGGCCATGATTGTGTAGCACCTTACGTGGGCAGCAAGAAAATTCTGGGGGTGCAAGATTTTTCAAAGGTCAAAAAATGGTCTTAAAAATAATGGTATGCATACGTGGGCAGCAAGAAAATTCTGGGGGGTGCAAGATTTTTCAAAGGTCACAAAATGGCATTAAAAATGGTGGTATGGCGAAGAAAACACCGTTTCTCAACGTTTCTCATCGAGCACTATCCATTGGCATCAAAAATTTGCGAAAAAAAACAAAAAATTTAAAAATTGAATTCTGAGGGGCGGTATTTTGGTTTCTGGGGGGGGGGTATTCGGTCTTCTGGGGGAGGTGCTCACCCCTAACCCCCCAAAGCGTCAAAAATTTACTGCTGGGGCTTTAGGAGTATTATGAATTCCGGGGGTCCAACCAATTCCGAACAATACATGGGCAGCAGCAAGCAAGTTCTGGGGGTCTGAATAGGGCAAAACTCATAAACATCGCAAAAAATGCATAAAATTTTATTCTGTGGTCTATCGCTTTTTGAGGAGTTTACCGGATTCTCAGAGGTCTAAACCATCTAAGCGCCACACGCCTGCGTGTGATCTGGATGGAGCTAAACTGGTAAAAATCGCAAAAAACATGCAAAAAATTCAATACTGGATGAGTCTACCGTAAACTGCGGGGTATTTCGATTCTCGGGAGTCTATACCTTACATGGGCAGCAGTCACATTCTGGGGGTTCCGATGGGGCGAGAGCGCCAAATACAGCACCAAAAATGTATTTCTATAGGGGCCAATCGATTGCGGGGGAGTACAGACTGAAAAATATGATGAAAATACTACAAAGTATCGTCCGCCCGATTCTTTGGGAGGGGGTGCAGTGCAGACCCTGGGTGGGCGGCACCAAAGGTCTCAAAGGTCTGGGGGGAGGGGTGCAACATTTTTTCAAAGGTAAAAAATGGCCTTAAAAATGGTGGTATGACGAAAAAACACCATTTTCTACCGTTTCTCATCGAGCACTATCCATTGGCTTCAAAACATTGCGAAAAACAACGACAAACAATTTCAAAAATTGAATTGTGGGGTGGGGTATTTTGTTTTCTTGGGTGAGCATACCCTCCAAACCCCCACGCCCTGCTATATGTGCAGACCCTCTGGGCTATGATACCCATGTGTGGTCTAAACCCCTTAAACCCCTCCCCCACGCTCCTGTGTGCTGTTGGCTGCTTTTTGAGGTACAGTCCTACCCACAAGTAACGTTACGATCGTCGCTGGCCATACATGCGTTTTATGACATGCGCATGCCATGCGCTTGGCATGCGAGTGACCAGAGCAATCATCACTCCACAGGTACATATGCATAGTCAATACACCCGCTCATTAAGCGCTTGGGGCCGACATGCCATATGTATGCCATGCGCATGCCATGGGCATGCCATGCGCAAGCCAAGCGGGAGTCAAAATTCGGTCAAAAAAACATGCGCATGTGCCATGCGAACTTGCCATGCGCCTGATGCTATGCGCATGGCAAGCATGTAACGTTACTTGTGGGCAGGACTGTAGATTTTTGACTCTCAGGGAGATGGGACAACGGAGTTTTTCGTACGGTAAAAATTTCGCCGTTCTTGGCGCCATGTTTTCGGGTTTCGAATGCGTGATCGAAGGGAAAAGGGCCAAGACGGACATGTTTAATTCGGTAGCAGCGGGTGCAATGACTGGGGGCCTGATCGGCCTCAGAGCCGGTGTTCAAGCTGGACTTTTAGGAGCCGCCGGTTTTGCCGCGTTTTCGACCGTCGTCGATTATTTTATGTTTAGATGAACTTTTATTGCTCTGCTATTGTATTTTTATGATATTTGCGCAATAAACTTGCACAAGGTGACGTTACTATCAAAGAATAAACAAAGCATTCGGATCATGCTGTAAAAAACACCGACTTATCGGTTTTGTTCGCAATCGTTATTTTTGAGTCGAGAATCGAAAAAACCGCAAGGCCTTCATTCTCCCTGTCGAGAAATTTCAAGGAAAGGTTTTCTGGCCTTTTTATTGATTTTTGATGCCATAGAGCTCGATGGCAAGTGTCGGAAAATAGTTTCTTCGCTCCTGGCGTCAAGTTTTCGATTTATTTAAGACCTTTGATGGATTTTAGACCCGTCCTATAGGCCCAAAATAATTTCGGTCCTGCTCGGCTCAGTTACGCATTTAACATTCCCAATTTAGCACTTTCTTCATGCATGCATTGGCTTATGGATATAAATAGTGGCGGATCTGGGATTTTCCTAATGGGCGCTACCCCATCTTTTCCAGAAACAGTTGAAAATATGTTATATTTGTAAATGTAGGGCCTGTATCTACAAGAGCGACACAGACCGGCCTAGCATTACCTTCGAGATTTACCTAGGTACGTAGGTACTTAAGTCTACGCTAGTGCTGGCCCCGATCGCGCGGCACTGGATGGCTTTCGATCTTTGGACCCTTACAGACCTTACGGCTTCGATCCCCTCAGCCCTAATATTGCTGGCTGCTTCTGGTCGGGTGATCTCAGCAGCTACGCCCTAAGACCTAAGGCTACCTACCTAGTCTCGGAATTTGCCGCGGAGGTCAGTTGACCTATCTCAAGCTCATGTTGTAATTTAACTTGTTTTCAATCAGTACCTGATCAGAAATGTTTTTGGTTCCTAATTTGTGTAGCACGCTGAACAATGAAAACAACAACAACGAGCTCTATGCTGATCAATCATCCCTAAAGATTAAATAATATTTTTGATCAATTTTTGGCTTGAGAAATAAAATATGATTTTCGAATAAAATAAACTATCATACGGAATTTACCTATCAGTCCACTAAACGGGTGGAAATCCTCGACGAAGGGATGGTGGCCGACCTAACCCTCGGTATAACCAGAAACCACTGGGTTGGTTTTCTATAATTTTAATTCGACGAAGAATACACGGCCTGTAGCCGGACAACAAGCAAAAAGAAAAACGTAAACGTACGGAATATGTACACGTACGACTGGCAAAAACGAAAAGCACAAACCAAAAGCCAGACTCTCACTACAACGCTTAAGTACTCTGGCCTCAAGGGCCATTACAGTACAATAAAAACAACGATCAAATTAACGTAATACTGATAAGCTTTTATCTCAGATCAAATATTATCGATTACACGAGCGGTATGCATTAAACGATTACTATTATCATACACTTAACTCTACGATACCGGACAAGTATCTAAATGTTTTTTATTGTTGAAAATTTGGGAAAATAATGGGAAGACCGAAGGCATAGCCCACAGTGCACCGTCATAGACAGCTACTAGCATTGGCATATATAATCGGCTATTATCGCGAACTGCTAAGGCAGGTTCGCCTACCGTGTAACTCGCAGTCACATATTTCAACAATTTTGGGCGAAAAAATCATGAAATTTGACTTTAAAACTGGCGCGAAGCGCGAAAATTTGTGAATTTACGCTGAAGGCCGTTTAAAAGCTTGAATTACTGCTCGATTTCCTGTATTGTAGCATTTGACGCCGAGCGTCGAAAATGTTTTAGAAGTTGTGCTCGAAAATAGGAGAAAGCTATGTCAAAATAGCTGTTTCTGCTCTTGAAATTGTTTTAGAGGCTATTTCATGAGCAAAAAATTTATTCCAGATCGCGAAGAAAGTTAGTAAATGTCATTAATGAGGATTATCCGTCGCAAAACGCCGAAAAATTTGAGAAATTATAATCACTGTCGGACAAAAATCGTTTCAAATTACACTTCCATTCTTTATCTCGCCAAACATTTTTGGCCAATAGGGAGGGCGGCCGCCCCTTAAATCCGCCCCTGGGTTTACAGGATTTCGCTAGGGAATTTCGTTTATGTATTTTCCTTCCCGAAACATTGAAAAAATATTACCGGAAATCGGCTTCCGCAGTGCGAAATAGCGTTTTTTCGCCGGTTAATATTATTTGCTTTCATTTGGAGTGACATATATTGCAAAAAATTTCTCAATTTCGCAAATTTTAAGAAGTCAACGTCTGGCTAAAATATGAAATTTACTAAATGTAGGCAGAAAGACGTTTAGAAACTTGATACTTGGTGGTTTGCGAACACGTCAGCAGAGTCTAAATTATGTATAGGACCAGAGACGTCTTAACGTATCAGGATTTTGTTTCTTGACTACGAAAAATGTCTTATTCCAAAAATCACGTGTTTATCCATACATAGGTACCGAATGTCTGGAAGGTATTTTGCATTATTCCACAATTTTCACGATTTCTTTTAAATTGAACCGTTGAATTGCCGCACATGCAATGCACGTGAATGAGTGGCTTATCAATTACTCCAGTAGGTATGTACTTTTTGCACGATTCCGCAATTTAAAATTTACATAATTTTGCTGAAATCCAATTGCGTTCAAAAAATTCGATTAGTTAGATTGATTCGCGCCTTATTTACGTTGTTCATTATGCCAAATTTTTCAAAAATATTGACTGTCGTCCCACAACGATCAATTCAGATTTTTCCCCCGAATTATGACAGTATCGCCATGGAAGAAAATTGTCCAGTTTTTCAATGATTTTGTCAATACCTACCGCTCAGTGTTAGAAAAAAGCGTGGGTAGCATTTATGTAAAGTTAGGTCAATGATTCGCGGTTGAGCAGGGCCAAGAAAAGTTTGCGCGATTCGGCGATTTGAACAGATATATAAAGGAATACGACAGTGTAGGTTTCGCATTTGAAGTACCTGCACACACGTCATAATGCATTTATATAATTCGAATTTAGTGAAGATTCCAGTTCCGCCATCTTATATCATTGGTATATTTGAAGTATGGTGATACGTATATATTTTTCAACTACGCATCCGTTCCACCTGCTACATCCTGTACAGCCATTGTTTTTGGTGTAATAAACGTACAATATTATGCCTGAATGTACGAAAAAACTTTGACTATGTCGCTGCCGTATATTTTACCAATTTTAGTGCGTTTACCAATGATTCTCGTAATTGCATCCGGCACGCCACCGGATTCTAATCGGCTGGCCTATTTGTGTTATACCCAAATAATGCAACATACAAATCTAGGTATATCATTACCGTTGGGCCACTTCTGATTTATTTGGAAATTTCTGTTTTTGGACTTTGCATAGATTGAAATTTATTTACGTATTACGACGTCGCGAGAAACGACCTTTTACAATTGATATTAATTCGCCTTTCCCAATTGCATCGGCTTGCATTGAAAAATTGTTCGTTTTTCTTGTACATACACCGATATTAATTAATGCGATTTTCCTATTACGTTCGAATGAACGATATTGACATTCCAATTATAATTTTTATGACGAAATTCTTGGGATGGTTGAAAAGGCCAAAATTGTTGATGGAGGCAAAAGCGCTTATTTTTCATATTTCTTATCAAGTGCAACCCATTCACATCAAAAAATCGCGAGAAAAACGAAAAATATTTCAAAGTGGAATTTAAGAGGACTGCGTGTTTTTTTATTTTTGGGAGTCCAATCAACTTCCTGGTATACGTTCATTATATTTTTACTTTTAAACGCCTCATAGCTTATTACCTTATCCGGCCAGTGCTAGGTGTAAAATGAGAAGCCTTGAAAATTTGCTTTTTCAATGCCTTAATTCTTAATTATGAATTGCATAAATTGGAAACGCCTTAATTTTTGATTAATGCAAAATTTCGTATGCTTAGCTGAAACAAATTTTTGCGGCGGAAACGGTTGAACTTGGTTGAAATCTCTGAAATACATTTGGACTAAAAAGGTTCGTGAGGTGTAGGTCCCCAAAAAGCGAAAATTCCCTCAGATTCCAGAATTCAATTCTTTTTACGAAATATTTGGTGTTTTCATAATTTTTCGATGCGATGGGTAGTAGAGCTCGATAAGACTTAAAAATGGCGGTTTTTGCCATCTTTTGTCAATTTATTTGGTCCTTGTTGACATTCGATAATTTTTAGACTACGAACTCGCCAGAATTTCGGCCATGTCTTTGTATACTCCCGAATCTAAAGCTTTTTTTGCGATCATCCTATATGTTTATCTAGTAAATTCATTTCTTTTGTTTATCTGGGGCTTTTTTTACAACTGATTCTTGTTAAATCAGCATAGCCCATATTCCCGCCATATCACTGAATTGCAGTATTTTATTTAGGCTTGTCTCCAGGATCCACTTAAGGGGGTGTAGCCATGATAATTAGATTTATCTAGGTTACTTCGCTGGGATGAAATAAAAAACTTTATTTTCCGACGTGTTTCGATATGCCTTATCCATTAAAGTTATAAAATTCAAACAACGAAAAAATTTTCTTCTTTTTTGTCTTGTTTTTTGGTTGCAAGCGAGGCAAAATAAAGTACACGTACTTCGCATATGCGTCGAAAATTTGAAGATTTTCTAACAAAAAGATGCAAGTTTTCATCTTTCCAGGCAGTTTGATACCTCTCAAAAAGCTCATTAGGCCAGTGTCACGCAAATAGGCACGGCCCAGATTCTACTTGTTTTTCTTAATAATATGATTATTTATCATTTTTATTGCAATCATTATTTTGTTGTTTTTATGGCATTATTATTACTAGCCCAATGTTGCTGCGCTAAATAATTACAATTATACATTATATATAATTTATTGGTTTTTTCGCGATTTAATGTCCTTTTGATAACAATGATTGATCAGATGCAGTTCTCGATCGATAGGTCGTATGTAATTACATTAATTAACTGCATTCTCGAAGCCGTTATGCATTGCGACGTGTTTATTTTATAGTGACGCGGTGTGTTGTTATGCTTTGTAATTATTTTTCTTTCACATTATTTGAAGAGTCACAGCCATACGTGGGCAGCAAGAAAATTCTGGGGGTGCAAGATTTTTTGAAAGTAAAAAAATGGTCTTAAAAATGGTGGTATGGCGATAAAAACACCATTTTTCGACGTTTCTCATCAAGCACTATCCATTGACATCAAAAAATTGCGAAAAAAACGAAAAAATTTTTCAAAAATTGAATTCTGGGGGGTATTTTGATTTCTGGGGGGGTATTTTGGTTTCTGGGGGTGCATACCCCCTAAACTCTCTTACGCCCAGGTGTGGTCACAGCCAGACATGCGCAGCATGGGAATTCTGGGGGGGCTGAAATCATAAAGTGCCTTTTTCGGGCCCAAAAATGGTAGGTACGCGTTAAAAACATCGTTTTTTTCTGCGCTTCTGACGATGCTCTATCTTTCTAAAGCATAGAAACAAAAACAGTCCGAAAAAAATCGAAAATAAGTTGAAAAAATTGAACAAACTATAGTCAAAATATGAGTACAATGGCGCGGAGCGCGGGAAATTTGACACTTTTGAGCCGATAGATAGCTAAAAACGCTTTAAAAAAAGCACCTTTTATACAACTTTTCAGAAAATTTTTAGGAACTTTCGAAAAATCGCGAATTTCGGGGGAAGGGGTTAAAATTTTTCCGAGGGAACCCCCCCCCCTAAACCCTCTAAAGATCATGTATGGTCACTAAGAGGTAGACTGAAGAGAAGATAGCGAAAGGCACATTGAGTTCACTTTCCCACAAATGAAGGACGTGACCACACGTGGGCGTGGGGGGGCGGGTCGGGGTATACACCCCCAGAAGGCCGAATACTCCCCCTCCCACAAATCAAAGTACCCCTTCCCAGGATTCAATTTTTGAAAATTTTTTCGTTTTTTCGCAATTTTCTGATGCCAATAGGTAGCGCTCGATAAGAAACGTTGAGAAATGGTGTTTTTTCGCCATACCGCCATTTTTAAGACCAGTATTTGACCTTTGAACAATCTTGCACCCCCCCAGAACTTTGATGCTGCCCACGTATGGACGTGACCATAATTAAATTTTGTCACTGGTTTGAGATTAGAATCGAAAAAGGCTAAGCTAGAATGAAAAAAGATATTAATATTCTTATTGAATTTTTGATGCCATGGACAGAGCTTGATGGAAACTTCAAACAAATTTTTTTCCGCCCTAGCTCCAATTTTTCGATTATCATTTGACATTTGAAAATTTTCGAATCCAACCAAGGAATGCCCATCAGGATGCAGGTCCTGAACATTTTACTTAAAAAACAAAATCTCCAGCTAAGAAAATCGTAGGTGTAGTCTGCTTATGAATTTCCAATTCGTGTGAACACAAGAATAAAATAAGAAATAAATAATAAACGCGAAAAGTCACGGCAAAATCAAGGTAGTAACAATCTCTGAATTGAATAGGTCCTCATCTTTGGTTATTATTGATTTCGACAGCAATTGTCAAAACACGTTTAAGTCCTAGCAACTAAAAGCTAGTTGAAGCTATACGATGAATGAATATATTTGTGAAGATTATATTTGTTTTTCTGCACTTTTTAAAAATTATTCCACAAAGAAATTAATAACCTATATCTTGTTGATTTAAGAATTCCTTCATTTTAGGCTGCCATCGATGGTCAAAGTTGACTAATTTTATTTGAGAATTGTCAGCCAAATTAGCGTCTTTCAACCGATCGCAACGTTTTAGATCATTCTTTTGCCTCTGTATGCTTTACCTGAACTGTCAAAAAATAATGGATTCGTTGGGTTCGCTAACTATTTTGGGACAGGGTGATTGCACGGCCCGCAGCGTAGTGAGGGCGCTGGACAATTTTTTGAAGGCTGTGCACCAAATGCGTGATATTGTAATGGTTCCCAGTCGTTTGAAGGACATGCAAGCAGTGAGCATCGAGTCGTTTTATTATTTAATTAATTAATTGAATTAATTAATGAGTCAATTAATTTATTATATCTACTGTTGTCTTATTGTTGTGGTACTTCTACAGAATAGTTACTATTGTGACGTCATCAGACAAACTAATGCCTGTATCTCGGCCTAAGCGCGAGTGATACCGACCCAAGCGGGGTGATACCGACCTAATCGGGAGTACTGCCACCCACATAAATCTAAGCCTAAGCCAAGGAAAAATCAAGAAGTTTGAAAGACATCAATAACTTTTGAAAAGTGAGCTTGCTAAGCGAGAGTCGTAAACCATGAGAAACTTAAAGTTTAAACCTGCCATTACATCATGAAGAGAATTGTAAAAGATATCCCACCTTTTTCATTTTCTTTAAGTTTAAAATCTTTTATAATTCTCTTCATAATGCAATGGCAGGTTTAAACTTTAAGTTTCTCTTGGTTTACAATCTCGATTAGCAAGCTCACTTTTCAAAACTATTTCATGGCGAACAGTCGTGTTTAGATCAATAACTGTTGCGACTTTACTTTGCGCAACAGCAGTTACTATTCTGTAAAAGTGCCGTTTCTTTACACCAGTTTAATTTTTCGGACCCCTGTAGCTATGTATTTATACAGGACGAATAAATCTCATGAACGCGGTTAGAATCTTTAATGAGATGGATAAATACGATTTCGAACTTGGAATCTAATTCGATTAAATCAACAATTTCTATTATTTATTTCGACAACCGTGTTGGGCCAATAGGAGGATGCATGTAGAGTATGGGAATTCTGGGCGGGGAATAATCAGTTTCAAGAATTTTTAAAAGTGCTTTTTTGGGCTGAAAAACAGGCACATAGCTGGCCTCTCTATTTTAAGGGGGGACTCAAGAAAAATTTAAAAAAATCGGGTTAATCCAACGAAATCTAGTCAAAAATGTGTACATGGCGCGAAGCGCCTAAAATTCGAGACTTTTGAGCCAAAAATGAGCTAAAAATGCCTAAAAAGACATACTTTTTACAATTTTTACAAAAATAGGCAATCCTGGGGAGTGGAGGTCGCAATCATTTTGCGGAGAATCGGGGCCATTCTGGGGGTCAATCCCGCAAGTACACTATGGGAGAGGACTCTCCCGTAAATTTGCCGTTGGTCCGGAATAAAGTTTTCCTCAGATCCTTCAAATTTGTTCTCTTGAATTTATTTTAAAAAAGCAACAAATATCCGAATAAATGCGCGATAAAATATGTACTGGGACAAATTTGGCAAAAAAATATAGGTCATTAGCATCGAGGCTAAGCCGGCGGATCGTCAACAATCCGCGCTAGCCTTCAACGCGTCCGACTTTCGCGGCAAATACGCGCGCGACATAGCGTTAACGTCGTCGCCGATAAAAATGCCCGCGGCGACGGCGCCGTCGCTCTCGACGGCGGCCGCCAAAATCGACCTGTTCAGCTTTTACTCAATTTTGCACGTTATACGCGACGAATTGGTCAGCGGGCCGTCGTCGCCGACGGCGATCAGCGACGACAGCGACGACTTTGGCGTCGTGTCGGACGACAGCCAATACAACAGTTTGTCGTCCGACGACGTCGACGAAGCGTCGACGACGGTGAGTGGCGTGGAACGAGCGTCGTCATTATCGAGTGAGCTGCGTAGGTGTTCCGGGGCGTTAATTGTTGACCCCCTAGAATGACTAATGGCCTGGGGCGGATTAAGGGGGAGGGCGGAGAGGGGTTGGGGCGGCGCCCCTTCCAATGGCTCAAAATAAATGGCGAGATAAAGAATGGATATGTGATTTGCAGCGATTTTCGGCCGTCGGTAATCATAATTTCTCAAATTTTTCCGGCGCATAAGCAGGTGTGTAGATCTGGCCTTTCGAATTGGGGGGGCTACAACTTTGAAGTCTCGGCAACTACTTGTGGACAGGCAAAAATGACGGTATTTTCGAGCGCTTCTCAGCGGGTTCTATGCACTAGAGAAGAGAAAATTTTCAAATTTTCAAAAAATAAAAATAATTCAAGTCGATCTTAATTATATTTAAAAAAATGTTTTATGAAATGGTCGCGCAAATTATTTATAAACATATGACTCCGCTGGAAAATGGTTTAACTTGTTTTATACTCAATTTAGGGATTTGGAAAGGAAAGCAATAGGTAAGTAAATTAAGTGATTATGCGCAGAGCGTAAGAAAATTTTATTATATATGCCTCACTCAAACTTAGGCTGCGGAAGACAAAAGTTGTACAAAACTATAAATCTGGCGCGGAGCGCCCGAAAATTCGGGGATTATTGGTTCAAAAGTGTGCTGGAATCTATTCTAGCAGCCTTTTGAATGCGCTTCAAGAATTTTCAACTTTTTCCTCGGGGGAATCTTGCAAAAATTATCCGGATCTTCCAAATTTTGTGGGCGACTTCCCCCTCCCCTATCCGCCCATGGCTACGTGCCTGCACATGATACCTATTAATGAGGTTTATTCATCTTCTTGGCGGCCTGAAAGCAACATTTCTGCTAAAGGAATAGGTTTTGAACGATTTCTACTGCAGAAATAGCTATTTATACATAGTTTTCTCCTAATTTGAAGCTTAATTCTTAAATTTTCGTTGCTCTGCGCGAATTCTGCGAAGTCGAGCCACAATTCAAGCTTTTGAACGTCCTTCCATCCGAATTTCACAAATATTCCGGCGCTGTGCGACCGATTTTCGCTAAAGTCAATGAAATTTAATGATTCTTCGCACAAGATTGTCGGAAGTTTTAAAATTTTTCGGAAAAATTTTGCGCTAAAAGCGATTTTAAATAAAAGGGAAAAAACGTGAAGCGCCGAAAAAACGATATTTTGCACATGAAGGGCAAATTTTCCGACATTTTTTTTGACTGTTTTTGGAAAAGTTGGGGTACCGACCCCCTCTTTAGGAAAATCCTAGATCCGCCACTGCTAATGGCTCTTGCAAAATGGCTGCGACCACATGGGGGCGTGGGGAGTCGGGGAGTATGCACCCCCGGAAGGCCGAATACCCCCCTCCTAGAAAGCAAAAAGTCCCCACCAGAATTCAATTTTTGATATTTTTTAGTTTTTTTCCTAATTTTTTGATGCCAATGGATAGTGCTCGATGAGAAACGTTGAAAAATGGTGTTTTTAGCCATACCATTATTTTTAAGACGATTGTTTTTACCTTTGAAAAATCTTGCGCGCCACAGAATTTTGTTGCTACCCACACATGCGCCTGCGACCATACATGGGCAGTCAAAAATTCTGGGGAGGAGGATCCGATGAAGCAAAATCGCCTAAAATAAAAATTCAATTCTGGGATCTATCGTTTTTGAGAGGGTCCGCGGGATTCTCGGGGGGAAGCGGGAGGATGTCCAACCAACCTCCCCAGACCTCATTTCCCACGCCCATGTGTGGCTACGACCACACCTTGGCGTGTGGGAGAAGTTTGGGGGTATGCATGCCACCCGAGAAACCAAAATACCCCCAGAAATCAAAATACCCCTCCCAGAATTCAATTTTTGAAAATTTTTTCGTTTTTTTCGCAATTTTTTCAATGCCAATGGATAGTGCTTAAACGTCAATAAATTGTGTTTTTACGCCATACCACAATTTCTAAGGCCATTTTTTGACCTTTGAAAAATCTTGCACCCCCCAGAATTTTCTTGCTGCCCACGTATGGCTACGACGACCCCTTCGAATTCTCGATTTTCCGTAGAAATTGCAGAAATGTGCTTTTTCCAACCGTTTTTAGCCAATGTTAGACTCAAAAGTATAAAATTTCGGCGCTTCGCGCCCTATACTCATGTTTTGACTTTATTTTTATGCTTTTGTGTTTGAGAACAAACAAGCATGCCCGAAACGTAAAAGCCAGTGTTTTTGACTTGTAGCGTAATCATTGTTTTTTAGCCAAAAACAGATGCATTTTTGGGGCTGACCCCCAAGATATCCCATGCTGTAATGCATGCCTAATGAAATTTGTGTATACTCACAGTATGTAGATCATAGGTGGGCGGCACCAAAATTCTGGGGGGGTGCAAGATATTTTCAAAGGTCAAAAAAGGCCTCAAAAGTGGTGGTATGGCGAAAAACACCATTTTTTAACGTTTCTCATCGAGCACTATCCATTGGCATCAAAAAATTGCGGAAAGAACGGAAATATTTTCCAAAAATTGAAATCTGGAGGGGGGTATTTTGATGTCTGGGGGTTATTTTGGTTTCTCGGGGGGGGGGTGCATACCCTCCAACCCCCCACGCCCAGGTATGATGTAGATACAATAATGGCTCGAAATTTTACAAGTGACAAACCGTTTTGAGGATAAATCGCCTCTTCCTGGTCAAAAATGGCAAAAAAACTTAAAAATGGCCTAAAAATGCATGTTTCTGCAAAAAATCAGGGTATCTGTATCCCGCGTGGTAGTTTCTTTAGATTCTTCAGAATCCAGCCAGCTCTCTCCATCATTTGTTTTTGGGAAAATAATAATAGAAGTTCTGGAGAAACGAGACAATTTTGCTCTGGAAATTCATTTTTGCCTCAACTCAATTGAATGGAAAATAAATTTAAATTAAACCGGAATTTGGAAACTAATGGAAATTAGAACAAATGTAAGGAATAGGGTAAAACAAAGATCAAAGGTGGGATGCCTGTCTAATGATCTAAAAATAATCTGATGTCGTGTAAAGTGAAATTGATAAATTTTTTAGCTGGCCATTTTCTAATTTTTTTCAATTCAAAAAATTAAGAGTCGTCCTGCGAATCGTTGTCATTGTCGGATCAATGTGATCAGGAACAAGCGAATAAGGTGGCAGCCATATTCAGACATCATCTGAGTAGCTTGTTTCATATGTTGCAAGAATTGACTGACGGCGCCGAACTTTTGGCCCACACATATCAGCAGGAAATCAACAAAGGGACCGATGAAGCCGACGTCATAATTATAATAAATCGATCGATATACGCATATACAAATCTTATCTATTCCTATACGCTGTTATGTGTACTGTAGATACCTATTGCATTAAGTAAATGATTTTATCAGAAATTAAATTGTAGGCACCCATTTGATTAATTTATTGCGTGAATCTGGCAATTCAGCTACATGAGAGCTTTTTTCAGCTAAAATGAGCTTAAAAATTGATGCACAACTGTACATACATATGTATGTACCTACGTGCAATATAACTGCGTAAAAATACAAGAGGTACCTATATGTAAACCGAAGTAAAGTCAATTAGATCGATTTCTGATATTTCAATCGGATTCCTGTCGACGTTAATCCTTATCGTCTTGCTTCGCACTGAAAGTTTTTCAAATTTTTTCAGGTCACACCACCTACATAATCCCCTGATTTCGTGTCCGGCTGGAACCATAACAGGAAATATATGAAGTATAAGTACATGCACATGTATACATATGCACGCTGGGGTTCAAAAATTTTCGGAGGGGTGCGAAATACCTGGGCGGGGGGGTATGCACTCAGAGAAACTAAAATACACCCAGAAATCAAAATAATCCCCCCAGAATTCAATTTTTGAAAATTTTTTCGTTTTTTCGCAATTATTGATGCCAATGGATAGTGCTTGATGAGAATTACGCCATACCATACCACCATTTTTAAGGCCATTTTTGACCTTTGAAAAATCTTGAACCCCCCCAGAATTTTCTTGCTGCCCACGTATGGTGCGGAAGTCTCGGAGGTGCCGAAACCCAGAAAGTTGATGGCAGAGGCAAGAAAACAACATTTCTCATCGATCTCCACCCAGTGGAAGCAAAACAAATATTCAATTTTTGACTATTCACGTATGTATGTACATATGCGCATTATAAAACGTTATGTGAATCAGCGACGCATGAACGTGGGGCCATGGACCTTCCAGAATCCGATTGACCCCCGAAAATCGATAGACCCTCAGAATTTAAATTAGGCAAATTTGCGCCGTTGGACCCCTCCAGAATTTGGCTGCTACCCGTGTATAAAGTTAGCCAACCGGAATTTATAGTTTTTGTATAGAAGGCATCGAGCATTTTTTAATTCTAGTCTGCTTATTTACCAAAGAAATTTTATCATTTCTCCGCGGGGTCTATGTAAACTACCAAAGATTTCCAAGTACCGTTTGAATTAATTTTGTATGTAGACGACTTTGCAATTTCACAAAATGCAATGAACTTCGAGACTACAGCTTTATTAGCTAGATTTCATCCGCAGACAGCACAGTGCTACGATTAATCTATAAATAAGGATCATGAATATTATGTGCTATCATTTTCGTTATTGTCATTTGTTTTAGTGTGGGTGGTGGCAGCTGGCAAGGACATTAAAAAACTAACTTTTCATCTTTTTCATGCCAAAATGTTTTTTGGATCCAGAACCCGAACAAATTGCGAACCCCGCATTTATTTGACGACGTTTGTGCTGACTAATGTAGAAGGCGCAATTGAAATTAAGACATGATTTTAATTGTACGTTTTCCTAAATAAATCGAGGCGAAAAAATCGATAATACGTACGCTTAATTGGAAATTGAAACGGAACATTTAAACAAAAGCATGAGAAATAAAACAAAATCACATTAGCAATCCTTTGCGGCCTCGGGCGCTCCAGCCGCGATGATCATACAAGATATTGATTTTGTTCACCAACTAAAACAAATGAATAATTACAATTTAAAACAGCCTTGAGCTAAACTTGACGTTTTTAAGGATAAAGGCTTTAGGGCACAAATAAGCGCGTGGGGGATTCTAGACCAGAACTAATAAAACTCTTACAAGACCCTAATTTTGAGGGGTCTGGATCACACATGGGCGTGGGGGGTTTGCACCCGCAGAAGTTGAAATACCCCCCCCCCAGAATTCAAATTTTGAAAATTGTTTTTGCTTTTTTAGCGATTTTTTGATGCCATTGGATAGTGCTCGATGAGAAACGTCGAAAAATGGTGTTTTCCCGCCATACGACCACTTTTAAGACAATTTTTTGACCTTTGACAATTTTTTCACCCCTCCCCAGAATTTCGGTGCTGCCCACCTATGGTCTGGTTAATTCAGAAAATTTTTAAAGTTTAAAAAAGACCCAGAAACTGATGGTGGTGGAGGTAAGTATACGTCGGCTGAGGGTTCTAGACCATACATATAACGGCTAGAAATTTCGAATGGGGGTCCCCGGCATACCTGGGCGTAAGGGGGGGGGTTCGGGGGTATGCACCCCCAAGAAACCGAAATATCCCCCAGAAATCAAAATACCCCCCCCAGATTTCAATTTTTGAAATGTTTTTATTTTTTCGCAATTTTTTGATGCCAATGGATAGTGCTCGATGAGAAACGTTGAAAAACGGTGTTTTTCTCGCCATACCACCATTTTTAAGGCCATTTTTTGACCTTTGAAAAAATCTTGCACCCCAGAACTTTGGTGCCACCCACCTATGATTGCAACTATTACGGCAAAGGACTAAATTTTGGGAGTCAAAAATTTTATCAGATAAAGCTTGAAACGGGCAGAGAACAGAGCTTTTTTATCTTTTCATCAGGTTAGCCAACAAAAAGAATAGAAAAAACGAAAAATATTCAAGAATAGACTTTGAAGGGCCTACAGACCCCAAGAGAGCAGTTTATCTTGAGCAGTTTAAACTGGGTAAAGCGCTTCGCTTCGTCGGTTAAGAATTTTCAGAATTTCTTAGAATGTTTATCGGTCTCATTTCGTTGACGATAAGGAACATATCTTGACAATTATAATCGTTCCGATATATTTATCGTTCCCGTTTCGTCAACGATACTGATCGTTTTCCTTTTCGTTCTGATCGACAGCTAGGCTATAAATCTACTACCGAAAACCCGTTTTAACAATATCGGATCATTCGACTATCGGAAAGTATTAAAAATATTTATCGTCTCAATTTCGTCGACGATAAGAAATAATCGTCTCATCGACGTCTATCGCAATAATCATGAAAGAGTTTTCGTCCCAAAGATCGTTTATACTATCGCTTAATTCACGTCAACGATAACGATCGTCTTTGTTTTCGCTCTCATCGAGACTTAAGCTGTGAAACTACTGCGGAAAATCAGCTCTAATGGTACCAGTTTATTTGACTACCGAAAAGTATCAAAAACATTTATTGTCCCATTTCCGTCGACGATAATGAGTTATCGTTTCGTCGACGACTACCGTAATCGTCATAAAAGGAGTTTTAGTCCCAATTAACGTGTAATACAATTGGAAAGTTCAAAGGCTACTGCATATTTATAACTCGTGTCTAAAAAACATATTTATGATGTTGATATTACAATGCGAAGGTGAAATACCATATTTATGATGTTCGTATTACGATATAAGGGGAGGCGAAAATTCCGCGTTTTGGTGTCTAATAGCGTTTCGCGAGTGCACTTAGTTTAAAAGTACATAATTTTATTTCTTATTCCGTTTAACTTCATACATTACGCGCATACAAGAGCATGGGGAGCGCATATGTTCTTGAGGGGAAGGTTTGATCCCCCAGGATGGCAACTGACCCCCACAAAATGACTGCGACCCCCAGAATTGTCGATTTTTCGTAAAAGTTGCAAAAAGTTTGCCATTTTAAGCGTTTCTAGCTCATTTTTGGCTCAAAAATCTCAAATTTTCGGAGCTTCGCGCCGTATACACATTTTTTGACTATATTTTCTTCAATTTACTTAATTTTTTGGCCGCCCATAAAAGCCCATGCTGTACATATATATGATGGAGAGCGTTGAAAAGCTGATAGCTATTAGCTATACAGCCATTTTGACCGAAAAAGCATTGCTATATAGCCTTTTTGGACTCAGAAAATGAGCTTTATAGCCCTTTTGGGTTCAGAAAACTTGCTATACAGCCTTTTTTGGATTCGGAAACTTCACAAAGTGAGCTCAGAAATGTTATATAGTTGTCTTTTCTTAGTTTAAAAAGGATAAATATAGCATTTTTCAACTCCAAAAAGGGCTAACTAGCTATTTTTAGTCCCAAAGGGCTATAAAGCTATGTATGTTTAAGAGCCCAAAAAGGCTACTTATTTAGCTAATTTTCTGAGCCCAAAAAGGCTATTTAGCCAATTTTCTGAGCCCAAAAAGGCTATCTAGCTAATTTTCTGAGCCAAAATAGGCTATATAGCTAGTTTTCTGAGCCCAAAAACGCTAAATAGCTAGTTTTCTGAGCCGTAAAAGGCTGTTTAGCCAATTTTCTGAGCCCAAAAAGGCTACAGAGCTAGTTTTCTAAACCAAAAAAGGCTATATGGCTAGTTTTCTGTACCCAAAAAGGCTATTTAGCTGATTTTCTGAGCCAAAAACGGCTAAATAGCTAGTTTTCTGAGCCCAAAAAGGCTATTTAGCTAATTTTCTAAGCCCGAAAAGGCCATATGGCTAGTTTTCTGAGCCCAAAAAGGCTATTCGGCTGATTTTCTGAGCCCAAAAAGGCTATATAGCTAATTTTCTGAGCCCAGAAAGGCTAAATAGCTAGTTTTCTGAGCCCAAAAAGGCTATAAACCCATTTTTACGAGGCACATAGCTACTATCTACCAATTTTCGCTTTTCAGCCCTCCTGAAAGTTTGACCTTACGCACCTACAGATTAAGCGTCTTTAAGAAAGTAATACACTAATTTTTTAATAATCATAAATAAATAAAGGGAATAAATAATAAAAAAATAATTAACCTTGCTCAAAGTCGTCGTTTGCTTGGTAAGCAATCCCAAATAAGACAACAGCGCAATATCGTTGCATTGCTAAAACGCATTAAAAATATATGATTGAGAGTTGAGCAACTTCAGGAGAATGATGGCAGAATTCAAATTGAGTTGTAGAGTCGAGAAATCAAATTGTAAATCAAAACAAAGTCGAAAAATCAATATAAAGCTTGAAAATCATAATAAGTAGAATTCAAATCGAGGCGTAAAGTGAAAAAAAGCACAGTGTAAAGTAAAAATAAATACAATAAATATAATTGATTTTCATGGTGTAAAGTCAAAAAACCACTATGTAAACCAATAGTCAGTCATACGTAGGTTAAAACAAGTTATGGAATAGTTTTATTGACTAGGGACTTCATAGTCCTCTAGAAATGATTTTCCTTTTTCGTAATTTTTTCATGCTAGTGGAAAGTTTAACGAGAAAAGTAAAAAGTACGATTTTTAATGCTTAAATAAAATTTTGGCGTAAAAAAATTCACGACATCACAAATCTGGATTGGAATTTTTAATCTTATTTCTTTGACTTTTCATATTTTTATTTTTTTACATTTTTTCTCTTTATTATTTTTCTTATAAATATAGTATTTTAAAATTTGAATTTTTACAGTCTTGTGCAGCTGGTTAGTCGATAAAAGAAATTCAGCTGTGATTTACTTCCAAAGATAAACAGCAAGTAACAGCCGTATGTTTGATTTAAAAAAATCGAAAAACGACATTTAGGCGAATTTTCGAACAGGCGCCTAATTCTGAATTAAATATAAAAATTATCAAATTTTTCTCTGAAAAAGGCAAAAATTCTTAAAACCTTTGGAAAAAGTAACTCTCGAGCGAATAATCGATAAACATTAGCAAAACAGTATTATTAAAAAAATAATAATAAGCTATACAATTCGTTTGAAGGCATCAATAACACACGGACGATGCCGAAATTAAGAAAGGGTCAGAGGTCAAAATGGGCCAAACAATCAGGAGCGGATTTAAGGAGTGCGAGGGGCGGTCCCCCCCCCCCATTGGCCCAAAAAGTGCGCAAAATTAAGCATTTTTGAGCGATTTTCGGGTTAAAACGGCTAATTTTTCCGCCCAAGTCGGGGTTCGCGCCCCCCTTAAGGCTACCGCCCCCCCCAGGTAAAATCCTGGATCAGCCACTGCCAAACAATGTCCATTTTTTCGGCATATCTAACCCCATAGGCTATCAAAAATTTTAAAAAATCAATAAAAACGGAATCGTCAAATAATTCAATAATTAAATAATCGAAAATTTCCAATAAAAAATTATTGAAATAAATCAATTATGACTATAAGATATTGATTATTATTGCATCCAAAAAAGCAAAATAAACAAACCAAAATTAAAAAAATAATCGAATTTTAAAATTTTGCCATCATCTCGCCGAATTTAGGGGGCAAACCCATGCGAGCTGCCCAATATTTTTAAAAAAATCCGCGTTACCTACCATATTATATTCTTTTTCGAACGCTTGACTCTGCGCGACCGGCAAACAAGCGCACAAACTGGATATTTGGCGCAAAATTTCGTCATTTTTTGGCAATTCGCCAGCCCGAACGGCTTGCACATAGCCGGAAATGAGATGGAGCCGAGGAGCCAACATTTTGATGGCGCCACACTGAGCGGACAAATGTTCGGTCACTACGAAAGTTATCAACTAATTAATTAATATTATTAATTAATTATTAATTATTATTAATTGATTATTAAGTTAATTATTAATTTATTACCCATACTTGATTAAAGTAGGCATTGCCGTTCAAGGTACATCGTGTGAATACGATAGTGCCGATTATGGTTTAAAATAAGGTCAATAATAATTACGGATAATATGCGTGCACAGACTAAAATAAACATAAACAAATAAATATTTAACACAATAAACAATAAAAATGAAGAATTTCAAAAATTCCACGCAACAACTACATATGTTAATTGAACAAATCATTAGGTACTTATTATAATATTTATTTAAATACATAATTAAATGTTTAGTACATATATATGATTAAACATACGTCGCCCAAGAAAAATACATTATATAAACAATGTCGCAAGTAGCGCGTACCTATAATATACTTGGGTATCCCCCTCCACACATGCGCCCTTACAGCTATAGCCGGACACGTCTGTATTGTGCGTTTTTTTAAGATAGTTAATAAAAAAAATCGATGCCGTCATTTTTTACATTTTTTCACTCCTACCTGGTGTGAAAAGAGCGTGTAAAGCTTCACTTTAACGTTATAACGTATAGTTTTTTAAACTTTTGGCGGGGCTCACGACTTTTCCAGCCCAGTTTTGCATTCTGTTTAGTCTGTTTTTTTAAAATGCAGACAATTGATAAGCTAGATGGCACTTTTTCATTTTTCAAAAGTGACTCATTCCCAGAGTGACAGTGTAAAGATGAGGGTGAAAAAACACAAGTTTGACCTGTTTTTTGTCTGTCAACAACACCGTCCATGAGTCCCAGGAAATTTATTCTAGCAGAAAAGTACTACGACTCAAGGGCTACCTTCGGCTTACCTGCAAACTTTTTTACCCTTAATACGGATATAATCTGGGGGTTCAAATTTTACACTCTATTGAATAATGTAAAAAACAGGTTCTGTCTGAGATTTTTCCGCCAACTTCTCCGCTTATAAGTCGCAACAAATTTAACAGAATAAAATTAAAATTCGTTCAAACGGCTACACGTCGCAGCAAACCGCATTTAAAAACCTCAATATTGAGTTACTTGTGTAAAGTTCGAAATCAGGGGTGTAACATAGGGCGAAAAAACACGTTGTCGTCCATTTTTTTTTGATTGGTCAATGTCTCAAATGTTTTGCGGAACAGAAGTTTCCCAAACCCGAATTTCTTTACAAAAGTTTACATAGTGGTGGATGGTATAAATTACGTTTTTGTACCTTTTTTGTTCGCCACTCTCTCCATTTAGAAATCGAGATAAGTTGAATATGAATAAAAGTAAATTACTTTCTAAGACGTACATGTCACAGCGAACTGTGTTCATTTAAATCAATATTTAGCTTTTTCGGGAGGTGTAAAGTCCAAAATAGGGGGTGTTAAACGTGTTTCTGTCTTGTTTTTTCAGTCAGCTTCTCGAGTTATGAGCCTGGACATGATCACGAGTCTAAAAATGTACCATTGGTCAAACGTCAGTCGGGCGCATTTATTTACACTCAACTGTGGTGTAAAGTGATTTACTCCTAACATTTATTTGTCTTCCGACCATTGTGGAGTTATTTTTTTCAAAAATGTTGAGCGTAATATCAGCGTTACGAATCCGAATAAAATCGTCCTTAAACTCGGGGGTTGTGTAAAGTTTAAAATGGGAAGGAACTTTTTCTCTAGTGTATTGCGGATGGCTGAATTGTTCTTAAAAAGTTCACCGTGACGTCAAAATAACGAATATGGCTTTAGAGTTTTTTTATATATTTCTTGGTTGTTGAGATTTCTTGAAGTCAAGTATGAATTACGCGCACGTGTAACGCCAAACGTGTTGTAGAATATGCTATTTAAAACGTACTTATAATGATCAAACTTGTCATTATAATGTATGTAAGGGTATTAATGCAGTGTTTAACATTCAAGCGTTGATACTTTGACATTAGGTCATATATATTTATGTAGTGATGATCTTTTCTAAATGCGTAATTATATTTATGTAGTGATGATCTTTTTTAAATGCGTAATTATATTACGAAAGGAACTTAATGTATTAATTATATTATTTTACGCCCAGTGCCTATTCTAGGTGAATTTAAACTGCGTCTTTAGTTCACATTGCGCGCGCATTTGCAAATTATTGATTGATAGCCGTTTACAAGTCGCATTTGCTTTTGCTCATCGGCCAATGCGCGCAATGCTCTTACTTTTCTTATTATAGGGCAGGTGCTTTATAATAAATTTTTAATGAACTAGTATATTAGATCCTAGGTCAGTGGAGCGGGGGCGGCTTGTTTTGTCGTTTTGACCGTTGTGTCTGTTATGCGACAAACTCATAGATGAGCAAATATGTCGATTTTAGATTTATATTTTTCAACGAATACATTTTTTATATTAGTTCGGGAAAAAGTAGGGGGACCTAGCAACCAAAAAATGCTCCAAGGGAACAAAAAGGACGAATTTACTGGGGGTATTTTGGTTTCTGAGGGGGAAGGGTGCACACCCCAAATCCCCTCACGCCCAGGTGGGTATAACTCCCTTCTACAGGCCGCTGAATATACTTCCATTTTTTTGTTATTTTAGCGCAAGTCTAATTTTTAGTAGATTCTTACAACTTCACAGGCATACATAGGTGACTTTTCTCTAATTCCCTCCTTTCACGTCCTTAATGATGCGTAATCGCAAGTATATTCGTCCTTTTTGTTCCATCGGAGCATTTTTGGTTGCTAGTATACAAAAAATATTCGTAAATAATAAAAAAGAGTATTTTTAACACAAAATACCGAACTGAGAATAAACCTTTGAAATATAGCAATACTAATGTATCTTTGTAAGCTGTGTGAATTTTATCGTTTTATCACGATGAAAATAACGAGAGCTGTCCACAATGAGTTATAATAAGTTGACCTTGCTAGTGCGCAAGAAGAAAATTTCATTACATTCACTGAGATCTGAGCATCATATTATTGAACAGACTAGAAAATTAAAATTTTCGGTGTGAAATTTTTTTAATTATTAAAAATGTGCATATTCAGTAGAGATTGATGAAGCTGATATAATCCCAAATTACGGCGATGGGACGGCATTATCAAGAATGAGCAGCACCTAAACCAGGGCCTGGGAGTAAACATTTCCGAAGGTGAAAAAGTAAAACATTTATACACATAGGAGCAAAAAACATCATTTTTTAACATTTCTCATTAAGCCCCACAACCATACATGATCTGGGTGGGGTTTGGGAGCTTTCCTTCACTACCCCATAAAAATCTCCCGCCAAAATTTTTCGCCCCCAATGGCGATTTTTCAAAAGTTTCTAAAAATTCCTAAAAATTTGTAGAAAAGGTGCTTTTTGAGCATTTATCTATCTGCTCAAAAGTGGCAAAATTTCGGTGCTTCGCACCATTGAACTCATGTTTTGATTATATTTTGTACAATTTGTTGGACTTTTTTTGATTTTTTTCGAAATTTTTTGTTTTTATGCTTTAGAAACATAAAGCATCGTCAGAAACTCTGAAAAACGATGTTTCTGAAGCGTACCTACCATTTTCAGGCCCAGAAAAGACACTTTATAATTTCAACCCCCCAGATTTCCCATGCTGTGCATGTATGCCCACCAATGGTTGAAAAAATTGCGAAAAAATCGATAAAAATTCATCAATGAAATTCTGAGGGTGAGCGAAATGTTTTTTTTTAATTCTGAAGGTGCAGATATACAAATCTTAGCTCTATTGACCATTTTCCAAAAGAGCACTAGATATGGTTCAAACAGTAGTAATGTCAAAACAAAATAAAATATATCAATGTAAAAATATACAAGAGTTGGCGACAAGACGAATAGGAAAAGGAATAAGTATCAAAAATGGACAAATTTCAGGGTCGACGCCTAATTATTGTGAAGTAAAAATTTAAAAAAATTCAAAATTTTTCGTTTAAAAATTTAGAAAAACAGATCTGCTTCAAAAAAATCGACATCTAATTACTGTTAAGCTAAAAATTTAAAAAAATTTAATATTTTGTCTTCAGAAATTTCGGCAAATATCTCCGTCTAACGAAGTCCATTTACTAAAAGCTACAACAATTCAACGTCGCTCGATTCCGAATGCAGTTTAAATTGCGGAGGAATTGATCATACGAAGGTCACCCACCCAATCAATTTTGAAATTTCTTTAAAAGAAACATTGTAAAATTATTCCAAATATTTATTCCACATCGGCGACCGGCAAACGTCCCTAAAATAATAGCTTTTGGACAAAAATGTAGCGTACAGTAGTCGCCATGAAAGATGACGCGCTATCATCCTCAGAATTATGATAGACGATGCGTCGCGAGCGCCGCGTTACGTCCATCATGCGCTATCATCTTTTTTCTATTAAGCGCCATTAACCTCTATCATCCCGCTAATCTGGCGATGCGGACGGCAAAATTTAGCTATTAATAAAGCCAACAAGGAAGCGCGCACGTGAATGCTGGCGCGTTTCCTTCTTGTTGGTGCTATTAATAGCTAAATTGCACCGTCCGCATCGCCAGATTAACGAGATGATAGAGGTTAATGGCGCTTAATAGAAAAAGATAGTGCATGATGACTAACGCGGCGCTCGCGACATCCTCTATCATAATTCTGAGGATGATAGCGCGTCATCTTTCATGGCGACCACTGTATGCTTAGACGTGCTTGACTAAAAGATATATAAGAGCTCAAAATTCTGGGAGGAGGACGGGGTCATTTTCGGGAAGGGAAGTAAATGACCTTTTATTTTTAAGCGAGTATGGGAAAAAAGAAACCGGAGGTGGTCTAAAAACGCAATTGTTCACCGAAAATTAGGAGGGTAATTCGGGGACAAGTGGGCAGCGTGTCAAATTCGGGGGGGGGGGTTCGATGCATAGGTGCACAAGGTTAGGGTCGGCCCCGAAAATTCGAAACAGTAAACTTAACGTTCACGATTTTTTTGCTGTTTTAACGATACAAATGATCAAAATAGCCTATAGCACGTTTTCCGTGGTAATACCGCATTTTAAAAGCATTTTAGTCCTTTTGACTGCATTATATATCACTTTTAGCACTAAAAAATGCAAAAATTCATCAATTGTAGGCGCTTTTTGAGTAAAAAGTACTTGAAAGTGCTGATCTGGCGCGAAGAGCTAGAAAGATTTTGCCGTTTTTTACTGCTTTTGAGCTCAAAAAATGATGTAAAAAACGTTCCAACGGCTCAAAATAGCCGGACAGTACCTGTCCGGCTGACCCTTCAGAGAAAGGGGGTAATACCCCCCTGGTTCGACGGGGCAAAATCACAAAAATAGTACCACAAATTTAATTCTTGGGTCTACGATTTTTTCGGGGAGAAGTCCGCCGGATTCTTGGTGGTCCAGTCAGACCCCAAGACCACCGAATGGTCATGTGTGAGGGGGAGGAGCGAAGGTAGGGGGGGGTGGGTGGGGTGGGGCGATTGACCTTGCGAGGGGGCTTTTATTACATGCGAGGTACGTTTACAACAAAGCCATAGAGCTGCATTGAAGTAGAGTCCGTTTTAAAATCGTAGAATAAAATAGAATACGACAGTAAAGTCGATTGCGATGCCGCCAATGAATACAGGTAAAAAGATAAAATGAAATTAAATCATCAAACCTGACCTCGGGACGACTAAGGCCATAAATCGGATAAAATTTTTCTGCTACATTAATACCAAAGCTTAAAATCTTAAATCGTAAATATAGAATGCATCATAAAATTAAGCCCTACGCTTCAAAATTTGGAAAAAAATGTTAAAACACCGAAGCGCTTCATAATTAATAAGTGCGTGATTTTACAGTACACATAAAAGTCATTAAGTACAAAAAATCGGTTACCGTGCGAAGTTTCCGAACCGCTCGACACTGAGCACCTGGCAACGTGGTCGATGCCAATACGTTCCGAATCCTCGGTGATAAACGTATAACTGATTTCCAAAAATTGCGTAATGGCCTGCCGTTGACGAAAAAACTTAACTTTATCCATTTCCTACCCGATATGTGCGAAGAATAGGCTATGCTCAGGCCGTTTTACGTCGAGTGAGGATCAAGCACGTAGCTTTCGGGGGGCTAGGGCCCAAAACGGCCAAAAATAACAGCAAAATAGGACTTTTTAAACGCTATTTTGTGTTATTTTTGGCCTTTTCGGACTTCGTCCTCCCAAAGATTACGTGCCTGCCGATCCGCGCCAAAATATAGGATGCGTCAGTTACGTGCCTGTTTAGGATTGAAAATGTAAAATCACTCATCCACCCTCACGTTAAAAAATTTCCGCAAAATCGATCGAGTCATTTGTAATGACTAGTTCGTCGTTTGACTCTACAGGCACGTGGGTCCGAAGTATAGTCGGGGTGAGACGTAAATGAAAAATGATTTAATTCAATTTAATTATAATTCAATTCAATCTGATTTAAATCATTAATTTAATACTGGCAATTTCATACAAAATCGTTTCACCAGACTTAATTTGGCGCCAGACATGTAACGACTCGAAATTTTGGATGATGGGTCCCCGGCCATTTTTGGGGGCAGGGGGTAAATGGCCCCAATTCATGGCCAAAAATGAGAAAAAGCATCTAAAAATAGCCAATAAAGGTAACTTTTCGTTAAAAATGGCGAAAGGAGGTCAAAAAAATTTTCTGACTTCGTGGGGATGGGTGGGGATGTCTGAATTTCGCGTGGGGGGTGCCCCAACTCCTTCCCCTATTACACGTGTGCTCAGCGCTGCTTTCATAAACAAATACTTTTTGGGCTAAAACGGTTCGATAAAGACAAGTGATTATCAAATGGGAATGAAACGGCTCAAAATTTTGAGCATGGGTAGTTTTATTCTTCCATTTCGCTTTCTATTTTTGAAAGGCCAGAATTCGAGAATGGGCGCGATTTTCACATGAGAATAAATGCAGGAGTTGAAAAAAGTTCAGAACAGGGACGCTACAATGAAGCAAAAATTTGACATTTACATAAATCCCGTGAACTTGATGAGGAATGCACTCGTTAAATAAAAATATTAATATTGTTAACGAATAGATCACATAGACGGCTACCAAACTGATACGAGAATAAAGTAAAAAATAGATCCGAATCTTGATTTAGAATTGGGACAAAGCCGAAAATTGACATAAAAATGACAACATACAGGAGATGAAAGTTGCTTAAATGATAATAAAAATTGAAGAAACGCCTTCTTTAATCTGATAAAATTTTCTTTAAATTAAAGCAAAGTCCGCGCTCACTTCGCCATTTTCGATTTCTATGATCGATTCGAACAACTTGATTGGAAGCTAAAGTGAAAAATTGTATAATACTCGAGAATTAGCGCAACATAATTGCTGGAGATATTAATTTTAATCAGATTTCGTATAGGGAATCAACGCTTATTTTGAATCAAAGTCAATAGCCCAAATATACCAAAGCAAAAACGCGAAAATAGGACAAAACGGAGTTAAAAGGCTAATTTATTCAATTTATGAAGAATCGAGGGAAACGACTACTAAGCGGGCAGGACAGAAATTCTTAAGACTTAAGACCAAAAATCTAGAAAAATTACAAAAGTAACAACAAACTGATTGAACAGTTTGCGAAGAAATGAAAATTTTGAAAAATTTTGAACTAAGAAGTGATTGGGTTTAGGGGATATCACATACGTCGTACAACGAAGCAATTTCGTTCAGACCAACAAGTCACACAATACGCAAAGTATGTAACGTACAACATGCAGTAGACAAAATTTGAAACACCCGGCCGTCTTTTGTAATAGGGGTCACCATACGTGGACAAACCGTGCAACTTCATTCAACCCGGTATCAATGGGAACCGGGTCGGTATTGGGGAGAGTGGATTCGGGGGGGGGGGTTTATGGGGTGGGGTTTGATGACCTCAAATTTTGGGCCGAAAACGGCAAAAAACGCCTAAAAACAGCCAAAAATTAATTATTCCAAGAATCGGGGGGGGATTAATTATTCCGAAAATCGGGGTTGGGGGGGTCAAAAATTTTTTAACTCTAGGGGAGATGGGGTAACGTCCGACTTTGGGTGGGGGGATCACCCATTACCCCTGTTACATGTATGATTCCGAGTAACCAACTACGCTTTTGTTAGCAATCGTTTCGATGCGCACATTTATTCTAAAGCATTATCCGAATGAATCTTGTTTTTATACGTTTACGCTTTGGTTATCCAACTGCATCTTCCTATATTTTTATTGCAAATATTGTCCTTTTTTACGATTATTCCACATTTCTGCACAACGAAGATGAGTATATTCATGCATGCGTGGCATAATTTTTAAATAATTAAATAAATTACAATAAAGTAACGCAAATGTTGCAGAATTGTGCAGGATAATACGAAAAATTGATAAATAATAAGATAATCAGGGGCGTAACCAGGATTTTATTTCGGGGGGGCTAAAAATTTTTGAAGTCCTATATCTCGGCAACCATACGCGAAAATAATGGCATTTTTGAGCGTTTCTCGACAAAACCTATATTATGGTTGAAGTAAAAATTTTAAAAAATTTCAAAAATTTTCTTGCTTTATTTCAAATTTTAACCTATCGGTATGACCAGGCCCGTATCTAGGGGGGCGGGGGGGGGGGGCCTGCCCCCCCCCCGAAAATGGGAAAAAATTTTTGTTTTTCCTAAGGGTCCCCCAAAGGGAAAAATGAAAAATTGGCGAAGTTGGTCTGAAACACCGCCAAAACGGGTTTTTAGCATACTTTTGACCTAGAAAACACAAAATTTTCCGGCGCTTCGCGCCGGATTTATTGTTTATGTAAGGTTTTGTCTTTTAAACCGCTGAAAATCGCTCAAATTTGAGTTACACATAGAAAGTATGTCAATTTTTTTCTAACGCTTTGCGCCGGATTCATTGTTTAGCTATAATTTTTGCCTTCTAGCTTACTCAAAACAGCTCAAATTTGAGTTATGACATGGGAACAGGCCTGTATCAGGGGAGCGGGGGGGCCTGCCCCCCCCCGAAATGAGGGAAAATTTTTTTGTTTCTCTCAAGGGTCCCCCGAAGGAAGAATGAAAAATTGGCGAAGTGCGTCTGAAACAGCGCCTAAAAAGGTTTTTAGCGTTCCTTTGAGCTAGTAAACTCAAAATTTTCCGGCGATTCGCGCCGGATTTATTGTTTACGTATAGTTTTGTCTTCTGAACCGCTAAAAATCGCTCAAATTAGAGTTAGATATAGAGAGCATGTCAAATTTTTTCTAGCGCTGTGCGCCGGATTCATTGTTTAGTTATAGTTTTTGCCTTCTAGCTCACTCAAAACAGCTCAAATTTGAGTTATGACATGGGAAACATGAAATTTTTCCGGCGCTTCGCGCCGTATCTTTTGTTTGTATATGTTTTTTGTCTTCTAGTCCGCTCAAAACCGCTCAAATTTGAGGTTGATATGCAGAGCATGTCAATTTTTTCGGTGCTTCGCGCCGAATTATTAATTATCCGTATTGTTTTTCTCTGTAAAGCACAATGATTAAGTACAAAGGCAAGAGATAATAAATAATTCGCCGATTAGGTGATGAGAAATCAGCTAAAATGATAAATTTGCTGTATATCAAAATGAAATAAAGTGAAAATTTTTTAATTTTTTTGTTGAAATTTTTCTTCACCGTTGTATAGAGCTCGCCGAGATACGCTCAAAACTGTCTTTATTTTCGCCTATCTCCTAATGGTTCTCGAGATATCTGGTCTCAAAAATTTTCGGCCCCCCCCGAAATAAAATCCTGGATACGGGCCTGGGTATGACTAATTTCTCAATATCAAACTAAAGCTTGACTCCAAAACATTCCGAAAATTTTGACAAATTCGCTATTTTAAAGTAAAATCTGGGTTTCTAAGGTAAGAAAAAACATAGAACATAAGAAATCCGGCGCGAAGCGCCAAAAACTTTTGACAAATTCGTTATTTTAAGGTAAAATCTAGTCTTCTAAGGTAAGAAAAAACATAGAACATAAGAAATTCGGCGCGAAGCGCCAACAATTTCTGACAAATTCGTTATTTTTAAGAAAAAATCTGGGCTTTAAGGTAAGAAAAAAGATAGAACATAAGAAATCCGGCGCGAAGCGCCGTAAAATTTTGAGTTTAGAAGCTAAAAAGTGTGCTAAAAGCGCATTATGGCTGTCCACAATCCGTAAAGAAAAAAGTTGGTACTGTTTAATCGAGAAATCAAGCCATGATAAATTGTTTGAAAATTTCATAGTCATTCAATTCAAAATAGAAAATAATCTGCCTATTAACCTGTATCAGTGTAAAGAAAGCGCAAAGAACGATGAAGAGGACAAAATAGTCCCAGTGCGCTATTTTTATTTTCATTTTTTATTATTTTTGTATCATTTTTATTTGCAAGCCGCCACATTTTCTTAAAGGCCAGTGTATAATTCTTATAACGTGTATTCGAACCGAAAATTCTATATACAATACATAATACAGCGTTTCCCGCGTTTATATCGGAAGGACCATTATAATGATGCTGCGACCAGCTACAGTAATAAGAACGGGCTAAAAATACCTGATCTGATGCCTTCAATTCCGGATTGAGCTTCATAAAAATTGGGCTCTCGTTCGTTTCGGAAAACTAAAAATAAAGAGTAAAACCGTGTCAACAGTGAAGCAGGCACATAGCCGGCCGTCCAATTTGAGGGGGGACCAACACAAATTATTGGGATGATTAAGCCCAAAAAGGCCAAAAATAGCACAAAATAACGTTTCAAGCAGTGATCGTACGGGGTCAGAT
>JAVLUZ010000788.1:87500-143209 GCA_036768485.1 Mermis nigrescens
AACAACTTTTGCCTCAGATTTCTCCGCCAACTTCTTCGGTTATCAGCTGGGACAAGTTGAATCGAATAAAAATAAAGTATGTTCTAAGGGCTACACGTCGCAGCAAGGGAAAATGGGGGGTCCGGAGTTTCCCCCTAAATTCAGAAAAAACGGGGAAATAGGACTTTATAAACGTTATTTTGTGCTATTTTTGGCTTTTTTGGGCTTAGTCCCCTCAAAATCGGCGTTGGCCCCCCAAAATAGGACGGCCAGCTATGTGCCTAGTTACTCGTACCGTTTGTGTTTACTGACTGATTTACTCAATTCATGCCGACTAAAAGTAGGGTAAGAACAAAGAAAAATGCTCCGATGGAACACAAAAGACGTGGGATTGTGAATTATCAAGGATGTAAAAGAAGGGGACTAGGAAAAAGCTACCTATGTACATGCCTAAAGTCGCATAAATCTGTAAAAATCAGACTTTATCTAAGCAACGCCAAAAATCGAAGTATATTCTGCGGCCTCTGAAAAAAACGTAATTTTCTTTGAACAATTTTCAATGCTTCACATAAGAGTATATAAACGTAATCTAAAATGAACACTTTTTGTAAATTGCTTGCAAGCTGCAACGCTGACTTGCTTCGTATGGTGAGTGATAGAAAACTAACTGCGATTGTATTTAAAGGTGCTTTATTTTGTTATCATGAGCTTTGTAGCAAGCGAACCTGCGTCAATTAATCAGTGTACACAATCGTTGTGGCATGCAAGTGTACCTACATGCAGTCAGTTTCACGTAAGCTTACGCGTTTCCTACTGCTTTAAACCAACAATTTTTTGGTTGTCCCGAATGCATCGATGTTTGCTATTTCATTCAATTGGCTTGCAAAGTCGCCCCCAGTTCACTCAATCTACTTTCCCATAGCTACTGCGTAGCTAACTTGCTGCTTTTTCGATCGTTTTTGATTTAATAACTTATTTCAATCTGCAGGCCGCAGAATATACTTTGATTTTTGTGTTGCTTCGATAAAGTCTGATTTTTAACATATTTTGCGACTTTAGGCATATACGTAGGTAGCTTTTTCCTAGTCCCGAGGGCGTAGCCAAGGGGGCATACGCTCCGCCCTAATTTTTCAGAAATTCAGTTGATTTCTGGTGCAATAATTGTCCAGGAAATTGAGTTCAAAAAAGGCAGGAACGTCAAAATTTACCGGCGCTTCGCGCCGTGTCATTAGTATTAATTGTTATATATGTAGATCCAATAAGTTTAAAAGCTTAAATCAGCTAAAATAATCCATCACTTTACATCACTTCAGAGATTTAATGAACTATTTGTCCGTTGAATGATACTGCGCATACTTGCTGAGCATAATAGTAAAATGCGCGAAAATGATTGCGCACCAGTTTGTCTATTCTCTGCTTTGCTTGTCTTTTTTTACAGGGATACACATTCCTATTTTGAATGAAATGAATGGCCAATTTTTTTGTTTTTGCGCATTTTCTGTTTTCTATACCATATCTTGCTAATAAGAAGGCCACAAATCAGCCTGAAAACGGTAAGAACAAAATTTCCATTCAAGCTTTTATATCTTATTGGCGATGACATTGCTGCGTTATATACTTAGTAGAGGTCGAAGAACGGAACCTAGCTCAGAAGCTTTGTGCAATGTAGGAGTCCATCAATTTTAAGTGTTTTTAGGCTCAATTCAGAACCGAGATTAGGCCGATTTTGCGGAAATTTTAACGTTACTATTCAACAAAAAGTGCTTTTTTACAAATTTTTCCGGGGATCTGCCCAGAACCCCGTTGGGTGGCGTTTGAGCGCGCCACCCCGGACCCGCAGCCGTAAAATCTCGTTTTACGTGTACAACGAGATTTTTAGAACAGTTAAGGTAAAAGGGTTAATATTTCTATCATTTTCCGGCGCTTCCGGAACAGGCACGTAGCTGGCCCTCCTATTTTGGGGGGACCAACACCAATTTTGGGGGACTAAGCCCAAAAAGGCCAAAAATAGCACAAACTAAGGTTTAAAAAGCCTATTTTTCCGGTTTTATCTGAATTTTGGGGGTCCGGCCCCCAGAGCTACGTACCTGTTCCGGAATAAGCTTGCTAATTCTGTAGAGTTACGCGGCATAAATTGAGTTTGTACAGCAATCGAAATTTTCCGGAGCATAGCACCGCCGGTTACTGTTCTTCCTTTTTGTAAAGCTTCAGTATTGCGTTTTGAATCCTGAATCACATAAAATATCTCCATACAACTTAATTAGCAGTTTTCTTGTAAGCTTGAACTGTCAAAGTATGTAGCTTTGTACGAATTTCATAATTTTCTTCTTCGTCAGACTAATATCATTCACAGGAATACAAAATGTTAAAGGTGGTAAAAAATTACTAAATTTCTTGATGTTTCGCGCCACTAACGATTTCCGAACTGTTTGTCAATAAATAGGCCGTAAATTCAACATGAAAATGGTACAAATTTAAAAAAATTTCGGCGCCTCGCGCTGTTTTACACTTTTTGGTTTTTTGATCATCGGAAACCCATAATGTGGCTAGGCTATACTATTAAAGGTCGAAGAACTAAGTTTTGCTGTACATAACGTACTGGCATTCAAGACAGAAGTAGTCTTACAAAATTTTGCGTATCCTTCCCCTGGAACCAAAATCCTGACTACACCTCTGCATAGTCCCTTCAATAGGCGGGCGGCACCAACGTTCTGAGGGGGGGGCTGCAAGATTTTTTCAAAGGTCAAAAAATGGCCTTAAAAATGGTGGTTTGGCTAAAATACAATTTTTCAACCTTTCTCATCAAGCACTATCCATTGGCATCAAAAAATTGCGGAAAGAATAGAAAAATGTCAAAAATTGAATTCTGGGGGATATTTTGGTTTCTGGGGGGTGCATCCTTAATAATCCGCAATCCCAAGTAGATTCGTCTTTTTTATTCCATCGGAGCATTTTTCTTTGCTAGTATTTTAAAATACACGCTAACGTAATACTGTTTCCATTGATTGAATGTTTCTTCATGATTTATTTTTTATTGAAAAATGGATAAACGCTTGAAAGAAACTAAAATCGATAATTTTACATGGATAGATAATCTTCAAGCGCAGCTTACACATAGCTTATGAAGACGGACGTCATCGGAAGTCGGCAGATCGCCTGTTGCATACCAGCCCAAATATTCTTGATCAGGAAACACCTCCTTATCTGTAATTTACAAAAGGAGGCGCAATGGAAAATAATGAGTAAAAACAAAAACTAATTATAATTTAAAAAAATGAATTTTAATTGATTTGCGAACAAAAATCCAAAAGAAAAAATTGAGTAAAAAAGTTTAAATTGAAGCTTCAAATTTTGAACGGGGGTAGTCAATATAAACGGTCTTCGGGGGAGGGGGTGGGTTGCCGACCCTCCAAAACTTTTGATCTTTCAAAACGAATCGCAACACAGAAAATAGATTTTTATTGATCCTTTGGCTCAAAGGTGACACATTTTCAGCATTCCTTTCGTTTTTATAATCTAAAAAGAAAAAGCATCGTCAAAAAGGCCAAAAATATTTTTGGCGCATACCCGTCGTTTGTGAGTTTAAAAAAAGGCAGTTCAGTTCAGGAAAGTTTTTTGGTTTTCCCTAATTCCCATGCTGGGCTGGTCTGATAGTCACCCTTTTTTTTGGGGGGGGGGTAAAATGACTTTCAATTTTAGACCAAAAAATGGCGAAAACACCTAAAATTGCCTTTTTGCCAAAGGGAGGGAGGGATAAAAGTTTAGTTTTGGTGGATGGGGACAACATATGTACTTTAGGTGAAGGGATCCGCGATCCCCCATTGCTTGACCGATAATTTAAAAAATATAAATTTTCTAATTAGAATTAGATATGCACAGCAAAAGAATTCTGGGTGAAGGTGAAATTTTAAGGTGCCTTGTTGGGACAAAAAAATGGTGGATATGCGTCAAAATTATTGTTCTTCTGCGTTTCTGATGATGCTCCAACGTTCAAGAGCATAAAAACACAAAAAAATTAAAAAGAGCATAACAAATTGAGCAAAATATAGTCAAAACAAGAGTAAATGGCGCGAAGCGCCTAAAATTTGACACTTTTTGAAAAATCGCGAGTTCGCGGAAGATGATGTAAAAAACATCCGGAAGGGGTGAAAATTTTTCTGGGGGAGAAAGGTGAACCCCATGATCAGGTATGATTACAACCATGCCCAAAAAGTTGAATATTTAATATTAATTCCATTGGCAGACATGACGTCAGTGTAGGCCATTTATTGTTTAACAGAGCGATATTCGCAATACTCCCTTTCCGGACGAAGAAAATAAGTAGTCGATCGACTGGTGATAAAACTGGGATAACGACATTTGACTAACAATTGAAGAAATGCGAAAACATTAGGCAGGCGGTGTTAAAATTTTGACAAAAACAGATATTCATCCTTTCAACTGGACATGTGAGATGAGTAACACTCATACCTGGCCGTGGGAGGGGGGTTGCGCCCTCGCCCTCGAGAAACCAAAACACCTCCCAGAATTTGATTTTTGAATTTTTTTTGTTTTTTTCGCAATTTTTTGATGTCAATGGATAGAGCTCGATGAGAAACGTTGAAAAATTGTGTTTTTTCGCAATAACACCATTTTTAAGGCTATTTTTTGACTTTTGAAACATATTGCACCCCCAGAACTCAGGTGCCGCCCACCTATGGTAACAGTATGCATATACATATTAATTCGTTAGTTTTCTTTTATTTACATTATTTATAAATATTACTATTCACTTTTATTTCGCTCTTTAAGCACATGGTGCGCTACGTTATTAAATAAATCAAATTAAATAAATTGAATTAAATTCAATAAACCCGATCCGTAAATTTTCTACCATATTCCGAAATTATGGATATTAAGGCTTAAAATATTTTGCTATATTCTATTTCGTCGATAATTAGGTAGGTATCTATCGATTAATTAATTAATTATTTTATTATTGATAAATTGTCCAAATGCGTCGTTCGGATGATCGTTTAAATACAGGAAAGCCTAAGAAAACAATTAACCGTACATTAACGTTACAAGTTAATTCAACTTTAGACAGTAGACAGTAAAGCCTCATTCATACTCCACGCATCGCGACGAACTTGCGAAAATCGCAGCTCGCGAGATCAGATTTGCACGCGAATTCAATTCATACTTTCGCGCGAATCAGTGGCGGATCCAGGATTTTCCTAAGGGGGGCTACCCCTAAGGGGGCGGAACCCTGAGTTGGGCGGAAAAATTAGCCGTTTTAAGCCGAAAATCGCTAAAAATCGCTCAAAAATCATTAATTTTGCGCACGATTTAGGGCCAATGGGGGGGCCGCCCCCGTTCCCCCTGAATCCGCCCCTGGCGCGAATCGCAGGATCTTCTGCGACACGATTTTCAATTCATATATTTCCTGCGAAAATCGCAACGCAGAATAAATCGCGCAATCGAGAAATTTCATCGCGCGATAATTCGCGTTGCAATTCATACTTTCGTCGCGTATTTTTGCGCGAAAAGTGTCAAAAGTTACTATTTTTAGCAACAAATTGACAACGGACGCGAATTCGCGAAATTGGGGATTGACGCGAATTCGCTTTCTTTTTTCATACACGCAGTTCCAATAAAAATGTCAATTTTGACGATTTACGGCCCTTGTCGGCCATTATGTAAATGGCGCAAACGTCGGATGCACGTTCAAACTGCACACATATCAAATGGACAGACAATCATACGTGGGCAGAAGAAAATTCTGGGGGGTGCAAGAATTTTTGAAGGTCAAAAAATAGCCTTAAAAATGGTGGTATGGCGATGAAAACACATTTTTCGACGTTTCTCATCAAGCACTATCCATTGGCATCAAAAAATTGCGAAAAAACGGAAACAAAATTTTCAAAATTGAATTCTGTAGGGGGGGCGTATTTTGGTGTTCTGCGGGGTGCATACCTCACGCCCAGGTGTGACAGACAATGAATTGAATTTGTAATGAGGTCAGTCGAGGAGAGGACAAAGAGAAAATGCGCAAAAAAATCGTGCGATATTTCGCAAGATTCGCAGAAAAAATCGCACGTCGCATCGCAGGAAAACCTAATTTGCGAAGACTCGCAGCAAGTACGAATGGAACACGCGATGCGTCGATTTTTGCGGATTATCGCGCGATGTTTCGCAAGAAGTGTAAATGGATCAAGCGATACGTCAGTTTGCGCGATTTTCGCAAGTTGCGCTATTTTTAGAATTTTATTTTTAGAAGTCACGCCACATAATCCCGCGACGCGATCCTGCGTGCAGTATGAATTAGCCTTAATTCTCTAAAAATCAATAATATGAAAACAATGAAACTATTCAAAAAATCACTACCAATAATTAATAAATTGCCGAAAAAATATCAGAATAGGATGCCTCGTTTGACGATAAAAAGCAGTTCATTGTACTCACTTTAAACTAAGCTTTGTAACCAGAAATGTAATACATGAGTGCACAAGGTCAAGGTGGGCAGGGGGTGAAATATTAGAAATCCAAAGAAACAGTAACTTAACATGCACGATTTTTTGCTGTTTAAACGATAAAAATGTACAAACAGCCTATAAAACGTTTTTTCGCGGTAATTTCGCATTTTTAGAGAATATTTAGTTCATTTTAACCGCATTATATCACTTTTAACACTGAAAAACGCAAAGTTGATCAATTTTTGGTCGCTTTTTGAGAAAAAGTACATTAAAGTAATAATACGGCGCGAAGCGCCAGAAACAATTTGACATTTTACTGCTTATGCCCTCAAAAATGATGCAAAAAACGTTCCACAAGCTCAAAATCGCCGGACAGTACCCGTCCAGCTGACCCCTCAGCGGGGGAGGGGAGGTAATACCCTAAGCCCCTATGTGCGTGTTTGATGTGATAGCTAGGTTTTGGAACGGAATAGTCGCTCTACATGTTTCACGGGGTTAATGACCTTTAATTTTTGGCCAAAAACGGGCTAAAAAGTATATAACAACGGCCTAAAAACGCAAATTCTTGCCAAAAAATAGGAAGAATAGTTGAAAATCTCGACCTTGAAAGGAAGAAATTGTATCATACATGTACAGCATAAGAATTCAGGTTAGGGGGTGGGTCAGGGGCCTACAAAATTTCTAAAAAGTGCCTTTCTTGGATTGAAAACGTTGAGTACACGTCAAAAACACTGTTTTTTAGGTTTCGAACGTTCTTTCTGGCATAAAAACATAAAAAAATTTCGAAAAAATATGGAAAAATCGAGTAAATTGAACAAAATATAGTCAAAAAATGAATATACAGCGCGAAACGCCGAAAGTACGTATGAAACTTTTGAGCCAAAAACGAGCTAAAAACGATTTAAAAAAGCAAACTTTATACGATTTTTGAAAAAAAATGGACAATGCCACTAATTCATTTTACGAACAATTCCGCGATAAAATTGTTGTGCTAAACATGTTTCAAAATTTTCTCATTTTCATTAAAAAATATCCATATATTTAATTTTGAAATAAAATTACATGTTCTGAACTTTTAGCCAAAAATTAAGCATTTAATAAATCAATTATAAAAAATTATTACACCTCTACAAAAAAAAGACCCATTATACCCAAAACTTTTATCCGACTTATGTTTTTCATTGCGGCTGGTTATTAATTAAGCGTAGAGTCAATATTCGGAAAATCAAAACCATGTATAAACGAAGTCGATGACAAATTTACTACTTTCGTTTGAAGTGAATGGACAAATTTTCATTAGAAATTACAAACTAAAAGTTTGTCGCTGATTCTCAGAAAAAAACAGAAAAATTTAAAAATTATAAATGGCCAAAAATAGCTGAATTGTTTTTTTACTCAATGATTAACCTTTTGGCATTATTTCATGTCTCAATAAGTGATAAATAATTAATCAATGATATAAATTTCATATTATACACGCTAAACTTTATTAGATGCGCGCTTGCATCACGTGTTTTTTGGCACTGAGCCAACTGCCAAAAATCGTGAACCATCGATACAAGTTAATTCGGTTTTGACGCTTACTAAACGAAGCGCAAAACTCGCAATTGTACAATTAACGCATTGAAAAACATTTAGAGGAAAAGCGTTTTAGCAGTGTTCTAATGGATGACCGACTTTACATCGTTGATAAGGCTTGAATAGTGCTAAGTTTTTGTTCGGTACAAACGGATTGTAATCAATTAATTTATACTTAGTTTTAACTAAATATTCAAATTACATGATTGAATTAAATTAAATGAAAAAACGCATGTTCATGATTTGATTGAATAATTATGTCCTGGCAGCGTGCCAGGACTATACACGTCTGCATTTATATTGTTCTTCCCTCGTCTTAAAGTATTCCATGTCCACGACGAGTTGCTCGCAGACTACGGTATACGGTAGCTCGAATGAATTCATTAATTCCAAATGGCGACCCGTCTGCTTACCAATTATAGCGCCGAGAACTAAATAACGAGATATTTTAAACAAAACTGTGATAACACACTGTGATATGGAGATATGGATGTAAAATTTCAATTCAATTTAATCTTTTATTTAAAAAAATGATGACCATACATCTGCATGTACCATCCATAGTATTTTTAATTCAAATGTGTGAGCTATAAATTTTCTGAGATGCCTTTTCCGGCTTTGAAAAAACGATGAAGCCGGCGTCAAAATAAATTCCTTCGCGTTTCTCAAGATACTCTTTTTTCTAGACGGTAGAAACATAACTTATTATGAGGAAGAAATATCTTTAAAAACAGGATTTCCCCAAATTTGCGAAGAACATGCCATTTTTGAACGCTTTTTGCAGTTTTTCATGAATATATCTGCATCAAAAGCTTTGAGCGCATACGTAAGCGATTTTGTAATGTACACACTAGGGATGTGCCGTTTAACCGGAAGCGGAACCGGCTAAAAGTGACCATTTTTTGGAACCGAGAACCGATTTTTTGATTTTCTACGAACCGGAACCGGAACCGATTTCTTGGTTTCTAGGAACCGGAACCGATCATTTTTGGAGTCAGTTATCGGTTTTGAAAAAAGATTCAAAAATCGAACTTCATTAAATTTAGTGAAGACATGAAGCAGCGATTCAATCTTTTATTACCCAAAAGTTTACAGATTAAAATTGGACATTATATGCTACTGAGCCTAAAAAATATGAAGAGTGAATAACGTATAAATAGCACACTTATCAAATGACGACGACAGATGGTTTTAGGATAAAAAAATACACCAGTTTACGAATTCTAATAAGCAAAGAACAGTGGAAATATATAGTGTTCGACTGAATGAAAGATTGTACAGACAAAGCCAGCCATGATATATTATTTTATTCAAGAAACACATACATGGATAATATTCAGCGGTTTATATGTAAATTGTCAACTCGACGTAAAACTTGTTTAAACGTTCAGTAGCCAGATTGAAACGACTTCCTGAATAATTTATCTTTCGATTATATTGTCAAATGTTCCAGTTAAGTAAGGCTATCAAGAGCGTACGTACGTTAACACAGGAACCGAGAGCCGGAACCGGAACCGACGGTTCTCTAGTTGAAGAAACGGAACCGGAACCGGCGGTTCCAACTTACGCAAGAACTGGAACCGAAACCGGAACCGAAGTTCTTGTTTTTCAAGAACCGGAACCGGACGGAACCGAATTTTTTGAAAAACCTGGAACCGGAACATCCCTAGTACACACATACTTCGCATTGAGCAAATTACTCGCGACGTAAAATATGCATATATGCTAGCAATATCATAGGTAGAGCGTTCGCGCGTACCTACAATATACTTCGGTACCCCTAAAAAGTGACTCCCACATTACAGCTATAACGGGACACATCTGGATAAGAATAAAGTACATTCTAAGGGATACACGTCACAGCAAACCGCGTTTAAACAGGCAATATTGAGTTATTTATAGGGGTGTAAAGTTCGAAATCAGTGAGTGTAACATTGGGCGAAAAAACACGTTTTCTTTCCTACTTTGATTGCTATATAATATCTCAAATATTTTGCGGAACAGAAGTTTTCCACACACAAAAGTACTACAATTTAAAGACTACAGACTGGCACAAACCGAATTCATTTACACTCAATAGGAAGTTAGGTTCAGATTTTTGAAGCTGAGAAAAATGCTCCGATGAAACAAAGAAGACGAATATAATTTGGATTGTGAATTATCAAGGATGTAAAAGAAGGGGACTAGGAAAAAGCTACCTATGTACATGCCTAAAGTCGCAAATTCTGTAAAAATCAGACTTTATCTAAGCAACGCCGAAAATCGAAGTATATTATGCGGCCTCTGAAAAAGTGTAACCTTCTTTAAATAATTTTCAATGCTTTACACAAGAGTGCATAAACATAATATAAAATGTATACTTTTTGTAAACTGCTTTGCAAGTTGCAATGCTGACTTGTTTCGTGTCGTTATTGACAGAAAACTGACTGCATTGTATTATAAGGTGTTTTATTTTGTTATCATGAGCAGTAGAGCAAGAAAACCAGGCGTCAAATCATTAGCGCACACAATCGTTGCAAGCATGCAAGTGAACCTACATGCTGTCAGTTTCACGTAAGCTTAAGCCCTTCCTACTGCTTTAAACCAACAATTTCTTGATTGTCTTGAATGCATCCATGTTTGCGATTTCATTCAATTGAGTTGCAAAGTCGGACCTAATTTACTCCATCTAATTTTCCATAACTACTGCATAGCTAACTTGCTGCTTTTTCAATCGTTGTCCTGGTTCAATATTTTATTTCAATCTGCAAACCGCAAAATAGACTTCGATTTTCAGCGTTGCTTAGCGAAAGTCTGATTTTCAAGAGATTTTGAGACTTAAGGCATTCACATAGGTAGCTTTTTCCTTGTCCCGTCCTTTCACATCCTTAATAATCCACAATCCCAAGTATATTCGCCTCTTTTGTTCCATCGGAGCATTTTGCTTAGCCTAAACTTGTCAAGGGATTGGCCAATGGCCAGCAGAAAATAAAAATTAAATGCAGCCCTCCAAACTGATATAAACATTTAAATAAGAAAAAAGCTGCATATTTATGTTTCATGGGAATAAAGCAAGCTGTTTACCACTCTCCAAAATGTTAGGATTCGAATTTACTTAGTTGCTAGGAAAACTAGCTTTTCAGCCTGTTTACCCCATTTTCCAAACAATTTTCCAACAGTTTTTATGAGGATTATGATTAGATCATGCATACGATATTGTTTAAAAAACAGGCACCTTGCTTTGGTTTTCCACAATCTTGAGCTCTGGCACGCGTCCAGTGATCGGAAATATTCACCAGGACTAGTGGGTGCAACGAAACAGTCACCGAAGCCTGGGCGTGGGGACCAGCGATGACTGATTTCGCGGTACTAGTCCCTGGAGTACTTTCTGTCTCCATTTTGGGATAATGCAAGAGTTTAGGCAGTGCGAGCAGTTTAATAATATCGCTGTGTAAAATACTACGAAAAATTGACCGGTATTTGACAGCAGGTATAGGTAAAAGGCGAACTGGCTATAAAAATTATTAATTTAAATTAATAATTATCATTAAGCGCGTAAATACACCGTAAAATGAAAAGGCACGTTTCCCTTAGTAATCCCCGTCATGTCTCGTCCGCTTTGCAAATCAGTCAGACCATACATGCACAGTGTGGGAATTCTGAGAGGGGGATGAAATACTATAGTGCATTTTTTAGGACCAAAAATGGTAGGTACGCGTCAAAAACATCGTTTTTCAGCGTTTCTGACGATGCTCTATCTTTCTAGAGCATAAGAACAAGAAAAATTTAGGAAAAAATCGGAAAAAGTTGAAATAAATTTAACAAATATCGTCAAAAGATGAGTATAATGGCGCAAAGCGCCGAAAATTTGGCGCTTTTGAGCAAAAGATAGCTATAAACGCTTTAAAAGGCATTTTTTTCACAAATTTTTTAGAAAATTTTTCACAACCTTTGAAGAATTGCCATTTCTGAGGGTAGGGGGTCAAAAAATTTTTGCGGGGGTGAATTTTTTTATAGAAAGGGAGGGGGTTGAAACTCCCCTAAAACAATCAAGCTTGAGTCAGACCCGTATCCAGGAGAGAATTGCTACCCCATCGGAATGAGAAAAATCTATTAATAACAACGGCCCTCCGATGGAAAAAACGGAAAATCCTTGAAGTGTGTTTAAAGATCGCCAAAACAGGTGTATAACGTTATTTCGAATTGAAACATTTGTTTTGGTCTTGTATATAACTCAAATTTGAATTCGGCGTAGATTACAATTCATTTTTCAAAATTGTTTATTATCTGTGTTGCTTTTTTGGCAAAGCACGAAGACAAAAGTTTCATAGTTTATAGACTGGATGACGAGAAGTCAGCTGTTTCGATTGTTTGAACGATATATTTTTCTTTGAGTATAAAAAAAGTGAAATTTTACTTCATGATACTATTGAGCTCGACGAGGAACGCTTGAAAATGACTTTAGTTTTGACTACCTTCTAATTGTTCACGTGATAAGCATATGACAAACATTTTTGTCTCCCCCCAAAAAAATCTTAGCTATGCACATACGGGTCTCAAAAAGGCAGTATGTTTGACCATCACATCGTAATCGATTTAAGTAATTTATCTTTACGCTTAGTGCTTATATACACAGAACAATTTTAGCCACTGAATTAGGGATGAATTTAATCGATTCAGAAATTTAATCACACTGGGGTTAAGGTAAACAAGATAATTACATAAATAGTCATCCAGAGGTTTACATTTTAAGCCCCATCAGATTTTGAGCAGAAACTTTGCGTTTAGGCCCACTTTTGGAAGCTTTCTTACTACTTTAGGCCAAGAACTGAAGGCCGTTTACCACCCCACACTTTAACTGGTCGATTGGTCCTACCTCAAATTTTTTTTGAGATGTTAAATCTCTGATTGTTATCAATATCGCCATTATATATTATCCCTTTTAGGCATACATGTCACAAGTCGAAATTCGGGGGAAGGGGTCCCAGCTATTTTTAGGGGAGAGGGGGGGGGGCAAATGACCTCCAATATTTAGCCGAAAACGGCCAAAAAACTCGATTTTTTCAACAAATCGGGGGAGGGGTGTCAAAAATTTTCTGGCCTTGGGGGATGGGAGCATACGTGGGCAGCACCAAAATTCTGGGGGTGCCAGATTTTTCAAAGGTCAAAAATTGCCTTAAAATAGTAATATGGCGAAACCACTATTTTCAACGTTTCTCATCGAGCACTATCCATTGGCATCAAAAAATTGCGAAAAAAAACAACAACAAAAATTTCAAAAATTGAATTCGTGGGGGAGGGGTATTTTGGTTTCTGGGGGTTATTTTAGTTTCACGAAGGGCGTACACCCCCTCCCAACGCCCAGGTATGGATGGGACGACGTCCAACTTTGGTTGAAGGGATACCCCATCCCCCTCTCACATGTATGCTGTTAAGTATCCCTCTTGTATTATTTCCATCATTATATTTCATATAGCAATTAATGGTATCATAATACCAGAGTCGGCAAAAAAACCTGCAATATCGAGAATGGCCACGTAAGACTTTCGAAGAAAAATTTATTAATAAGATAGGACGCGATTAAAGCAATAAATCCTTCTGATCGAAATAATAAGCTACGATACAAATAAACCATTCCAAAATACGCCTATCATTTTCGCTGATTTTTGGATCGTTGCCAAATTCGCCCAAAATTTTCATCGAATGTTTGGCCAGGCGGCGCAGCGCCGAGCAAACGTCCGGATCGATCGGTTTTTCTATCGCGCACATCAAAGCGAATAGCCATTGATTCAACCGGTGACAACTGGACGGAAACAAGTATTAGAAAAGTCGAAATTACAAAAAATTAAGAACATACATAAATTAAATCAAAAAAATACATATAGCAGGGCCATACAAGTAATAGGGAGGTGGGAGATTTCCCACCCAAAGTCGGACGCCCCCACCACCCCCCTCCCCGAAGCCAGAAAATTTTCGACCCCCCCCCCCAACTTTTGAGAAAAATTGATTTTTTGACCGTTTTTAGGTCGTTTTTGGCCAAAGATTCGAGGTCATCCCCCTGAAAATGGCCGGGACCATACGTGGGCAGCAAGAAAATTCTGGGGGGGGTGCAAGATTTTTTTGAAGGTCGAAAAATGGCCTTAAAAATGGTGGTATGGCGATAAAAACACCATTTTTCGACGTTTCTAATCAAGCACTATCCATTGGCATCAAAAAATTGCGAAAAAAAAACGAAAAAAATTTTCAAAAATTGAATTCTGGGGGGGGGTATTTTGATTTCTGGGGGGTATTTTGGTTTCTGGGGGGTGCATACCCCCCAAACCTCCCCCACGCCCAGGTGTGGCCGGGACCCCTCTGAATTTCGAGCCGTTACATGTATGCGCAAGGCCGCGTTTAAGGGAAGGGCGGGAGAAGGGTGGAGCGCCCCCCCTGTGGCCGGAAAAAGATTTTGAAAGGTAAGATGATGCACGGAAAGATGGAAAAATCGCATAAAATCTTCCAATTTTCGGCGCTTCGCGCCGGATGCGTAGTATTTTCTACAACTTTCGCCCGAGCGCGACCAAAACATGACGCTCTCTATAGGTAGCCTTTTCGGTGAGAAAAACTTTTCTGAAAAAAACTCGAATTTCATTATCTTAGTGGATAGAGCACGTCGAAAATTGTCGAAAAATGCGGTTTTAGCGAGCTATCCGAACGAATTTCCCGAGATATAGACCAATTTATGTTGGGTCCGCCACCATAGGTGAGCGGCATCAAAGTTCTTCGGGGTGCAAGATTTTTTCAAAGGTCGAAAAATGGCCTAAATAATGGTGCTATGGCGAAAAAACACCATTTTTCAACATTTCTCATGATCCATATGCATCAAAAAATTGCGAAAAAACAGAAAAAAATTTCAAAAATTGAATTTTGGGGTTATTTTGGTTTCTGGGGGAGGTTATTTAATTTCTGGGGGTGCATACCCCCAACCCCACGCCCAAGTATATTGCGGAGTAATCGCAAATATTCCATTGGTAAAACATCATCTTGACAGCTACTACGAATTTTCTGATACAAATTTTCACGACTAATGCATTTTGGCTCCTAATAAACGTAGAAAAATGGCTTTTTCGGCCAAGCCGTCAATTTAGTAGCATTGTTGACTTGTTGACCTCTGGAAACTGTTGGACCGCTAAACTCCATGCCTTGCATTACGCTCGAAATCTTTATCTAGTTTAATTCTGTCGAAAGAATTTCGGCTTAGACGATGTATAATTTCAAATAAATTACCAACCATATGTGTTCTGGGGGAGCTTGGGGGTTGGGCCCTCAGAATGTCTAGTGACCACACGTAGGCGTTGGGGGTTGGGGTATACACCACACCCCCAGGGAATTAAAAAGGTTCCTGCAGATTACTGTAGACCCCAGAATTCTATTTATAGTAACATTTTTGGCAATTTTTGACGATTTCAGATGATTTCATCCCCCCTCCAGAATTTTCTTGCTGCCCATGTAACCCTAGCAAAAAGGTTGCGAATCCAGCAGGATCGTCGATTTTTCGAACAAGTTTTAAAAAGTGTTTTAAAAAGCATCTCTAGCTCATTTTAGCTTAAAATTCTTGAATTTTCGGCGTTTCGCGCCATATACAAGCTTGTGACAATATTTTGTTGAATTTACTCGATTTTTTTCGAATTTCTTCGATATTTTTTGTGTTTTTATGTTCTAGAAAGAAAGAGCGAGCATTGCCCAAAAAGGTCAAAAATTATGTTCTAACATGTACGCATCTTTTTTTAGCCCAAAAAAGGCACTTTCAAAGAAAATTTTCGAGCCTGACCAGTCTTACCGATTAATTACGAATTTCCGATTTTAAATAACGCCCATACAATCACAGCCTTATTAATTTAATGACATTTGCGGGACGACCAAAATACCCTCCCCAGAATTCAATTTTTAAATTTTTTTATCGTAATTCTTTGATGCCAATGGATAGTTCTCGATGAGAAGCGTTGCGAAATGGTGTTTTTCGCCATACCACCATTTTTTACCCTTGAAAAATCTTGCAACCCCCCCAGAATTTTGGTGCTGCCCACGTATGGATCCAACCCTCTGCCTAATTTCTCACGGTCAAACCTACCTTTTCTACGGGTTTTTAGAAAATGTTTGGTTACTTTCGGGAAATCGCGAATTCTAGGAGGGTATAAAAAAATTTCTGCTGGGGGTGAAAAATTTTCAAGGGGAAATTTTTTTTTTCAATTTTCGGGTCCTTCCAATTCTGAGCAACTTTGAATTGGGTCCAGAAAAAGCCCCTCGCGTGGCTGCTGTAAAATCTGCAACTTACTACATAATAATTTTCTACAATTTAATACACATGGTTAAATTGTTGATTAAAAAATACGTCGTTATAAGTATTTTATTGCTAAACGCGTAGCAAAAATACACCCCATGATTTTGATGCTTCAGGAAGATGATATAAACGCCCGGAAAATTCCGAAACTAATGTAATGTCGTGATATGCGGATCTTCGTGGAAAAAATCTGTACCTTCAACGTTGGTTTCATAAATCCGACATTAACATTTTTGAACTTTCTGTTGAATTATCTATAAACAATAGGGTATCTTCTTAGACGTAACACGGGGAGATGGGGGATCCCCCACCAGAGTCGGCCGTCCCCCAAACCCCCGAAAGCCAGAAAATTTTTGGAAAAAAAATTGATTTTTTTGGCCGTTTTTATGCGTTTTTTGGCCAAAAATTTGAGGTTATCCACCCCCACCCCTAAAAATGGCCGGAACCCCATCCCCCAATTTCGAGCCGTTACATGTACGGGTATCTTACATATACACATTAACATTCGGGCAAGAAAAATTTAGACTCGAAAAATAGAACCGCGCCTCATTTCAAGTCGAAAATGAAAAATGCCCAATTTTTCAAATAAAAAAAATCGACAAAATAGGGCCGAAGACAAATTCGGCCCAAAATTTGGGGGTGGAATTTGAAAACAAAAAAAAATATTACGAAATTCTTACGCGACTGGCTTTGATGTCGCCGCCTCGTTTTGCTCGTCGTCCTCATCGCAAAACCATTCGACGCAAAATTCGAAGGCGTCGATGACGTGAGGCTGCGACAACGACGCCAAAATGCCAAATAATGGCGGAGTGCCACTGCAATCGCCATCGCTTGAGCGATAAATTAAAAAAAGTTCGTCGAAAAAGAACAAAATAAACAATTTAGAAAATGAAAAGAATAAAAAACTTTCGTGACAAAATTTGAAAAAAATAGAACAAATTAAAACAAAAAAAAAATAAAAAAAATGTTTCCGTTAAAAATTTTGAACGTTTTCGCCCGAAATTTCCAGAATTTACATAAACTTCAATTCAATTTTCGAGAAAATAAGTTTCGCTCAAAGTTAATGGTGTACGCGCCACGAATACGATCGTAGATCATACGATATTGTTAACACTTGAAAAAGACAGGTTAAACTTTGCAGGAGTAAGGGCTTGAAACATACATGTATATAACAGGAGGGGGGATCCCCGCACACTAGGTCGGACGCCCCCATCCCCCCGAGACCGGAAAATCTTTGATTCCCCTCTCCATTTTTGTAAAAAATCGAATTTTTGGCCGTTTTTAGGCGTTTTTTGGACGTTTTTTTTGGCCAAAAATTGGAGGTCATTCACCCCCCCCCTACAAATGGCCGGGACCCCGCCCCGAAATTCGAGCCGTTACAAGTATGGCTTCAAAGGTCAACTCGTTCCGTGAGACTTTAGTTTCGGCTGAAAATGAGAGAAATATTTTAATTTTGTTTGATTTTTAAATGATTTCTGATTTCACTTCGGTCTGAAAATGACCTGAGGGGGTATGCTTTTCAAAAGTCCTGATAAGGAGGATACCCCTCATATCCCTTCCAGTATGCATGTGCGCCAAACGTGAAAGTGCTCAAATTTTAGATAGAATAGGAGGCCGCGGATTCAGAATCTCAGACGTCCATGCAAGGGGCGACGACTAGTTACGGAATCCTTTCCATGCATGTACATAACGGGGAGCTTGGGGTAAATCCCCCACCCAAAGTTGGTCGCCTCCCGCATTCCCTCATTTTTATTTTTTGATTTTTTTTATTTCATTTATTTTTATTTTTGATTTTCCTTATTTCTGATTTTGATTTTTGATTGATTTTCGATTTTTTGATTTTTTTTGGATTTTTGATTTTTTGGTTTTGATTTTTTTATTCATTTTTGATTTTTTATTTCATTTTTTTTGATTTTTTGATTTTTTGATTTTTGATTTTTGATTTTTGATTTTTTTCTTCGATTTTTTTTGATTTTTGATTTAGATTTTTGATTTTTGATTTTGGATTTTTGGATTTTTTGATTTTCTGATTCATGTTTGATTTTTTTCGATTTTTGATTTTTGATTTTTTTTGTGATTTTTGATTTTTTTCTAGTTTTTAATTTTTAATTTTTGATTTCCATTTTTGTTAGATTTTTGATTTTTAATTTTTTTGATTTTTGATTTTTTGATTTTTGATTTTTTAGATGTTTTGGTTTTCGATTTTGATTTTTAATTTTTTTGATTTTTGATTTTTTTCGATTTTTTTTTGATTATTTTCGATTTTTAATTTCTTTTCATTTTTGATTTTTTTCCGATTTTTCTTATTTTTTGAATTTTGATTTTTGATTCTTGATTCCGCCAATCCCTATCCCCATCCCTCCATTCCATTCCCCATTCCATTTCCCCCATTCCCCATTTTAAAAACCCCTTCCCCATTTTTAGCAAAAACTTGCGTTTTCGCCATTTTTAGGTTCGAATTCATTAACCCCCAAAAATGGCCTGAGACCCCCAGCCCATATTTCGAGCCGTTACACGTCCGACCCTTTCTATCCCCTTCTTTACGAACGTACATTTTCTTAGAGAGATCGAATTGGGATAGATCGACGGCGCACGTGGAAAATATGAAAGTTTTCCAGCTGAGCTCGTCGCCCAATTCGGGCAAATCGTCATCCGACAAAATAACCCGACTAGTGCTATGTTTCGACATTTTATGCCGCCGAAATTTCTCCCTCAATTCGCTAAAATCGGCGCATTGCCTATCACACCACCACGCGGGTGCCTTGAAAGCATCGTTGAGCGCATGCAAACCAGCAACTGGGGTAGCCTGTTGACCGGCTTGAAAAAACTGTAGTTATTATTAAAATAACTGATCGTAATAGAGAATTTTTAGCATTAGAATTTGTTGGGATAGCGCTCAAATTTAGGAGGTCTGGGGGCCATAAATGCACATTGGGGGCGGGTGAGGGGCGGTAATACCCCATTCCTTGAAGGGTCAGCCGGAGCCGATGAAACGTTTTTCGCATCATTTTTGGGGTCCAAATAAGTAAAAACGTGAAAATTTTTCAGGCGCTTCGCGCCAGATTAGTACTTTTAGGTATTTCTCACTCAAAAAGCGTCCAAAATTAATAAACTTTTGCATTTTTTAGTGATAAAAATGATATAATGCAGTCAAAATGGAATAAAAATGCTTTTAAAATGCGATATTACCACGAAAAAATAATTTATATGCGATTTTGACCATTCTGATCGTTAAAAAGCAAAAAAATCATGAACATGAAATTTACTGTTTTGGATTTTGGGATTTCACCCCCTCCTGCCAACCCGGACCTTGCGCACTTATGCCGGGGGCGGGAGCAGTGTTTTTTCGTACAAGGTTCGTTTGTACATGTACAAAGATGGTCCCCAAAAGTCTTTGTGCATCTTGTACACACAAACTTTTGGGTACTATAATATGGTAGAGTGGCTATTTTAGTGTGGTAAAACAGAGTTGTTCGACTTTTGGTAGTAGATTTTAGTTAATTTCTGGGTCTCTAATGACAAAAATTACTAATAATCGTCTTAATCGGCGCGAAGCGCAAAAAAATTGACATTTTTCCTTTGAAATGCAATTTCTGCCTATTATATATATATATATATATATATATATATATATATATATATATATATATATATATATATATATATATATATATATATATATATATATATATATATATATATATATATATATATATATATATATATATATATATATATATATATATATATATATATATATATATATATATATATATATATATATATATATACAGAACACACAATTACTCCGACAATTTTTACGAATTGTGACCTTTTTTGCAATTTTTGTCTTCCCAAAAATCTTTGAACATGTACAAAGACGGTGCCGAAAAGTCTTTGTACATCGGGAAAAATCTTTGCTGAGTACAAAAAAAAACTGGGCGGTATTCCAAACAAATTTTAATGGTAAGAAATGTCAAAAACTGATAGCGGCAGTGACAAAAACACCATTTTTCGACGATTATCGTCGAGCTCTACCCACTAGTATAAAAAATCGCGAAAAAACGCAAGACAATTTTGAAGTTTTAATTCTGGTGCTGCACAGTGTCTTCCGGATCCTGAGTAATTTCAGACCCCTTCGGAATCCCCATGCCCACATGAATGTTTCACACATTAATAATAGTTAATTAATTGATTAATAATATTATTAATTAATAAATATTATTAACATTAGCTAATATCAATAAGCCATTAAGTATATTAAATTTAAATAAAAATTTCTCGTTAAGCCATATACATTTTGTGTTCATTAAAAAAATTTGTGGCTTATCTTTTGCATTAATTTTCAATTAGGAGGACATTTTATGTTCAACGATATTACCATATAGAAACAATTTTTTCGACTTAAAGATTTCTAATACGGCAGTCTTTGTAATATGATTAAGAGCTGAAGTATATGTATGACACCGTCTATCTAGATTCCTTCATCAAGCTATTAAACGCAAGTGATTTTAATAAACACGTATCCTACAACCATTTTTATATTTTAGGGAGACTAGGGTGGGGAGGTAAAAAAATGGTCAGGAAATATTGAGAAAAATGTCATTTTTTGATATTTCTCATCGAGCTTAATTCACTAATATTAAAAATAACGAAAAAACGTACCAAAAAACTTATTTCTTTGGTCGATAGGGAGTTTTGGACTTTGAAAATTTAATATAAGCCAACAGGCATATTGCTAACATCTTAAATATTTTCATGACTTTGCTAAAGCAAAGTCCCACAAACCGACGCCCAATAGAGGAGGTTTAGCAGCTTTACAATTATAGCTTTGAAAAAACGAAAATAAATTTTATTAAAAACAACTTATCAGAGTCGAAATGGACAGAAGCGAACGATAAAAAATGTCTTTATACTCCTGCCTGAGACAGTTAGGATAATTTTTAGCGAAAATAGTCTTTCGAAATGTTTGTTCAAACGCACTAAGCCCTTTGGATTGATTGATAAAATATATACTGAGCCTGTTTCTATAAAAAGCCTTCCTGAATGCATAATTGGCAAAAGTAAGGCGTTTCTTCTATTAATTAGATACGTCATAAATTAAGGTAACTTTGGCTTTCAATCGGAAATAACGCTTTTAAGTTAGGTACCTAACGTGACTTAAATTAAAATTAAATTAAAATGAACATAACATCCACCAAAAAATTATTACATGAAGTGGGTTGAAAAAGCTTCGGGTCCACTCTGACGACGTCAGGGCAGTAGAAGTCTCGCGAGCGCATAACCTGCTTTAAGTACTGTTCACCGGACGTAGGAGCAACGTGCAAATCAACTGTCAAATCATTAGGGTCAGTTTTAAAGAAAGTCTCCTGATCCATCGTCTCAAAAATTATCAAAAATGCAGTCAGCGAAGAATAGTAATGAATATTATAGTGAATAAATAACGCTTAATGAAAAAATAATGATTTCTAAAATTAAGTGGTTTATAATGAAAACATTTTGCGACGCAAACAACTAGTAAGTAGCTGGAAGGATGGGCCATCTCGTATTTGTACTAAAGAGCAAGCCACCAGCCGTCTGATTCGTAATTAAATCTCGACAGTCTAATCTTTTGTACGATGAATAAAACGTAGATAGGATAGGATCGTAAGGTACTGTTATTTGAAAAACTAATATAGTAAGCATACTTAGTACATTTGCATATCTAGCTTCTGATTAGCGGACAGGCAATTTTTCATCGAATTGGCTTTGAGTAGATAAATAATCTGAAAAATATCTGCGAGAAATCGTGCATGGCTTAGTATAACGTATGATGAAAAAACTGGTACCTTCTAGCTGGTACCTACCTATCTAACATCTAACTATTAATTAAAAACATTCTTAATCAAGACAATAATAGGTTCATACAACTACATCTGAGTATGTTTGTATGTGAGTACAGGCCTGTATCCAGGGTGGATATGGGGGAGCACGTGCCGGTATTACTGTGACTGGTGTACAACTACCCTTTGTGTGAGCATTGATTTTACGTTAATCGAAATCTTTTGACTACGGGAGTACGTCAGGCTCCTCAAGATGAAAGAATAGAAAGTTGCAGTATGTTGCACTCGAACTGTGAAATCCGACGTCTTAACCAGTCGACAACACCAGTTCATTTCGAGATTGTTTGCAGCGATTTACGTTTTTCACCTAATTAACAAGAAAAATAGAATTATTCTGGCTCCTGTTACTAATGCGTTAGGCTTAGGCTTAGTAATGTGCATTCATATTGCTCCGCCCGCTTCGCTCTTTGCTTGCGGATTCGCATTGATGCCAGACATGGGCTAAGCCTAAGGCACAAATGGAGCAAAAATTGCAGAGCGAGCTGAAGCGAGCGGAGCAGTTTTCGCTCCATCTCTCAGGCTTAGCCCATGCGCTTACATCAATGTGAATGCACATAACTAAGCCTATGCCCAAGACATTTGTGGCCCCAGTCAGTCACCACAGTCCCCAAACTAGCTTTTATCACATTTAAGGTAATTTTACTCACTTATGTGTTGAAGATTGTGCTTTTAAAATGTCATAAATGTAACCAGCGCATGCAAAAACCTAAAAAATCTGCGAACATGCGCTACTATTCGAGTTTGCTGCAAGCACAGTAACCGTACACACAAACGGTAGGAGTGCAACATGCACAGTAGGTACTACCCCCATGCCCACTGAAACGAAATAGTGATTTTTTACCCTTCCCCCTTTGCTGTTTTTAACCAAAATTCACAAAAAATCTTCGGTACTTCGCCCCATTTTCCACAATTATAATTAGAGGGCATTGGTGTAGCTGGCAGTGATCGACCGGCGTACCGGGCCCGGACCGGGCCCCGGCCGGTCATAGCAGGCCCGGGCCCGGGCCCGGCTGAAAAACCGCCGGGCCCCAACCGGTCCTCAAATAATTATCGTTAATATTTTAGACGTTTACTATTTCAGCTGTTGTTTGTGTTTTCTTATGAACTAGCTAGCCTGTGATTCTATTTAAAATCCATTTGCCTTACTTCTGCCCACCTGCTCATTATCATATACTTGTCAACTTCATATGTGATTCATCTTCTATACAACGCTTCAATCAGAGGCATAGCCAGGATTTTGGTTCGGGGTGGGGCATGTACAAAAAATTTTCTTAAGACTAATTTTGCATTGAATGTTAGTAACGTTATGTACCTATAATAAAACTCGAGTTTTTCGACCTTTAGTAGTGTAGCCTAGCTAATTTATGGGTTTCTGACAATCAGAAATACAAAAATGTTAATCAGCGCGAAAACGCCGGAAATTTTCGAAATTTTTACCATTTTCATGTAGAATTTACGGTCTTTTAATTGACAAACAGTTGGGAAATCATACGAGGCGCAAAGCACCAAGGAATTTAGTAATCTTTTACTGTCCTTAACATTTTGTAGCCTGTGAATACTAATATTCTGTGATATTTTGCCTGATTTAGGCTATTAAACGCAATGCTGAAGCTTTACAAAAAGAAAGAACAATAACCAGCAGCGCCATGCGCCGGAAAATTTTGACGTTTTAGCTCTTTAAACACAATTTATACCGCTTGAATCATACAGAACAGACAAATTGATTTCGGCTAACCCTTTTTCCTTTTCGTCCTCCCAAAAATCTCGCTGCACATGTACAACGAGATTTTATGGTGGGGGGAAGGCTGCGGTGGCGCACTCAATCAACCCCTAAAAAAATTTGTAAAAAAGCACTTTAATGTTAAATATTATCGCTAAAATTTTTGCAAAATCGGCCAAATCTCGGTTCTAAATTAAGCCCAAAACACTAAAAATTGATAAAGTTCCACATTGTACAAGATTTCTGAGCTGAAATGCGCTTTTCGAATTCTGCTAAGTATAAAGCGCAGCAAAGGGTGCTGCCAATAAGATATAAAAAAGATGTATCAATGACAATTTTGTTCTTATCGTTTTCAGGCCCATTTATTGCCTTCTTATTAACAAGATGCAGTTCAGAAAACAGGAAATGCGCAAAAACATAAGAAAAATTTGGCCATTCCTTTCATTTAAAATAGGATTATGTGTCCTGTCCTTGTAAAGAAAGACAAACAAAGCAAAGAATAGACAAACTGGTACACAATCATTTTTGCACATTTACTGTTATGCTCAACAAGCATGCACAGTTTCATTCAACGAATTAATAGAACAATAAATCACTAAAGTGATGTGAATTAATCGATTATTTTAGCTAATCTAAGCTTTTGAAGTCATTGGATCTATATAACAATAAATATAATAAAGACTTCGGCGCGAAGCGCCGAAAATTTTTGACGTTTTTGCCTTTTTGATCTCAATTCTCTGGATACAATTATTACACTCGAAAAATCAACGAAATTTCTGAAAAATTTCGGAGGTGAGATGTGACCCCAATGCCCCTGGCTATGCCTATGGCTTCAATACGTGTCCTATCCTATATAGTGCTGGCCTCTAAAAAAAAACCAGTCGATTTGTAACCTAAAAAAACCACCCCTTTTTTCCATAACCAAAAGGAGATGACTGATGATATTATACTGGCGAACAAGCTATGTCGTGAGGATTACAACTGACCCCTGGTTGCTTTCCGGATCATTCAGAAACTTGGAGATATAAACTTGTCGAAAAGTTCCTAAAAATTGCCATTTTTATGATTTTTTTAAAGCATTTTTGAGGGTCAGTATTTCTACCCGTATTCATATTTGGTGGAATCTTTCATGTTTTCACGTTAGGCTCCCTTGCAGACTAATGTCAGAAAAAATTTAGTTGTCCTATGTCATCCACATAGCTACAGTATACCTTCAAAGCCAAACCTAAAAAAAACCAGTTGTAACCTAAAAAAAACCAGCGCCAATTTTTACAAAACTTAGCAGGAATGTGCCTCGATAGCACCTTTCATGATGCCTGATATTTATTTTCCACAAAAAAATAAGAATCACACCAAAAACTGCCAAAAAAGTTCGATTGTAAACCTAAAAAAACCACTGTAACCTAAAAAAAGACCAATGCTAAGTATATGTTGCCATGGCAACGAAATTACTTTTCATCAAGTTGCATAATTTTGGACTGATTTCTTGCAGAGGATGTAGAAGAGACTTACCTAGAGTCGTTTTTATCACTTGAAGACTTTATTTGTGGAATTTAGTGTAAATTTTAATGAAATTCAGAAAAAATTTTTGATTTTTTATATAAATGTGATAAAATTGACGGAAATATCGTAAAAAATGAATTTTTTTTCAAAATTGTGATCATTTAAGGTCAACTAACTGTTTTACGCTCCCAACCATGCACTTCGCATAACATTTTGGGGGTGGTTTTTGTCAGTTCCCATGGTTTTTTTAGGAAAAAGTGGTTTTTATTCAAAATTTCGTATTTCATGCAAGCTTGCTATGAAATATGGCGCTTAAAAAATTCCTCCATACAGCAAGTTATAGGCCTAGGGCAGCTGTCAAAAATAGGTGTTTGTTGACTTCTTCAATCTTATTTGTTCTGAAGTTATAAGCCAAAAACATGAAAATGGTTTTTTTTTGAGAGGCCAGCACTATACACTACACAATTTCAATTGACGTCAATGTACGCTTATAGTTTGAGTTCTAAAATCCAAACAGCTTATCTTTTATCCGACCATATCATAGTCGCTCTTATGTCTGAATGCATAAATTTAATGCTAAATTTCCTTTAAATAACTAAATGAAACCTTGTGCTTTTTCAAACCGTGTTTAGTTGCACGTGCATTTTAAAAATGGAATGTGCGCCTATTGTATTAAAAACTTTGTTCTTGCTTGAATAATGCAACCAAAATCCTTGCAAACTACTTAATTTATTTCTAGAAAGATTGAATAATTAATAGAGCTAGAATTCAAAAATCTTCTTGATACAGCAGTAAGCCTTGCATTTGACAAATAACAATTGTAAAATCGGTCTAAATATGTATCTTATCTTATGCATAACATTATATTGAAAGCAAGGCATGTTGTTAGTATATAAGCCCGGGCCCAGGCCCGGTACCAAGCCCAGCAGCAAAGCCAGGGCCCGGGCCTGGGCCTGAGCCCAGTATTTTTGAGCCCGGTCGATCACTGGTAGCTGGTTCACATATATGTGTATAAAGATAGCCATGTTATAAGTACATATGCAGCAAGTAGTATTCAGTGAAACCTGCCACCTAAGTGGTTCGAAATTCGTCAAGTCAAAAACAAATAAGGCAGTGCTCGGATTGTTTCTGTAGATTCATGTAACTGACTAAAATGTTGGTGCCAGCGCTAAAAATAAGCCTAAGTAATGGGATATGACTTGCGTCGCTCGCTTCGCTCGTCGCATCCCATTACTCAGGCTTATTTTAAACGCTGGCACCAACATTTTGGTCAGTCCATGATACTAAAGCTGAGCCTATAAGCAGGTAAATTAATGCAAAACATCACGAATACCTTATGTTCTTCATCAAAAAATGAAGCAGCATTATCTGATTGGTTAAGGTTCTGGGCTTTGAAGCAAGAGGTCCACGTTTCGGATCTGGTTGTCAGCGACTTTCTTCCGCTCCATTGGATGATACCAACTGCGTACATACACCCTTACAATATGACTATGTTAATACATATGTGAACCAGCTACACAATTCCAATTAGAGTCTATGTAGGCGTGCGGTTTACACTATCTATTTTTAGTCTTTATACAAACTAAAGCATGCTTTGCATTTATGTCTTCTGTTTTGCACAGGTTTTATGCAGAAAATGATATTTGTTCAAGAGGGTGTCCATGAATTTCTCACCATATTCAATGCATCTGGGTAGCAAAATTTACAAAGTGTTCAACTCTAGTGGTGGTAAAACGTCTTTTTTCTCCATCCTTTGGTTTCTTATTAACAAGCAAACAGTGTTGCCAGGTCAAATTTTTAGAAACCCCCAAAAAAATCCCCTAAATTAAAAAAGACCCCCATATTAAAAATGCTTTGTTAAACAATTGGGTCGATAAAACGCATACAAACGAGCTGGATGCGCTGAATAACCTCGTTTTTGTGCATTTTCCACCACGCTAAATCTTTTGCAGCCAAAAATAAAAGAGCCATTTTTTCTGAATTTTTAGGTTTTTTTAGTTATCAAAAATGTTTTAAAATGGTTGTTTTGCGCAAGATTTTTTGGATTCTTATTTCTCATAATAGAACGTGTATAAAGTTGGCCAATTCATGTGGGCCTACGCCTAGCTAAAGCAAAAGCTCCGAATTTACAAATGCTTCCTTGAACAACTTTCAGATGATATTCATGCATCTTTTGTTAAAAAAATGCTTTCAGCTAAGCAGCATAATACATTAACAACCTTTTAAATGAATGAATGAATGAATGAATGAATGAAATAATTTATTACTGAAACGCGACAATTACGAAAGATGTAAAAGAGTAATAAAACATACGGTCAAAAGAATAAAAGCGTTACAGCAAAGGCGACGAGCAAGTCATGAAAATGACGATTTAAGCCCGCCCTATAATAAATTTAGATAAGTCGACATCAATTAATCTAGATTTGAATATATTCAAGTTAGGGGAAGAGACTACAAAATCAGGTAGGTGATTCCAAATTGAGATATACTTATAGAAAAAGTCAAATTTTTGTAAATTAGAACGGACAAGAAGAACAACTAGCTTGAAACGATTTGTGCAGCGAGTAGTATTTTGATTAAGCACAAAAAAATCTGTCATGCAAAAACAAGATTTTTGACTAATAATTTGGATACATCATACATAAGCAAATATGAAGGCGACGTGCATTCTAATTGACACAAGTTAAGTTGGTTAAGGCGTTCGTCGTAAGAAAGAGGGCTATGATATCCAACTATGTATTTAGTAAATTTACGCTGAAGAGTCTCCAGCCTGTTGATATCACTAATATAAGAGGGTTCCATAAAAGCACAGGAATATTCAAGGATCGGTCTGACGTAAACAATGCAGGCCTTTACGAAGATTATTTTTATCATGCAAAAAGAAGGATTTTCTAATTAGGATAGATTTCAAGAAAGCTTTCTTGATAATACTGTCGTAATGTTCCTTAAATTTAAGGTTAAGTGCGAAATTAGCACTCCTAAATCGTGAACATAGACAGAATCGTTAGTAATAACTTGTGTATTGAGTGTATATGACAATTTAGGATTATTTTTGCCCAAATATAGAGGCTGTGCATTTAGAATATGATATTGGTAAACAATTTCTGGTGGCCCAAATGGAAATTCTATCTAAATCAGTCTGAAGTGTTTGATAATTGCAGGAAAGATTGAATATTTTTGAGTCATCCATGAACATAAAAGTCGAACTTGACAAGTTATCAAAGATATCATTTATAAAAATCAAAAACAGCGTAGGTCAAGAATGGACCCATTGAATAACTGCACTTGTAACAGCGGCATTAATCTGAAAAACACTGATTAACGCGAACACACTGAATACGATTAGATAGAAAAGCTTTTAACCAATTAAACAGGTGTTGTTGAATACCGTAACTAGTTAATTTAACAAAGAAGTTTAGATTAAGTCGACTTTGTCAAAAGCTTTAGCAAAGTCTATATAAATAATATCAACCGGTTTCTTTACATTTCAGTGATTTAAACCAAGAATGTTTACAATTCTCAATAGTTGCAATTCACTAAGATTTATGTTTTTGGAAACCATATTGGAAAGGTGATATTAACTCATTTGTAGATAAATAAATTAATAGTTGAGTATTAATAATACTTTCCATTATCTTACAAGTTGAGCAACATAAAGAAACAGGACGATAATTTTCAGTTAATGAGGGGTCACCCTTTTTAATTATAGGTACAACGTAAGCCTCCCTCCAAATGTCTGGGATATCACCTGATAAAAAAGAAACAGTAAAAATACTGATAAGGGGTTTAAGAAGATAATAAGCTAATTTTTTAACAAAAAGTTACTTAAACCATCAGGCGCTATCAGAAGTCGAGTTTTTCATCTTAGCAATCGCCCGTGAGACATTATTAGAGACATTATTACAAAATTCACTCTAACACGACTTCAGCAGCATAATTATCGATTCCTTCAAACAAAACATCATCCAAACAAAATTGGACATCATTTACACGGGAGCTAGAATCAGTCTGAGAATCATAAATTTGATTGGTGTCGAAATTTAACTAAATAGATCTCATTTACAAATGCATTTTCAGTACGCGAATGACCATGATCTTCAGACGGTAAGAGATTATTATGAATAATATTATATGCAACAATTAAATCAAAATAAATTCAACGGAGTTCAAGTCTCTCTAAATTTACCGCTTTTCAACTTTCATCGTAAGAAAGTTCAGTACATCCAAATGTTTGAATAGGTAACAAAAACAATTAGCCAAAAGGCTAATCAAATTGAAATCAATATGGCACAAAAAAGGAAAAAATGACATGAGGAATGAACAAATGAAACGATGAACTATTAATTCAACTTGGACGACCTGGGCCCCAGGCAGTGTTGCCAGCACACCTTGGCAATGCCCCATATCGACCCATTACCAGGACGAGCCGAACCAAAAGGTGGATGGGGCGAAGGAGCAACTTGGACGGGGCTATCTTTTGTACAGGGAGAGAATATTTAGAGATAATTTAAGGAAATGCTAGATACAGTATTTCATGATCAGTTTGCAAAACATGCACAGGAACCATCTTATTACACTGTTCGGCACATTTTTCATGAATGGACCCACCTTTTTTCAGTGACTGACCCACTGATTAAGCTGAACGACCCACCTTTTTCAGGCAAGGACCCACCTTTGGCACGGACCCACCTTGTTTCAGGAAGAGACCCACCTTAATCAGGGTCTAGGTACCCACCCACCCTTTTGGCTGGAGTTGGACGGGGCGAACTGTCAGCCATTGCCCAGGTATGGTTGCCAGGTCCAAATTTTCAGCATCCTTAGATTCATCCATAGAAATCCAAAAATTTGCCTAGATTTCTGATATTATTGTAACAACACTCAGGCGCGGATTCAGGGGGGTGGAAGGGGGGAACGGCCACTCCCCAAAACCCTTTTTGAAAATTTTTTGAAGAGCACATATATTTTGAAATGCGCCCAAATTGAGCTAAAAACGCAAAAACATCAGAAATTTTCCATCATTCTTTTTCGTTATAGTATTACAGCATTGTGTTTGAAGCAGCCAAAATACTTCAGTGCTTTACTTCAATTTAGTGATTTAATCTACTATACTATTTATCGGTTGAAACTCTAAACGCTGGCTGGATATCGTGTAGAAAGAAGTGTGCTGGTTATCGGCAATTTTGCATTTCGTTCTTCACTTCAGAACGCATTTCGAAGCAAGAGTTTGTATTGTTTGTTAGTATGAAGGAGATGGTTAACCGTTTCAGACTGAGTTTAGAACCATAATTCGGCCGATTTTGTGAAAGTTTCAACGTTACATTTCGAATTTTCATTTTACAAGATTTTTCGGGGCTCGCCTTAATTCCGCTGGGGGCATTTGAGCGCGTCCCCCAGATGCTTCAGCTGTAAAAGCGAGGTGCTTCTTGCATTTTTGTGTCCAATGCTTAGTCGGGTAATGTAAATGTGTGACCTGACCTGTTGGGCAGGACCGCCCTATGGTTTTTGCCTTCTAGCTCACTCAGAACAGCTCATGACATAAGGAACATAAAAATGTTTTTCTGGCGCTTCGCGCCGAATTTACTGTTTATCTGTTTCTTGTCTTCAAGCCCGCTCAAAATCGCTCAAATTCGAGTTTACTCGCAGAATATGTCAATTTTTTCGGCGCTTGCGCCGAATTATTCATTACCTGTATAATCTTTCTCTATAAAGCATAACGATTAAATACAACGACAGGAGATAAGAAATAAGTGATGAATTGAATTAGGTATGAGAAATCGGTTGTGCAGATAACTTGAATGAATGAAATAATTGAATGAAATAAGTAATTACCGAAAACGCGACAATTACGAATAATGTAAAAGAGTAATAAAACGTACGGTCAAAAGAATAAAAGCGTACAGCAAAAGGCGACGACCGAGTCATGAAAATGACGATTTAAGCCCGCCAGTCGAAATCAATTAATCTGGATTTTTTCACTCACATGGTTTTCCGACAATTTTTCCGACTTCTAAGTTAAAGATTATTGTTATTAAAAGGCATAAAATCACGTTTTTTTTAAATTTGACAATGTCACCTTATTCTCAATTTCACTCACATGATTTTCCGACAGTTTTTTCCGACTTCTAAGTTGAAGATTTATTGTTTGAAAAGGGCATAAAATCACGTTTTTTTGAAAATTTGACAAGGTGACCTTATTCTCGATATACTCCTTATGAGCGTGTCTTGGCGAGCTCTAAACGACGGAGAAGACAAAGTTCGAAATGAAATTTCAGAAATTTTCCATCTCACTCAATACCTATTGATATGCAGAAAATTCATCATTTGTGCTAATTTCGCAAAACCTGAAATTGAAAGAACATTACAGCAATATAATCAAGAAAGCTTTCTTGAGATCTATCCTAAATAGGAAATCCTTCTTTTTGCGTGATAAAAATAATCTCGTAAAGGCCTTCATTGTTTACGTCAGACCGATCCTTGAATATTCCTGTGCTTTATGGAACCCCTCGGCTAAATTATAGAATAGATAGAAGTAATAGAATTTAAATTAATGGGTATTTATCAAATTATTAGTCAAAAATCTTGTCTTTCCATGACAGATTTTTTTGTGCTTAATCAAAATACTACTCGCTGCACGAATCGTTTCAAGCTAGTTGTTCCTCTTGTCCATTCTAATTAGGTACAAAAATTTGACTTTTTCTATAAGTAAATCTCTGTTTGGAATCCCCTACCTGATTTTGTAGTCTCTTCCCCTAACTTAAATCGGCCTTTATTTTCGCTTATCTGCTAATGGTTCTCGAGAGATCTGACTTTAAATTTCAGGACCGCCCCCCCCAAATTTTTTCCTGGATCCGCTAGTGACAACACCCACCTTTGTATACTTAATTTCAAATAGAATACAATTAGTCGAAGCGATGGCGACTGTTCATTAACACAATATTTTAGAAGAATTGAAATGAACTCTACCGTGATCATATGGTTAAAACCAAAGTCCTGAGATAAGAAAACGTACGCTCGCAAAGCAAGTCCTGCATGTTACAGTAATCAGGTGCCTAGAGTCCATATTCGTAAAACTAAAATCAGCATTGTCAGCATATGGACACACAATATCAGGTTACGTAATGTTGCGCTATTTCGTCCGTCATGTTTCCAGTTTGCAGCTCTCACAATTCATAACGAGAACTGAAGCACAGTGTTACCATCGCACGCGCATTCTTGTGTTCCTTTAGCCTATTCACTATTGAACAAGTATAAGAAAATTCGCTTTCAGGTCCCAACTATTCGCTTATTATCCCATTCCAGGTGTCCAACGAAAGATCTAGAATTATAATTTATATATTTGTAACGTAGCGCAGGATTCCGCTGGGAAAGCCGATTACCTTTCAGATAGGTTCTCAGGGGCTTAGCCAGACCCCCATGCACTGCCCATTTATGTACAACGTATGGCCGAATATTCTACAAATCCTTATGCTGTATATTTATCTACAATGTAGTTATTAAATTGGTAACCGATTTCCGATGTACAATGACTGCGATTTCGTTTGAAAATTCCGCAAGCTTTTATGAACTGCGCAACACGCAAACGAGCATGGGTGAGATTTAAGACCCCGGAATCCCCCAATTGAATTTCGGGCATGTTTTCTTCGACTTAGCCCGTTTTACACCACCCAGGCTGCAGAATTAGACTACCGAGTGTTGGCTGCCTATAATGACTTATAGTCTGTTTTACATAACTTAGTGCATATAATTCTAAGAATTTTCAACGACAGTAAGCCGAGGGTTGCAGTAATTATATATCAGATCAATGCTATAATCGCAATCTGTCAGCTTATTGTCGGATAGCTTTTAAAAATTTATGACCGAAGTTGTTTGAGACTATCGGTACTTATAGTATGTTTCCTCTAACTTTGCAGGTTTTCTTTTGAATTTAATCCTCATGAATCAGGCTACAAAAGTATGTAGTTTAAACTTTTGATGCAGCAATGCAGTTTAGCCTTAGCAAGCGGGTCACGGTAACTCGATATACTGTATAATATCATAAGTTATTTCGTAGTTTAAACCACTTTTGTAAGCGCTTTAAATTTTTTCAAGAACCTCAAAGCTACTTAAATGAAACAGACTGCGTATACGTATGTATAAACATAGGTATGCACCGTTCTTTTCGCTCGATGCAAATGAGCTATAGTTTATTTAGCGGAACCATGTACATGGAAATCAATTTTCAGTGATCTAGCAGGTATGTAAGCTTGTAGTGTTGGCAAAAGTCCGACTAAGAACTAGCAAGGACTATAGTTCGGATTAAGTCCTTTAGTCTTTGGACTATAGTCTATAGTCTTGCTTTTAGCCCATTAGTCCGGAAAAGGACTATAGTCTGTTTCATTTATCCGAGAGATTTTTTCAGTAAATGTTTTCGGACGCTACAGTAACCCCATAATACTTATTTACTGTAGTTCGCTAGATCTCACTATAGTTACGCAGTAGAGAAGGTTTTTCAATAACAATTTTGCGACATAATTTGTTCTCGTCTTCCAGCAGATTAATCAACTTACAGATAAAAATCGCGCATTCAGCTAAATCCTAAGTTGACACTTTAAACCGAATAGACCAAAACGTTTAGAAGCGCCGCAAACTCCCGCATAGCTCAGTGGTAAAACGTCTGCTTGTCGTGTCGAAGCAACCGGGTTCGATTCCAGCCGACGACTTTTATTTAGCGCACTTACTTGTAGTATGTCCCAGTACTGATTAAATGCCTAAATTAAATTTATATGGGCGGATTAGTGCATTAAAAATGGAGAATTCCTGCCACCCGCCCTCACTGAGCTGATCTGCCGAATTACAGCAATTCGTCTTGTTTCGCGTACTGTAGCCTTAAAAAAATTGACTAAAAAAGCTCTCGGATAAATGAAACAGACTATAGTCTTTTTTTGGCGGAGTCCGGTTAGTCCAACCTACCGGACAAAAATTCTAACTTCTTCCACGTTGTGCTATCGTTTATTCATTTACTGTAGGTACTAAATTGTATGTATGTCGCGCCCGACATTCGACGGAGCGTCTTGCAAGTCTACCCTTCTGCTTTGGGGAATGTTGTTTGCATTTAACGCTTCGGTTTTCTTTTATTGTCTGATTTTTCAAACTGCTCAAAGAGATATGTTTTATTTGTTTAGTGGAGGCGGGAAAAACAGTTGAGGTTGTAAACACACCTGGAGCGTGGGGGGTTTGGGGGGTATGCACACCCCAGAAGCCAAAATACCCCTAGAAATCAAATACCTACCCCCCCCAGAATTCAATTTTTGAAAATTTTTTCGTTTTTTTTTCGCAATTTTTTGATGTTAATGGATAGTGCTTGATGAGAAACGTCGAAAAATGAAGTATTTTTTATCGCCATACCACCATTTTTAAGGCCATTTTTCGACCTTCAAAAAATCTTGCACCCCCCACAGGAGTATTCTTTGCTGCCCATGTATGGTTGTAAACCATGCAACAGCTAATTAGTTGTCAACTCAACAACAGCTATAGTTAAGTTTACATTATCAATGTATTTTAATAAAAGTATTGTCCCCAATGTCTATGAGAACCTCAAAACATAATTGGCTGTATAATTATAAACAGTTTCGTTATCTTGGATTCAGGACTAAATTTTGTTAAATTCAAACCATTTTTTCCATATTTTGGGTTCGACTAAATCTTGTTGGATTCATGCCCGAAGCATTCAGAGTGCAGATCTGTGGATAGGTTTATGTGAGTCACATCCCATTCCTTCCAATCTTTCATTTCTAATTTTCTCTCCATCTCGTCCATACGTACATATGTAAATACATGAGCCCCTAACGTTTACGAAATCGACATAGGGACTGGATGTATTTGCCTTTGAGACTCACTTAGGTACGTAGGTACTTAGATCTGCACTTAGCGCTGGCCCCAATCAGCTTAGCCTGGGATCGCTTCGATCCTTGGACCCTCACAGACCTTACGGCTTCGATCCCCTTGGTCCTAATATTGCTGACCGCTTCTCGTCGGGTGATCTCAGCAGCTACGCCCTAAGACCTAAGGCTACCTACCTAGTCTCGGAATTGCCGCAGAGGTCAGTTGACCTATCTCAAGGCTCAAGTTGATAGTTTAACTTATTTTCAAGATTCGATTCCAACAGAAATGTTTCTTGGTTCCTAATGTGTATCGCACAATAAACTTTGAAAACAACAACAACGAGCTCTACACTGATCAATCATCCCTAAAGATTAAATAATATTTTTGATCAATTTTAGGTTTATGAAAAGAATTAAGACTTTCTGAATAAAAATAGCAATCATATGGAATTTACCTATCCATCCATTCTGAGAGTAGAAATCCTCGACGTTAATAATTCCGACCTAACCCTCGGTATATCCGAAACCCCTGGGTAGGTTTCTCTAATTTATTTCAACGTAGAATACACGGCCAAGTTGCCAGACAGCAAAATAACACAAAAGAAAAACAAAATGCTCTCCACTATACAAGCGAGCAAGTGCCAATGAGACTAACTACGATGGCCTCATAGGGACCATTACAGTAAAATAAACAAATGTCAAATTAAGATAATACTGGAACTCTTTTAAATCACAAAGAATGTTCTAGATTAATACAAGCGGTATGCATGAAACGATTACTATTATCATATACTTAACTCTATTGTTACCGGACAAGTATCTTATTGTTTTTTATTATTGAAAATGGGAAAATGGGAAGACCGAAGGCATAGCCCACAGTACACTGTCATGGATAGCTACTGGTATTGGCTATGTAGTGGCTACCGCGAACTGCTAAGGCAAGTTCGCCAAACCGTGTAACTCTTCGTAGTTACACTCATCCCGCGTATAGAAAAAAAAATTGACACGCAGTGGAGAATTTTTCGAGGGGCCACACCATCAACACTAGCGTCTACGACGCTTCTGCTACTCGGCTCCTCACCTGGGCGTGGGGGGGGTCTGGGGGGGGGCCATGCACCCCCCCCGAAACCAAGACACCCCCCCCCGAGAAATCAAAATACCCCCCAGAATTCAATTTTTGAAAATTTTTTCGTTTTTTTCGCAATTTTTTGATGCCAATGGATAGTGCTTGATGAGAAACGTCGAAAAATGGTGTTTTTATCGCCACTACCACCATTTTTTAAGGCCATTTTTCGACCTTCAAAAAAATCTTGCACCCCCCCCAGAAATTTTCTTGCTGCCCACTTTGATATGCTCGGCACTCTGGCGTTTGCAACGCCTATACTCTGGCGTCCGCAACGCCTCATCCTGAGCGAACACGTGAAGGGTGTCATGAAGAAGATCAGCTGCGCAGTTATAAGCGCCAGGAACATAAACGATATCATATTCATATTCTTATAATTTAAGACCCCAACGGCGTAAACAACTCGATGGGTCTTTAACGTTTACTAGCCAAGTTAGTGCTTGATGATCAGTTTCGACAATAAATTTTTTACCGTAAAGATAGTGTCGATAATGCTTGATGGCCCACACTACCGCTAAAGCTTCCTTTTCCAAAGTAGCATAGTTACATTTGGCAGAATTTAGCACACGACTAGCGTAGCTAAGAATAAAACGACTTTTAGATGGTAAGTGTTTTGGGTCAAAATAGCACCTAACGCATAATTGCTTGCGTCAGTTGTTAAAATAAATTGGTGCTCATTGTCAAATTTTGGTAGTTGCAAAATAGGTGGAGATGTAAATGCTTTTTTCAGAAGCTCAAATGCGGTTTGGTGTTCGGCCTTCCAGCAAAATTCGACATCTTTACGAAGAAGATGGAATAACGGTTTAGCAATTTTAGCAAGATCTTTAACGAATTTTTTAAACCATTGGACTAAGCCAAGGAATTTCTGCAAAGATTTGACGGTTTTCGGTACAGGAAACGAGATTAAATCTGCGACTTTGGACATATCAGGAGGCGATGCCCTTGCACTTATATTGTGGCCAAGAAATTTTACTTCGGCATGAGCAAGATGGCATTTATCAGGCTTTACGCGTAAGTTTGCGTTTTTAGAGCAATAAAGACATTTTCAAGATCTTTTAAATGTTCTTTAAAAGTGCGCGAAAAATAATTATGTCATCGATGTAAACGAGACAAGATTTCCAATTTAGACCTGCGAGCACGAGCTCCATTAGCCTTTGGAAATCTGCGGGCGCATTTTTTAAACCAAAAGGTAAAACTTCAAATTCATAGTGGCCAACAGGGCATATAAATGCGGTTTTTTCGCAAGATTTATCATCAAGAGGAATTTGCCAGTAACCAGATTTTAAATCCAGCGTGCTAAAATATGCAGCATTGCCTAAAGTGTCGAAATAATCGTCTAATTGTGGAAGAGGATAAACTTGCGTTTTAGTTACATCATTTAACCGTCGATAATCGACGACGGGCCTAAGGGAACCGTCCTTTTTTCCTATGAGAAATAGTGGACTTGCCCATGGGCTGGTTGTAGGTCGAATAATTTTGTCTGCAAGCATTTCATTTATAATCTTTTGCATTGATTCTCTTCTAGAATGTTCAACACGATAAGTTTTTCCAACAACGGGCGGATTATCCCCTGTATCAATATGATGTTTCATCAAGGGGGTACGTCCGAGAGGTTCATTTTTTAGAGCAAAAATTGAGTCGTATTTTAAACAGAGTTCACGAATTTGTTGCTGTTGTCGAGAATCAACGGCGGAGCCGTTTAAAGCTTTATTTATTGATGCAAAAAGTTCTGGTGTCCTATCATCAAAGTTTGAGACATGTGACACGACTTCGGCATCAGTGGTTAAAGAACCTATTATTTCACCAGAGTCAATGCGAATTGGTGCTTTAGAGATGTTACAAACGCGAACAGGTATTATAGGTTGTGAAGCATCGACTATAGACGGAGCAACAAAAAGTGAAGTTTTTTCCATAAAATCGGGATTTGGTTCAAATAATGCGAAATCGAAATTGCAAGAGCCATGACTTATATAGCCAGGTGTAATTACTTCGTGCCTAGGTTGTATTATAACAGGCTCAGGTAACGAAACATGCACACACACAACACCAGAGGTAGTTGTGTTGGATTTCGTGCGAAATTGCAATTTTTCATGAGATGAGAGTAAATTAATCTTTATGCCGTTTATAAAAGCACAGCGCTCAATAGGATTGACCCACATGAGTGCGGATTCGCAAAAATCATATCCTAAGAGCATGTCTTCCGGCAAGTGATCAATTATAGATACTGAAGTGGAGATAGATTGTTCCGCGATAGTAAGAGTCATATTTACTTTATAACGAACTACTGCGGTGATTTCGCCTACGCCATGTACAACTTGTGAGACTTGTTTAGGTGGTAAATTAAAACCTAGCCGCAAAAATGCAGACGTGGTCATCATGGTGACCTGTGACCCCGTATCAATGAGAGCGGGTACATCAACGCCATGAACTTTAACAAGAATAGTGGGCAAATTTGTCCCAGCATGGCTTACAATAGGAATATTAGAGTCTAAAGTTTTAGATGGAGGTAAATTGAGTTTTTCATAAGTCGCGAGACGACGCTGTAAACGTTCGTACTCTTCGAGAAATTCTTGTGACGCGAATAAATTAGGACGCGCGCTAGCCTCTGGCCCTTTCGCAGTAACCGTGTTTACATCATGAGGAGATGTAAGGGTTGGCTGCGGTGGGGGCGCATTCATGGTGGGTTGGTTATCTGCTGTATATGTGACATATGGGCGATTAAAATTGTTGTCATTGCGATAACTAGAATTATAATAAGTTCCACGCTGTTCGTTTGGGAACTGCACAAAAGGTGCATTTTGTCGCGATTGAGTATTGTAGCAATTATCGTAATGCGAATTTTGATTATTAGCACGCGAATTTTGGTAAAAATCATTACGATTTTGCCTATAATTCGATTGTGCTTGCTTAGGTTCAAAGCGATTATCATTATTTGCATAATTAGATGAACGATGTTGACTAGAGTTACGATATCGTGATTGAGATCAATGTCTATTTTGCGAATTCGAACGCGATGGCGAACGATTTTGGCGCAAAAAGAACGCGACTGGCTGCAATTGCGAGCCCTAGAATTGTAATTTCGATCAGATTGGGTATTATAATTAGCATTATTAGACGCTTCTTGCCTCTGACGCGTAAAACATTCCTCATAAATGTGACCTATGCGCTTGCAAAAGGTACAATATTTACGAGAGGAATTTTCTGGCTTCTCAGCACGCGACGAGCGATGAAACGTTCTATGACGCGAACGATCTGAGTCATTTTGGTTAGACGCACGAGGAGTATCTTTAGGTACTACGCTGCCTACAGGAGCAGCTGTTACCGATACATATGGTGTTAATGCTTTTTTCTCCTCAAATTCCTTATTAGCAAATTCAGCGCTTAGCGCATTGTCCAAAAATTCAGCTAATGATGCTCTAGGCTTTTTGTGATATGCCTCTTTGGAAATATGTGGTAATAAACCTTCTTTTAATTGATGTCGCATCAAATTATTGAAATGGTGCGAGTCAACTTCAAGATAAGGGTCAGATTTTATTAATTCTTCGCGAAGCGAGAGATAATATGATTTAACCGATTCGTTAGGCTGCTGTTTATGTGTCAAAAAACGAGTAAAGAGCGCACCGGTGTCCATTGGACAGAATTCGGCTATTAGCGCTTGTTTAGTTTTTGAATAAGATTGTTGTATATCAGCAGGTAACGAACGGTATAAACGTGAAGCATAGGGATCTAGAAATCCAGTCATAAATTTTAGACGATCAGCTTTGTCGATATCATAGGTATCGGCAAGTGATTTGAATTTGGCAAAATATGCTTTTATATCTGTTTTATCGCCATCAAAAAATTTTTTATTTGCAATTGCAATTTGCATTTGTGCCATAAATGGTCCGCGATTCAAGGAATCAGCGAGATGCGATTTACCACGCGAGCCTTCAGATGAAGAATCTGAACTATAACGATGACGTCGTCGGCGCGATCTACTTTTGCGACGCGAACGACGGCTGCGCGGAGCGATCATAACTATTTGATGAGCTTTCGTCAGAAAATTTTACATGTCTTCTTCTACTAGATGATTCAGGGAGAGGCGCAGATTCGTTTTGCAAATTTGCAGGTTCGTGATTAATGCCAGATAAATTTATCTCAACAGGTTGCGTTTCGATATTAGAAGAATGTAAAATAGGGTTATTAGGTGGTATTTCCACATTCACGGGATTAGGTACATAATTATTTGGAAAAATTTCGCCTTGAGGTGGAAAATATTGCAGCGGTGGTGGGTTTAACTGCTGCTGCGCGTTCGTAGTGGAAGAATTAGGTACGAAAGAAGGCGCATTACGATTTAAAGACAGCACCAGTCGAGATCGCGACGTCTGCAAAATCGGTACCGACGGCTGCAAAATCGTAGGTATATTTTCCGAAAAACCCGAGTTTTGCACTGATTGCAAACCCGTGTTTAAAGGATTTTGTGATAAATTAGATAACTCTGGTGCGCGGGTTCGTAACAACTTTGGGTGATATTTTCTGGAATAGCTTCCGAAGGTGAGCGTGAATTAGATGCGCTGTTGCCAGTGGACAACAATGAAGATGCACGATGCGTACTTTGCGCACGATTCGCACTTTGCGCATTAAATTCAGAAAAATTTGCGCTATCGATTGAGTGGTTAACGCGCTCAGACGGATTATTTTCAATGCGATTCGAAACTGGTTGGGGTTTAAGCATAGTGCTTAGCTCCAGACGCAGTTTACGCATTTCATCCGCATTTTCCTTTTTATCTTGATTTACGTGCGTAGAAAGATCCGAAAATTGCAAATGAATAGCTTGTAACGCTTTTAAAATAAGATCATTAGTCACATTAGCACTAGCACAATCTTCGTCGGCATTTCTGCTATGACTATGATTACTTTCTACGTCAGAATCGGGATTTTCGCGCTCCGAACTGGTTTCAGGATTATTTGCCGTGTTAAGAGTAGTCGTATTATCAATCATTGTATGATTTGATGAATTATCAATGTTAGGGTCCGATCTAGTTACCAAAGTTTGATTAACGCGTGCTTGCACGGTAGTCAATAACAGTTCATCTTCAGACTGTGTATTGCTCGCGGCATTTAGTGACGCGGGTAATTGATCATTATTTGCCTTACTAGTTACGTCTTTGTTATTAGTGTCATTACTCGCAGAATTACTCGCGCTATTAGAGTCAACAGGCGCGGTGGGTAATTGGCGAGATGAAGTAGGTGGCGTAGAAGGTTTTTTCAATTTAGCGGGCGGTGTCCGCAAAACCTTTTTTCCTGCCATTTTTAAGTATCAGAAATGTCAGAAAAATATGACCTTGGGTAAGATGAATTTCAGTACGTCGAAATTTTGCCCAAAATAAATGTTTCGAATTTGGCCTTTGTCGATTCGAAAAACAGGTTTCTTCACGTGAATAGTATGTGCTTACGTGAAGTAAGATATACCTGACGTGAAATGATCGAAAACAGGTAGGACTAAGCCTAAGGCGCAAGAAAATGTACGTGGGTAGAAAAAGAGGTAGGTAAAAACTTTTGTCACCTAGGTTTTTACCGGGAGAGAAAAAATGATGAATCGTCGCCTGAGGGTCGACGTTTATAGAAAAATGCGAGCGTGATAGCTGCCTTCGTTGATAGAGATCCGACGGAAATAGAAAAAATAACGATGACTTTACCACGATACACAAAATCTTTACCACGGACGCTTACTTAAATTGCGCACTGCCACGATCGCGGTCGATACAACAACAAAGGTGAACGAAATGTTACACATATTTAGATGGCCAAAATAATGATTTTTGGATCGAAAAATAATTTTACGATGATTGATCAGTTCGGCTGTAGCTAGCAGCCTAAAAGAGGGACTATCCAGTGTAAATACAGGGCCGCCCTATGTCTACTAAGAATCAACATAGGACGGGTGTATTTGCCTTCGAGACTTACTTAGGTACGTAGGTACTTAGATCTGCACTTAGCGCTGGCCCCGATCGCTTAGCCTGGGATCGCTTCGATCCTTGGACCCTCACAGACCTTACGGCTTCGATCCCCTTGGTCCTAATATTGCTGACCGCTTCTCGTCGGGTGATCTCAGCAGCTACGCCCTAAGACCTAAGGCTACCTACCTAATCTCGGAATTGCCGCGGAGGTCAGTTGACCTATCTCAAGGCTCAAGTTGATTGTTTAACTTATTTTCAAGATTCGATTCCAACAGAAATGTTTTTTGGTTCCTAATGTGTATAGCACAATAAACTTTGAAAACAACAACAACGAGCTCTATACTGATCAATCATCCTTAAAGATTAAATAATGTTTTTGATCAATTTTAGGTTTGAGAAAAGAATTAAGACTTTCGAACAAAAATAGCAATCATATGGAATTTACCTATCCGTCCACTCTGAGAGTCGAAATCCTCGACGTTGGAAATTCCGACCTAACCCTCGGTATATCCGAAACCCCTGGGTAGGTTTTTCTAATTTATTTCAACGTAGAATACACGGCCAAGTTGCCGGACAACAAAATAACGCAAAAGAAAAACAAAACGCTCTCCACTATACAAGCGAGCAACTGCCAACGAGACTAACTACGATGGCCTCATAGGGACCATTACAGTAAAATAAACAAACGTCAAAATAAGCATAATACTGGAACTCTTTTAAATCACAACGAATGTTCTAGATTAATACAAGCGGTATGCATGAAACGATTACTATTATCATATACTTAACTCTATGTTACCGGACAAGTATCTTATTGTTTTTATTATTGAAAATTGGGGAAAATGTGGGAAGACCGAAGGCATAGCCCACAGTACACTATCGTAGATAGCTACTAGTATTGGCTATGTAGTGGCTACCGCGAACTGCTAAGGCAAGTTCGCCAAAACGTGTAACTCTCGTAGTTACACATGTTTGTAATAATAAATGTATTGCACCTAATTCTGTTGTGTTGTAATTTCTATTGCGTTTTAGCATTCGATCGGGGCACTAATCACAACGCTCAGACGTGGAGGTCTGAGTCTGAGAACTCTGAACTGTTGGGCCATTAATATTAGTATATTTTTTACTTCAATCTGAGTAAAGTTTGTGACAAAATGTATAGCACCAATAGTATATATGTATGCATGTAGCGGCCCTGGGCGAAACTTATTTTGGCGGCCCCCATAATTTTTAAAACTGGTATTATAGGCATCATAATTATCACTTATGTATATCCTTTACATATGTACCTATATGATCGCAGTTAGCATCTTACTGTAAATTTACTAACAAAATATATTATTTTTAGTAGGTATCGTATGTTTTTTCTCAAATAATTTACCTATTTCGTGAATGATGACGTGCTTTATTACAAAATAACTTGCCTAGCTTTCTGAGCGGCAAACTGGTCAATCAATTGCAAAAAATCTAACGAAGATGATAAATCCTTTTCAATTGAAATAATCGCTAGTGCACTTAGACGAGAATCAGTCATAGTTGACCGCAAATATGTCTTTATTAATTTCAGTTCCGAGAAGGAACGTTCTGCTGAGGCCACAGCAATAGGTATTGTAAGTAAAATTCTGAAATCAATTATAAGGTTCGGGAAAACATCCTGGAAGTCATTTGATAGATATTTAAGAGTAGCTAGTGGCGAAGTTAATTCATTTGGACTTGATCGAGCAAGAACTTTTAGCTCAGTGTACATGTCTGGTCCATGTGCATGACTTGAGCGATTCATCATCTTCCCATGTTTTTAAAGCTGGTATTCGTGGGTAGTGCTCAATGAGAAACCTTGAAAACGGTATTTCTTAGCCATACCATCATTTTTAAGACCATTTTTCGACCTCTAAAAAACCTTGCACCTACCCTCCCGGGATTTTGTTGCTGCCCACATATGCTGCGGGGGTCTTAGGTGGCGCGGTCAAGCGTTCCCTGCGGGGTCCGGGACAGAGTCCCTACAAATTTTGTAAAAAAGCATTTTAATGTCAAATAATAACGTTAAAATTTTCGCAAAAACGGCCGAATTTCGGCCCTGAATGGAGCCCAAAAACACTCAAAATTGATGAACTCTTACATCTCACAAAACTTCTGAGCTGAAATGCGTTTTTCGACCTCTGCTAATTACATAGCGCAGCAACGGGTCGCTGCCAATAAGATATAGAAAAATGTATAAATTGAAGTTTTTGTTCTTACCCTTTTCAGGCCCATTTGTGACCTTCTTATTAAGAAGATGCAGTTCAGAAAACAGGAAATGCACAAAAACATAAGAAAATTTGGCCATTTCTTTCATTTAAAATAGGATTGTGTCCTTGTAAAGAAAGACAAAAAGCAAAGAATAGACAAACTGGTACACAATCATTTTCGCACTTTTAGTTTTATGCTCAACAAGCATGCGCACTTTCATTCAATGAACAAATAGTGCATTAAATTACTAGTGATGTGAAGTGCTAGATTATTTCAGCTGATTCAAGCTTTTAAATTCATTTGATCTATGGCTCGGTGCAAAGCGCCGGAAAATTTTGACATTTTAGCCTTTTCGAACTCAATTTTCTGGACACACATTATTGCAACAGAAAAATCAACAATATGTCTGAAAAATGAATACAAGTATAGCTCAGTCAGCGTTCTCTTAAAAATGCAAGTAAAGATTTTTAACTGACTGGGTTTGCATTAGAACGTCGAAAAATCGATCCTTTTGAACGTATGTATCGAATTATTGTAAGAGGGCCGCCAAAAAATGAATTCTATACGGCATGCACTACAACTTTTTTAGCGGCCCATAATTTTAGCGGCCCTGTGCGGCCGCACAGTTCAGGCTATAGTCATGGGGTCCAAAAAATGTAAATGGCAAAAAAAGAGCTGAAAAATCGATTGCACGGGCAAAAATAATTAGACTTCTTTTCGCAAGCTTTCCGTCTGGCATCAAAAAATTGCAACAAATGAGATGTTAAAAAAAGTAATTCGGGGTCTTCCACGTCCTACGGGGTCAGCCGGCCGGAGAGCTTTTTTTGACGAGTCAAACCGGCATACATATGTTGTACATAAACGCAAATTGTAAGAAGTGTTAATCAAAAACGAGCACTTAGCAAACAATTTTCAATTTTGAAGCATTTTTGACGTTGACTGCCTTATTTTTGTGCAGCAACAAAATTCTGGGGGTCTGTGGGGCGTGTTACTGAAAACAGCCGAAAATTTAATTCTAGGACCTTTTAATTTTTTGTGGGGTCTGTCAGATTCTAGGGTACCGTGGGCAACATAAATATTCTTGGGGGTCAGGGTGGGTAAAATTGCCCAAAAGGTTACTAAAGATAGAACTGCGGGGTCAACAGTAATCTGGGAGAGGGTGTTTCAACTTCTGGGGCGGTACAAACTCCTGCCCACCATGCCCATGTGATTCCGATGTGGCCAAATTACTATAATATAGCAACAAAAGTACAATTCTGGGGTCTATCATTTATTTTATGGGGAGACGGATCTCTCAGATCCCGGGGACCAAACCCCCTGTGCTCACGTTTGCTTAGATCACGAACACCACCTCCTTTCCTCGCCTATGACCACAATTTCTAAGACAATTTTTTGACATTTGAAAAATCTTGCAGCCCCCCCCCCAGAATTTTCTTGCTGCCCATGTATGTAGGTATCTATCTACACCGTATTCTTGATTTCAGATAAGTGCTTCTGTCAGAGGCCACACCTCCTACATTTTTGCCCAGCAACGCACTTTTTATTTGACGATCGGAAAAACGTAAAACAAAGTACCTACGACGAAGAACAAATTTCTTCTAATGCGAGTTCCGCTAATCGAGTAACGATCATACGTGGGCAGCAAGAAAATTCTGGGGGTGCAAGATTTTTTTGAAGGTCGAAAAATGGCCTTAAAAATGGTGGTATGGCGATAAAAACACCATTTTTCGACGTTTCTCATCAAGCACTATCCATTGGCATCAAAAAATTGCGAAAAAAACGAAAAAAATTTTCAAAAATTGAATTCTGGGGGGGGGTATTTTGATTTCTGGGGGGGTATTTTGGTTTCTGGGGGGGTGCATACCCCCCCAAACCCCCCCCACGCCCAGGTGTGGTAACGATGCTATATTACGCTCGAATTACAGACAAAAAAGAAAAACAACCAAATAACACAAACAAGCGAAACTTGGCTCAATTTTTCAAAAAACAGAAATGTATCGAATTATTATTTCTTCTGTTCCACGTCTTTGGCTCCTTTGCCCCCGTGTTCAACGCCATGCTTAGCCGACGGACCGAACTGAATCGGAATAGTGCGCTCGTTGACCTTTTTGGCCGTTATTTTGGGCGCTTCGATGTGCAAAACGCCCCCTTGGGTCAAATTGCTGGTCAATTGGGCCATATCGACGTCCTTTGACAATTCGTAACGACGAGAGAATCGACGACTCACGAAACCGTGCTGATCCATCTTTTCCTCGTGCTTGCCTTCGATGATCAAGCTGTTGTCGACCACTTTGACCTTGATTGATGAGAAAAAACTAGTTTATACAGAGTCGTAAAAGTACATAATCTCGCTGGACGTTTTCCATTCGCAATTTCCCACCCCAAAGTTTTCGAACCCCTTGATCACAGTAGGCGTGGGGAGGGGTTTTGGGGGGTATGCACCCCCAGAAGTTCAAGTACCTTCCTCCTACAGACCAAAATGCCCCCAGAATTCAATTTTTGAGTTTTTTTTTGTTTTTTTTTCGCAATTTTTTGATGCCAATGAATAGTGCTCGATTGAAAACGCTGAAAATAGTGTTTTTCCACCATACCACCATTTTTAAGACCGTTTTTTATCATTTGAAAAATCTTGCATCCCCCTTCCCCAGAATTTTGGTGCTGCCCGCCTATGCTCCTGATCCCCTCCCAGAATTCGCATGCAAATAATTCGTAGAAAATGTGTTGTTTTAAGACTTTTTAGCTATCAATTTAATCAGAAGTATAAATTTTCGGCACTCATTTTTTGACTGAATTATGTTCAGTATAATCGAATTTTTCTTACATTTTCCTAAATTGTTTCTATGTTTTTACGCTTTGGCAACACGTCGCATCGTTAGAAACACCGAAAAATGAATTGTTTGACGTGTATCCCCCAAAAAGACTCTTTAAAAACCCCCCTCCCCAGAGTTCCCATACTGGGCATGTCTGGTCCTAAATTGTTTTGGGGCGGAAGAAATTCCGATTTTCTATGAGTGCGAAAATTTTTGAGGTCAAAAAATTACCGAAAAATTGATGGTAGAAGCGGATTGACGTTTGAAATCGTACTCAATCTGCTGGTAGAAAAAACGCGAAAAAACAAATAATTCTGAAGATTCAATTTCGGAGCATTAACCAGGTAGGATTGTTCGAATTTTTCAGGGCCCGATCCTCCATGAGCGGGGGCTCAAAAAAATTCGAAACGGCAAAAAAGGGTCTAAGATTTAAGATAAGGCCGACAGACTTACCGACGCTTTTCATCACGGAAAAAACGATAAATGTATAATTGATTTATATCGATGTGACATCCATGCACGAGGTTCAATGAAATAGACATTGATAACTTTTTGATACAACTACCCATGGGCGTACGCAGAGGGGAGGCCGCCATAGATGGGGAGCACGGAAATTCTGCGACGGGTCAGGATGGGGAAAATTGCCAAAAATGTTACTAAAAATAGAATTCTGGGATCTACAGTAATCTGCAGGGTACAAACCTCCCCCCACGCCCATGTGTGGAGGTCGCCCTTTCGTTGAAAAAGAAAACTTTGACAGGTACCTGTGATCATCCATGAAAGATAATGAAAAATGACATCCTTGTGGAGAAATCTAAAAATTACGGATTCTAGTGACGCAGGATCTTCATTTTTCATAAGGTTGTCTCGTGTGCGGCCAAAAAAACCCGATTTTTCGCAGTCTACTAAGAGAAAATGAAATTTTTTTCAGAAAGTTCGAATTTTATGAGCTTAATGAATAGCGCAAGTTCAAAAACGTCAGAAAATGCATGCGTACCATCGAACATATCTCGAAATACGGGACCGCCAATTTTAGGACAACCATTCTCTCAGATATAATAGTTGCCCCTGCGACAAATATTGGGAAGTTTTCCACTCAGAACAGATAAATGACCAATAAGGACGAAAAACGATCATTTCATTGAAATTGAATTTCATTAAAAATTTATTTAATACGATGATTTTGGGCCAAACGTTACCAAATATAGCAATAAATATACCACATTGAGAACGCACATGGGCGCGGGGGTTTGTACCTCCCCTAGAAGATAAAATACACTCGGCAGTCTACCGTAGACCCCATAATTCTATTTTCAGTAACATTTTTGGCGATTTACCCCATCCTGCTAACCCCCAAACCCCAGAATTTTGGTGCTGCCCATGCATGATTCAGCACGTCTTAAATTGAATATGGTAGAGTTATCGAAATTAGAGTTTCTTTTGCATCTCTGACGTTCATTCGTACAGCGTGAAAGGAAAAAAGAGGCAAAATCGGAGGAAATTCACATTTAAACTGCAATTTCAGCTCTTCAAAGGCCAATTCTACCATGAACAGAATTCTCAAAAAGTTATGATCTTAATCGTATGTTTTATCAAAATTTTTCACAAAATAGTTGGTGAAAAAATGGCGAAAAATTTAACATTGGCCTCTGACTTTGGTGCAAAGCACGCAATTGCAAGTGACTCGGCTGTCCCAGTCAACATAAATTTCAGTTTTTAGGAAAGCAAAATTATAATTAGAAAATAAAACCAAATACGCAAACTTTTTGAAAAAGTCGAAGCATTTGCAACGCTTTGAAATAATATTCCGACTTGAATTTTCGGTTGAAAACCCATTAACCTTAAGACCACTGCAAAGCGAACCATGAGAAAATAAATCCAAAAAAATGTCCAAGAATCAAAAAAATTTTCCATACAAACTCATTCAATTCGTTAAATTTTACCTATCTTGCTATTCGAAACCCTTTTCCAAGGTTTTGGAGGAATAAACAGAAAAACCTAAACCGATACGTCAAGGACTGTCCAAAAAATTTTAGCAATCTGAAATTTCAACAAAGAAATTATGCGCTACTAGACTGTCATGATGGGCTGGATTAGTTTGGCTGATTCTAGGTTACAAATTCAGGGCCTGTTTTTAAGGAAAAATGTCAATGCTTAGGCAGGCCCGTTACCCAAATTCGCCGGGGGACTCAGCATAGATTGGTCTATACCTTGAAAAGTACGTCGGGATAACTTGCAAAAATCGCATTATTCGACGTGCTTCGATATGCGTTATCAATTAGGATCATAAAATTCGAACTTTATCAATTGTTTAAATAGTGTAAAAAGTGACCTTTCTGATTCGCGATCTTAAGGAAAAATTATCGAAACGACTTCTAATAAGGCGCGAGGCGCCAAAAATCCGAAGAGTTTATGACAAACACTAGCAATTTTTGCATCTTTCCGTGCTTCATCTCATTCACTTTCAAAATGTCTTCATTGCCAAGTGGGAAGGCGGCTGCCTTCCGTAAATGCCGTCTTGGCTGTAGGTATATATGATTCTAGTTTACAAATTCAGGGCTTTTAAGGAAAAATGTCAATGCTTAGGCAGACCCGTAACCCAAATTAGCCGGGGACTCAGCATAAAATTCGAAGATTTTATGACAAACAAGCAATTTTTGCATCTTTTCCTGAGCGATTCAGATTTTGGCATGTGTAAGGTTTATAGTGATGAAAAACTGTTTTTTTTATATTTCTACCACGTTTGTCCCGAAAAAGTCGTATTACATGTGAAAAGGTAAATAGACATAAAAGATTTATAAATACAAGAAGTATTTATTTTTATTTTGTGTTTATTTTTAAATCTTAACCTGCCAAGAATTTACGAATCGAACGAATGTCGGTTTTCACATAAATGGGCGTGTACAGCCTGACAAGATCATAAACACAAATCCATAAGAAATAAATAATAACCTCTTAATTTCGCTGAACGAGGACTTCATAATTGATTCACAATCCTGTTTTATTTCCAGTAATGAAATACGTAGTTTATCTTACGTTTGGTTAAGCGTCTCATAAATTTTTTAAACGGCGAATTCGTATTGTGAATTAACGAGAAAATCTTCGAGTGACATCGGCATACATGTAACGGCTAAAAACAGCCATCTTTTGAGGGAAGGGAAGTAAACGACTCCCAATTTTCGGCCAGAAATGATAAAAAAGGCCAAATGGCTAAAAGTCGCAAAAGTTTTCGCCGAAAATAGGGATGGTCAAAAATTTTCCGATTTTGGGGTAGAAGGAACAACAACGAACTTGACGTAGGGGATCCTCCTCCCGCTGTTGCGTGTATAATCAGTGAAATAAAATCTAAGAATCTGACCTTGATTTCTTCCGGAGAAAAATGACTGACGTCCACGTTGACTACGAATCTATTCTCATCATTGTGCACCTCGGACAAAGCGCGTTCGTTGCTCGAGATCAGATTCGAGAGCGGACGTAACCAATTATGCGATCGTAGAGTCGCCGGGGTACGAAAAAACGGATCATTCTCGAACGGATTCAAGTCAAAATCTTGGTTTAACAAGCGCTCAACATCCCAGCTGAAAGTGAAACAAACAAGTAATTTAAATTGAATTTAAAAGGAACGTAACGAAAAATTCGCGCTCGAATCGGTCTAAGAGGCAAAAACAAAGACGAGTCGGACATTGATGGGTAGCACTAAAAGTCTGGGAGGGGCGCAAGATTTTTCAAACGTCAAAAATGGCCTTCAAAACGGTAGTATGGTGAAAAATACCATTTTTCAACGTTTCTCATCGACCACTATCCATTGGCATCAAAAAATTGCGAAAAAAAGAAAAAATTCAAAAAAATAGATTTCAAGGGGGTATTCGGCCTTCCAGGAATGCATTCCGCACGCTCAAGTGTGGTCGGAGTTCAGCAGACCATCCTAAGTCCCATTCACACTAAGACCGAAAGCAAATTCTAGAGCGGAGTCGAAGTAATTAGGCTTAAGAAATTTACATAAATACGATTAAAATGTTGATGGCTGGGGCAAAAAATAACATTTACGACGTTTCTCCTCGATCACTATTCGTTGCTTATTGTCAGCATCGAAGAATTGCGAAAAGACGGAAAAAATCGAAAATTAAATCACGAGGTCTTGAGAGTTTTTAATTTGTGATAGTCTGATAAAACCCCTCTCACGCCAAAAAAGCAAGATCTCATTGCTTCCTGTAAGGTTTAATAAATCAATAAAAGACGCGAGACTAAACACAAAGGCAAGCTTATTGTGTCGTACGATCGATTCATTCGACATCCTCTTAGAAAAAATCGCATGGAAATCAAACAGCTTGGTTGCAATCTGGAATGCATACGATTACATATTCATGTCCCGAGGAAAAAGTAAAGCAACTAAGTATACAAAAATACGTCCGCCGCCATACCTTACGAATTTAAGTGAAAGAAAAAGAATAATTTTTCGAGGGAATGATGCTTAACATACAAAAAAATCGGCTTTTATCACACAGGTGCCGATATCGATCAGTTACGGAAATAAAGGTAGATTTTGCATTATTTTAACTCCACAATAACTTTTCAAAATATCAAAATTTGTGAAATTGCTAATCGAAAAATTTCTCAACGCCTCTTATAAGCTGATATCAACATGTAACTGAATCGTTAAACAACTTAAAACTCACTACAAACATTCATAGTCTGTTTAATTTCGAAAAAACTCGCTACAATCATTCACAGGCTGTTTAATTTCGAAAATTTAATAAGGGTGTCATATAAAAAGTTCATAATAAGCTTACAAATCGCCGGTACGAGAGAACGGATGATCGCGACCAAAAAACGGGATCAAGCTCATTTCGCTTCGATGCAATAAGATCTCGAATAAGTAGGTATCCAATAAGCAACAACAGTAGAGTAAGTGAACCACGTTTGGAACGACGCAGGCAGTGAACGAACGTTGTGTGCCGATACGCATATGCTATTTATAGATTAAATTTAGAATGGCACCGAACGCGCTCGATGGTTCTAGGCAATGCGAGAAAAACGAGCAAAGCGCGCAGGCCAATGTGTACAACGTAGCAGTTTAAACATGTATATGTGCGTAACACTGATGTAAACGTAATAAAGTCTATAATGTAACACGCTGTACACGCTGTAGATAGAACAGAATTATGTTTTACACATCAGCCCTACCGGTTGTGTACAACGTAAGTGCAAATTTTCTAAGGCAACATTTAGGTGAAATCGGATGAAACTCGCAAACATTTCTTGAGAAAGAGCATGAAATCGATCAGAATATATCATCAGTCATTCACAGTGGCGGATCCAGGATTTTACTAAGGGGGGGGGGGGAGCGGAACCCTGACTTGGGCATAGAAATTAGCCGTTTTAAGCCGCAAATCGCTAAAAATCCCTCAAAAATGCTTAATTTTGCGCACTATTTTGGCCCCCGCCCATCCTTAATCCGCCCTGGTTATTCAGTTATCGTAGCTCCAATTTTTTTGTCATTCCGCCTTTAGGAACCTCTGTTCGTTGACCTCTAGACCAGACATGCTGTTGAAGGTTTGGGTTCTACCTTCGGAATAGAAAAAAAATTAGGAACTCTCTTGGGAAAATGAAGCGAAAAACCCACTATTTTCTTCAAAACGCTTGAAATTGAACAGAAGCTATGAAAGAGCTTTTTTTAATGCTATTTTTGTACTAAAATCAGTTTTTGAGGTCATTTTAGCTCAAAAACCTCACCAATTCAACCAATTCGCCATTAGCGTTGGCAAAAGTCCGGGAAAAAAGACTTCCGGACTAATGCATTGTCATTATGCTGCTTTTATTTCCCATCAAATTTTATCCAGTTTACTACAAACTTTATCAGTGTCTTTATTCAGTGAACAAACAACAAGCAAATATCAATTAATTGTATCACTGAAAAATAAATCAGAACTCAATTTTTGAAAAATTTTTCTATCTATTCGATCAGCACTTAAATTGTGACGGTTTTTCTCCAAAATCGAACTCACTCGGCTGAAAATGCGTTCACATGGAGCTGAGGTAGCTAGGATTGCCAAAAAGCACGTTGCCACTTTATACAGCAAAGAAAATGTACTTTGATGTACTTTTTTTCTTCCAGTATTTGAAAATCTCACCATGACAAATCTCCATATGTGTCAAGGACGCCACTTCAGCCACATAAAGCGAAATTTCTTGAATAAAAAGCATAAGTACACCACACGTGTGCGTAGGGGGTTTGGGGGTATGCTTCCCTCAGAAGGCAAAATACCCAACATAAAAACCGAAAAAACCAAAACACCCCCTCCCAGAATTATATTTTTCAGATTTTTTTTGTTTTTTTCGCGATTTTTTTATGCCAATGGATAGAGCTTGATGAGAAACGCCGAAAAATAGTGTTTATTTGCCATTACACCATTTTTAAGACCATTTTTCGGCCTTTGAGAAGTTTTACACCCCCTCCCCCTCAAATTTTGATGCTGCCCACCTATGTATAGTACTATACATGACCTCCCAGAATAGTAATTTTTTTATTTGAAAATCCGACAAGATCAACTTCAGGATCATAATCCGTAGTCCGGACTATGATCCCCAAAAAAGACTATGATCCGGTAGTGCACTATGTTTTTAAAAAGGACCAGTCCTTACAGTCCGAGGATCATAAGGACCAGTCCTGTACTATGATCCGGCAGTCATTAGTCCGGACTTTTGCCAACGCTACCCGCCATTGCATCGGTCACTCCAAAAGTACCTGGATTAAGTATGTTCTTCGGAACAGATTTAAATGTAGCTTACGTACTTTTTACGGCAACATGTTGCATGCATAAATACAAAATTTCGTTTGTTATAACCTGTAGATTTTTTGTAGACTTTTACATTTACCTTACTTGCAGTAATTTGCAAATTATTATGGAATTGGAAAATCATGATTTTCGGGCAATGATGTACTTACATTATCGCGAAAGAAAATTAGCAGTCGATTCACACCAAATTTTATTGACAGTATTTGGAGATAGAGCCCCTTGTTTGGCAAATTGAAACGGGGTAAAGCTACGCTCAAAGATGATGACCGACCTGGCAGGCCTAGCACTGCAATCACACCCGAAAAGATTGATGAAGCTCGATTGATCGTTCAAGAAGATGGCCGAGTAACATATGATGATATAGAACAGACCCTGAAGATTGGATCCGTATAGCAATTAAAACTATTCTGCACTATTATTTGAGTGTAATTAAGTGCACCTTGGGTACCCCATCAGCTGTCAGCAGCTCTGAAAAAAGCTCGAGTTGATTGGTATCGATTTATGGTCAAAACTTTGACAAAAGTGCCTCAAAACGTGTCTGGGATATTGCCACTGGTGTAGAAACTTGGATTTGCCAGTTTGACCCTGAAACAGAGCGTCAATCCTGTGTTTGGGTCTTCCCTGGCGAAGAGCCTCCTCCGGAATCTTGGTGGTCTCGAAGTGTAGGCAAGCATGATCGCCACTTTCTTCAAACGGAGTGGCCATATTGTGTCAGTTAGCCTCGATGATCGAAGAACAGTCAATTATGAATGGTATATCAATGCATGCTTACCCCAAGTCTTCAGAAGAATTTGTGAGGGCTGACCAGAAACAGGTCTGCGTGGCATGTTGTTGCATCACAACAATGCTAGTGCTAACACTGCAGCAGCAACCCTGGACTTTTTGTCCAGAGAAAAGGTTCAGCTATTGACCCATCCGCCCTATTCACCTGTCTTGGCACCGTATGACTTCATTTTGTTCCCTAAGGTCAAAGATTTAATTCGCGGTAAACGATTTCAGACGCTTGAAGCTGCAGTGGATCGTACATTTTGGAAGTTGAGAACCGCAATGAATCAGATTGGTCTGATTGCTTTGATATTTGGTTTAAGCGCATGAAACGTTAATGTTCTAGTAGTTACTTCGAAAAGCCGTGAAAATTTCATTAAAATTGCACAAGTAGTGCATATCGAGTCCAGAGACTTTTGGAATGACCTCGTATTGCCTAAAATGTGTCGCCATTTCTTTTATTTCTATTGTCCTTTTTCAAATCCATTATGGGATATCAATCAATTTAATGATTATCGCGCACAATATTTAGAATAATTTGCGAATCCGGCAGTAAGACATTTTTTGCATGGATAGCTTTATTTAGGGAGTACAAATTTAGAAAACTCTCTGTTTCTTTTCAAAATTTCTCAAATATCTATGTACATACGTGCGAAAATAGGGGTTGTATAAAATATTGGGTTGGTGCCTATATATGTACCTTCGATTTCGGCTACCAAATAACGAAAAATAATGCACAGATTAAGTTCCATATGATCTAAAAGATACTTACT
>JAVLUZ010000788.1:143309-148309 GCA_036768485.1 Mermis nigrescens
CCAGACGCTTCTGTACTGTGCGGTATTTTTTAAAAAGTAGATAATAAAAAATTAGCTGCCGTCGTTTTTTGTTGTTGTTTTTTCAAAAATTAATTTCCGGTATGTAAAGAGCGTGTAAACTTTTACTGTAACCTTATAACATATAGTTTTTTTAAATTTTAATCGGTCACACGACTTTTTTAAGTCTGTTTTGCATTCTGGTTCGTCCGGTTTTCTTTAAAAATCGACAATTAAGTAAGCTCAAATAAACTTTTTCAATTTTTTTAGATGGATTATTCCCAGAGTGGCAGTGTACAGAATGTGAAGAATTGTAGAAAATCTGAAGTAAAAAAAAACACATTTTTGGCTCTTTCTTGTCCGCCAAGAACTCCGGTTCTAAGTCCCAAGAAATTTTTTATACAGAAATGTACTACGACCTAAGGGCTACCTTCGCCTCACCTGCAAATTTGTTTTACATTAAATATTGGGTTAGATCCAGGGGTTTAAACTTACCACTCTAGTGGATGATCCAAAAATCGGGTTCTGTCCCAGATTTCTTTGCCACCTTCTGCGGTTATAAGTAGGGACAAGATGAATAAAACAAAAACAATAGCACGGTAAAAGGGCTACACGTCGCAGCAAACGGCATTTAAAAAACCTAATATTGAGTTACTTCTGGAGGTGTAAAGTACGAAATCAGGAAAAAATTGAAGTATATTCTGCGGCTTCTGAAAAAAGCGTCCATTCAAGCAAGTTTGTTTACTGACTCAGAAAAGAAGAAATTATGAGAAAACTTTGATTTTTTAATATTCAATTTTATTTTTCGATTTTTTGCGTTTTTTAGCGGAAGTCTAATTTTTGACATATTCTTACAACTTCCACAGGCATAAATAGGTAACTTTTCTCTAGTCCGCGCCTTTTAATGATGCGTAATTCCAAATTTATTCATCCCTTCCGTTCCATCGAAACATTATTCTTTGCTAAATCTTTTCGATCCATGCGATATTCATCTCATTTCTGGAATAAGATATCATTAATTTTATTAATAAATAACGCTAACAATGCTAACCAGTTTATGCGAATAAATGATTATTTCATACCTAAATGGAAAAAATCACAAAATGGCGTTTGAAAGCCAGTTTATCTTTCCCCCGAAATGTTTATGCGAAATCTTTAGGGCATAAACCGTGCGTCATTTTCCACGCAGCTGTTTCTCTCGTGTGTTCGTGGAAAAAAATGAGTTGCGAAGAAACAAAAAAACAAAATGACAGTCAAGACGTCATATGATTTACGAGTAGAACGATGTGTTCAGGCATCTTTATTTTTTATCTGCGGGCATTTCGCACTGAGCAGTCATGCGCAGATTATTATTGTTTGTTCGCTTTTATCAGTGCATTTATCATCATTATGTATGTGCATTTTTGTTTATATATAATATTGCGAGATAGATACATATGATAAATTAAAATGAAAAAATTCAAAAAAATATAAACAAGATATATGTATAAATATTTAGGCGTTTTGTACGGTGAATATATAAACAGATTATCCAAATAAATAAGATAACTTTAAATCTTGCCCCACATCTTCATTTGTAAAAATAAAATATTTAATTAATTAATTAGTCACACCTTAACCCGGGAGCATAACTTTGGCAATAAAAAAGGGATAATTGTAATAATTGCCTATATTTATTTTATTTGTTTATAAATAAATTTGTCCTTTCAACTCTAATGAGATGTCTGCCACATCAAAGAAGAAGTATTTATTGAGAACATAAATCAAAAAAGTATGAATTTACAGCTTTTTGTATGACACGGACATGCTGAATTTACGAAACTCGAACCAATCTTTGCTTACTTCTATTTCACTCCACCTCAAAAGTATGTAGGTAATGAATTTTTCGAATAATAAAGGCAATTTTCTATTAATGTTAACTTCTCAGAAAAAATTGGGTGCCAGCGAATATTATTTAACAGATTCAAACGAAATGCAACGAGCACGAATGCCTCATCAAGTAATGAAAAACTCGTCAACTAAATTATTTAATAATTACTTCACTTGTCAGCCATATGGTTTTTGGGATGGACGGCCAGCTACTTGTAACAATGCGTTTAGTATAAGGAATGAACACACAATGTCGATTTCGGAAAAACAGGAGAACAGTGAGTTACTCATATAGTTATACGTATTATTATGAACTAATTTCTTTCACTATGTTATAATATCAACCGGTATTTAAAAAAAATGGCATAAAATTTAATAGCATTGTCGATCCATATTACTAGTAAAAACAATACATTATTATTATTATTATTATTATTATTATTATTATTATTATTAATTATTATTATTATTATTATTATTATTATTATTATTATTATTATTATTATTATTACTATTATTATTATTATTATTATTATTATTATTATTATCATCATTATTATTATTATCATTAATATTCTTATTATTATTATTTTTTTATTACTAATATTATTTTTAATATTATTATTATTATTATTATTATTATTATTATTATTATTATTATTCTTATTCTTATTATTATTATTATTATCATAATTATTATTATTATTAATATTATATTTATAAATATTATTATTATTATTATTATTATTATTATTATTATTATTATTATCATTATTATTATTATTATTATTATTATTATTATTATTATTATTATTCTTATTATTATTATTATCATCATTATTATAATTATTATTATTTTAATTTTTATTTTTATAATAATAATAATTATTATTATTATTAATATTATCACTATAATTACTATTATTATTTTTATTAATATTATTATTATTATTATTATTATTATTTTTATTTTTGCTATTATCTTTATTCTTATTAATACTATCCTTACTACTGTTAAATTTGTGACACAGGGTGGGCATAAAATTGCTACACCCCCCGATATTACAACATAAGTTGAGCTTATGTGAACATTAAGCTATAGCACAACTTGCATTAGATGGGTAAAGTGTCCTCGTTTGAAGCATGTAAAACATTTTGGCCACCTGCCGATGGTTCGTGCTCTACGGCGATTTCTTTACATTCACTCAACTTTGATATTATTCAAATTCCTATGGAATCTGCATTGCGCTTCATATCAGCCGTCAAAAAATTTTTCAACACACTGGTTGGACAGCAGAACGGGTACTCCTTCCTGCTTGGTGCAAAAACTGCGTAATATCGGTAAACGAGTGAGCAAATCGATGACAAAATTGCACAAGCCATAAGGGTTTACACAATAGTACAATAAAAGCGTTAACAAATTGCTGTCGCTTCCAAACAGCTGGCAGATGGCCCAAATTTTGTACACGATTTAAACAAAGACATTTTTGTCCATTGTATCCACATTTGCTGAGTTATGGACCTGTAACATTGGGGTGTAGCTTTTTTCTCGCCCACATTGCATAATTCTGCTGTATTTAGACAAGGGTTTTCCATACGATCGCTTTTTCAAACAAAATATCGCGAAAAAGAAAGCGGACTTCACTTACGTTGTTTCCAAGAAGATAAATCGTCTAACGAATAGTTTTCCATCGGCTAAAGAGTTCAGCTGTGGCGAACGGGATATCGTTGACTGGTGCACCACCGACTGTTTGGGCCTATCGGTTCATCCGAAGGTTAGGGAGGCTGTTAAGTGAGCATAGAGCTGAGGACAAATATCTAAAATTTTCAATATGTCAAATAACACAATTTATTATTTCTTTAACTAACACTATCGATTTTGGGCTAAATTTTGACCAGAAATAGTGATTAATCTAAAAAGGTATGCCGCGGAAAATCACGGCGCGGGCACCGGAGGCTCGAGGTTCTTGTCGGGAAATTCGATTATGCATGAGAATCTGGAGAAAGAGTTGGCATCTTTGCACCAAAAAGAAGCAGCGCTAGTTTTTACAAGTGGCTTCGTTGCCAATGATACTGCGATTTATACTTTGGCCAAGTTACTTCCCGGTAAGGCAAGATCGGGTTCGTTCAAAATTAGTAGAATCCTTGATTAGAAAAACAAGTAGACTAAAAGTATGTCAAAAATCTAAATAAGAAATCAAAACATAAATTATTTTTGTCCAAATATAATAAACAAAAATCTAAAAAGCTAAGAAACTTATGTCAAATAGGAAAGTAACTAAAGTACTTTCATAGAAAATATGACAATCCGTTGGCAAATGATAAACGAATTATGAATAATAAACTGTTAAACAGAATATTAAGAAAAACACGTAAATAAGACAAATGGGAAGGAAGAGAAGCGCACGTTGTCGTGTTGTACGAAATCTATAATCGTGAACATTTTAGGGTAAAAATGTTAAAAAATATAGTAAATGCGAAAAAGTAAACCACTCACTCATCAGTAACCCACCTGAATGTGGGAGTCTTTGGAATGGTCCGAGTTCTCCCTCCGCCAAGAATCTACACCACCCGAAAATCGATAGACGGAAATGAATTTTCGGTGCAATCTTTGAAGATTTAGCTACGTCAGCCCTGCCACATTTGGTTGCTACCCACTAGAAAGGGAGCATATAATATAATATAAAAGAAAACTGAAAGGTATTAAAATATGCTACCTACTCTTCTTTCGAAATCTTGAAATTATCAAAATCGAAGGCCAATAGAAGAATTACCTTCTTCATACGTGTTCCTGAGGGCAGGTTCGGTAGATCGTTTGAGCTCTTCTCAGAATAGTGACCATCATATGTGAGCGGCACCGAAGTTTTGGGGTGCAAGATTTTTTCAAAGATCAAAAAATGGCCTTCAAAACGGTGGTTTGGCAAAAAAACACCATTTTTCAACGTTTCTCATCGAGCACTATCCATTGGCATCAAAAATTGCAAAAAAAGGAAAAAATTTCAAAAATTCAATTTCGGGAATATTTTGGTTTCTGGGGGCTGGGATATTTTGCTTTCTGGTGGGTGCATACCCCCTAAATCCCCCACGCCCAGGTATGGTGACCATACCAAAGCGTGAAGTCCGATAGGGTCTGA
>JAVLUZ010000788.1:153309-204243 GCA_036768485.1 Mermis nigrescens
GCTTAGATGTCCGTCAAGTGCCACTGCTTATGTAAGTTGTAATGGCCGGGACCCTGGGGAGCAACGCTGTAGGATAGCCTATGTTATAACATAGGCGATGACGTAAAAATCTGCTTCCTGAGGTAAGCTGAGGGAGCAACGTTGAAGTATAGGCGCAGGCAGCAAAGCACGTATGCGCGTGTGTTGAATAAAGCGAGTGTATGGCGCGAGTGAAGTGGGCGTTGACTAATGATTGAATAAAAGGGGTTCAAGTCCGCCAGCGCACAATTTCCTTTTTTGTCTATAAATATGAGAAGTTTTGCTCAAAATTCATTCCTAAAAGATGGCGTCACCAGGAGAGCTCACGTTTCACCATTTTATTCTGAAACTGACTGAAAAGGCCAGCAAGCGCTTTATAACGAATCAAGATGTACAGAGCATGGGTTCCTTTTTCTGGCGACTGATAGATGACGAATATAAAAAGGAAAGGAGATCCGAAGACAAACGAGAAGCATTCTGGCAGTTCGCACAGGATGTTAAACACTGTGTACTCGAAAAAGATTTGGACGAATTATTTGGTTTATGGCATCATTTCAATTCAAATGGTCGAAACCTGTTTGAAAATTTTTATGATAATTGTATTTGTCATCATGTAAATTGTTTGTTGTAATAAAAAACCAGTGCTATTAAGTTATAAATAACAATTTTTTGTATAACTTTTAAAGATAAAAAATGAATAAAATATTAAAAAAGCTTTATTATGATAGTAAGACTGGGTATACTGGTGCAAACCAGCTGTATCTCAGAGCCAAAAAGAAATTTCCTAAATCAAAAATAAAAGAATGGTTAGAAAAACAACCAACGTATTCTTTACACAAGCCAACCAAAAAACGCTATTCGCGGAATAGAGTGCTTGTAAGTAGCATTGACGAACAATGGCAAGCAGATCTTGCCGACTTGCAATCGCTCAGCGAGTTCAACGACGGGTTTAAGTATTTGTTGAACTGTATAGACCTGTTTTCAAAGTTTGCCTGGTCGGTACCATTGAAAACGAAAAGTTCAAAAGATGTTCTCGAAGCTTTCAAGCAAATTTTTCTCAGTCGAAAACCATACAAATTGCAAACGGATGCGGGAAAAGAATTTATCAATAAAGAAGTACAGAAATTTCTAAAATCTGAATTTATCGATTTTTTTGTAACAAAAAGCGAATTAAAAGCATCTGTGGTTGAGCGATTCAACCGTACGTTGAAGGAAAAAATGTGGAGATATTTCACAAAAAATAACACGTACCGGTACATAGATATTCTACCCGATTTGCTTTACAACTATAATCATTCGTTTCATAGGACCATAGGTACATTTCCGGCGAATGTAACTCGAGAGAATGAGCGAGAAATTTTAAACAAAGCATTTAGAATCGCTAAAAAGAACCCTATATTTAAATTTAACATAGGCGATAAAGTACGCATAAGTAAAGTGAAGCGAACATTCGAAAAGGGGTATTGGCCCAACTGGACGGAGGAATTTTTCATTATTGCTGAAAAGGCTCGCTCGAACACCCCCCGTTTATGTGCTGGAAGATCAGAAGGGCGAAAAGCTTGAGGGCATTTTTTACGAACCAGAATTGCAAAAAATTGACGAGTCATCGGACGATTTATACGTTGTTGAACAAATTTTGAAAACTCGAAAGCGGGGTAATAAAACGGATTACTTGGTCAGATGGAGGGGTTATCCCTCAAAATTTGACTCTTGGGTTTCTAATTTAGTCAAGCTGTGAAGGCAGCTGAGTGATCAGATCATAATGGTCATTTTTTACAAATAATCTGATGACTTTTCTAGCTGGGAGTCCTTCAAACAGTAACGTGTTACCTGAATATACTTTTATCTGATATTCAGGCTCTAAAACCTGTTGAAGTTTCCTCACAGATTCTAGCCCATTAATAGTGTTTAAGCCAGCCTTATGCATTAATTGTTCTGCTAAGCGTTTCTGTTTCGTGCAACGGCTTTTATCGCCCTTTCTTATAGCTTCCCAGTCTACACTGTTGTCAGCTTTTGCTATCCCTGTTATAATAGCACGAGCTAATGACAATTTATCATTTGATGTTATTTTAATAAATTTACCACCATTTTTGCAGAACTGCTCTACACTCGTAGTGCTGCCTGTCCCTGTTTGTCTACCTGCAATTACAACAGAAATGGACATGTCTTCATCAAAACGAAATTCCTTATTTGACTGAACGACCCTCTCAATTACACTTAAAATTCTATCTCCATTAACATGCTGGCGTTCTGTAAAAGGAATTATTACAGGTGTGCTTAAGCTAGGATGTCTAATATCAAATCCAACCATGCTATCATGTGGATATTTGTATAACATTTTCTGTGTTGCATCCTCAAAGATCGTATTGAGAACACTGAAATTTTCAACTACTTTTTGGAACTTTAATAGAAATACACTAGATTCACAGTTAAACCTTCGAACATGCCTACTTGACAGTTCGCCTATAGTGTAGTAATCATCAATATCCATTTTTCAAAGCATCTAGTTGATCGCCATATTTATAGACAATATTTTTGTCACATTGTGGAAATTTTTGTCAATTTGTGAAAATCTTTTGTCAGGGTGTGAAAATTTTTTGTCAAATTGTGAAAATTTTTTGTCACGTTGTGAAAATATTTTGTCACAGTGTGGAAATTTTTTGTCAAGTTGTGAAAATTTTTTGTCACGTTGTGAAAATTTTTTACGTGCTTAAGCATAGTACTTTTGTCAAGTTGTGAAAATTTTTTGTCACGTTGTGAAATTTTTTTGTCACGTTGTGAAAATTTTTTGTCAAGTTGTGGAAATTTTTTGTCAAGTTGTGAAATTTTTTTGTCAAGTTGTAAAAATTTTTTGTCACGTTGTAAAAATTTTTTGTCAAGTTGCGAAAAATTTTTGTCAAGTTGTGAAAATTTTTTGTCACGTTGTGAATTTTTTTTGTCACGTTGTGAAAATTTTTTGTCACGTTGTAAAAATTTTTTGCCAAGTTGCGAAAAATTTTTGTCAAGTTGTGAAAATTTTTTGTCACGTTGTGAAATTTTTTGTAAAACTGTGATAGGTCATCTTATATGTAATAAATATAAGACTCTTGCAAGTATCATTATTTGAGAAATGGCATCTACCATTGAGACGATTATTTCTATTCCAGAGCACTTCTCCATTGACAATATTAAAATCAAAGTTACTAGCCGCTTTTTGTATATTGAAGCGAGTCGAACAGAAGGAGCCAAGGGTTTGAATCTTACAAAATACTTCTTCAAAACCCGTAAGTAGCTACAGCAAAATACGGACATTGTAAATCTCAAAGCGTATTTCAGCAAGAAAATGGCCCGAATTAGCACTTCTTCAAAAACAGACTGTGAAATCGAACTAGTTATTGATAAACGGTTAGCTCAAAGCAAGCCAAAACCGCTTCCTACTGTCAAACGAATTCAAGAGGCAACAAGAAACGTTGAGAACTTTATCAAGAAACTTCAAATGATGGAAATGAGAATTCCCTATCAATGATATTATAATCGACATTTATCAAGCATAGTCGAAATTAATTTGTATGCTATATGCAGCTCATACTTGTGTTTTGCTCCTGTGAGAATAAGTTTTCTGCTTGTAAATAATAAACATGTTACATTCCTTACTTTATATATCAACCCATGAAACAATTTTACCTCGTACATGCACTTTCTTTCTACAAGCTCATAAAATTTGCAAAGATCAATTTGATAACCTATATTGGCAGATCCTACAAACAGTTGAGGCTGCACCCTTAAAGCATCGGTTTTTAAATTTATAGCTTCAATACCTGTCCTTATTGCAGCTTCACCATTTTTTATTGTTTTAGCGCCTACACACACAATTTTACCAGATTTAAAAATCAGTAATGTTGCCTGAGGTAGTCGTAGTACAATGCCTGGAAATTTCTTGGGGCTGTACTGTGTAATATTCGATAATCTTGAGTGAATTTCCTCCAAATCGATAGAGCTCGGCAGAGCTGTTGTTAGAACAATATTCTGTATTGTAAGCATTTTCTATAAATAGTTTACAACAATGTATCTGTGCATATTTATAATCGTAAAAATGATTTTTCAACACCCTTTTACATGTATTCTTTCTGGACCTACAAAGTCTGGCAAAACGACATTTGTCAGACGTTTGATTGAAAATAGAGAACGTTTGATTGATACAAAAATGAATAAGATATGGTGGTGCATTGCGGAAAATCAGCACCTTTACAGCAAAATCAAGAATGTTTCATTCATAGAAGGGCTTCCTGATTTTAGTCATTTAAAAGAGTTTAGCCCTACCCCGCAACTTCTGATACTCGATGATCTGATGCAGGAGAGCAAGGGTAATTCGCAAATCATACAAATGTTTACTAGAAGCTGTCATCACTGGAATATAAGCATTATTCACATAGTCCAAAACTTGTTCTTTGAGGGGCTTAGAACTTCACGTATAAATTCTGATTACATAGTTTTATTTAAAAATCCTGCAGATCAGCTGCAAGCTCAAAGTTTTGTCCCATCAACTTTACTCTACTAATCCTAAATACTTTCTAGAAGCATATTGTGATGCTACTTCTAAACCCCACGGTTATATTTTGATTGATCTCACACAAAATGCAAAGGATACACTTCGATTGAAAACTGATATATTTAATAGAAACCCCACTGTTTATATACAAAAAGCTATAAATACCCATACTCACAATGAGTGATACCAACAAAAATGGCTCCTGAACGATTAAAACGAAATATCGCTTGTTTACATCTTTTGTGTAATGCAAGAAAAAATCAGAGAGATGCGCTTATAAATACTGCAAGCAGAGACCAAATTCTTTGTCTTTGTGACTGTGCACAGAATTTTTTAAACGGCAATATTCCTATTTCTGAAAAAGATATTAGAAAACTGCGAAGATATAAAAATCAAATTAGGTTTTTGACAGGCAATAAGCAGGCAAGAATAAGAGATAAGAAGGATATTCTCATACAAAACGGTGGTTTCTTACCTCTTTTACTCACTCCTATACTGTCTATTGTAGGTAGTCTAATAGCAGACGCAATTACAGGCAAGAAATAATGAAATACACAGAAAAAATGATTTTATTACCAGCTGATATAGCTGAATCCTCTAAACCTGTTGATGCTTTATTGAATTCATTAGATATTGAAATGCAGAAAATATTAAATAATAACAGTATTTCCCCTGAAATAAAGCTTGCAAAGTATAACCAGCTGCTTGCTAGGCATCCAGAGATTGCAGGAAAAAGAAGCACCAACCTTACAAAATTGACATTATTGAAGAAAGCACATCTGATGATGAAATACTAGCAGGAATACCACAAGCACAACATAAAGCAGCTGAAACACTTTTACACTATATTCAAACTAGCCCATATATTAAAATAGAACAGAATGGCGAGCTGGTTATTAATGGTCGGAAAATTTATGGCTCAAATATTGTAGATTTAGTACATGATTTGACTCGAGGGCGTAAAACTATTGGTAAACTTCCTGGTACAAAAGAGCTAATGAAAGCACTTAATCAAACAAATATTCCAATAGTTGGAAAAATGCTCGAAGAGCATTGGAAAGTTATATGTTTGTGTCCGTTTAAAGAGTCAAAAGTGGAGCACAAGCTGCTCACAACTACGTTGATGCCCACAATGAATATCAAAATTCAATGAAACATGTTGATAACGAGTTGGAAAAATGCTCGAAGAGCACTGGAAAGTTATATGTTTGTGTCCGTTTAAAGAGTCAAAAGTGAAGCACAAGCTGCTCACGACTACGTTTATGCCCGCAATGAATATCAAAATGCAATGAAGCATGTTGATAATTCATCCATAACCAAACATATCTCCGCCTTTTTTCATTTAAACGAAAATTCAAAATTGATAATTTGAAATTCAGAAATACGGAATGAACCTTCAGCATGTCGCACCTCATTCTTATTTCTCTTGTAAATATAAATTAGTGATAATTGACTCAATGCCCAACTTTTTATTTGTATAAATTAGAGATGATCACAAGAACTGCAGTCTGTTTCACGAAACGCTGTGCTTTAATTACGATTCTTGATTCATTATAAATCAATCACAAAAGCAGTTTAAAGTGAGACAACAATTATGATACTGTGCTCAGCTATTAATGAGCATATTTACCCATATTATGCTAAATCGCATTACAGTGCGCTGTGTGGAAACCACTTTTGTAGCTGGCCAATTAATCGCGAAAATTAATTTTCATGCAAAAAGTTTTGTGAAATACACTATAACGCTAAATAGCGTAAGAAATCATGTTCATCTATGCACACAAATCAATTCAAGCGATGTATAAACAATCTGAATTTTAATTTTTCTTAGCCATTATTTCTCATTTTTTCCCCAAAGAAAGTCTACAGTCTATTTCAGGATACTTCGTGCTTGGACAGCAATTTTTAGACGATGTGAATCGACTACAAAAGCTGTTTAAAGTGAAGTAGCAATCGCGATACTGTAAAGAAATCGACAAGCATATGAAGTTTTACTGCGCAAAGTTGTTCTACAGTAAGCTGCCTAGAAACTAATTTTGTAGCTGTTCGTTAAGATTGATTAAAATTGATTTCCATGCACAAGCTTTCGTGAAATCGACTACAGCTTCGAAGTCAAATGCCGGTCTGGCTGATGCACGAATCGCGAGTCAAGTTTAAAATTGACAAAAGATAATTCAAAGATAAGTATGTGTAACGTATGATTTTGCGATTTGTTACATGACTTACAGAAAAAGGCGGAGATATGTTTGGTTATGGCTGAATTATCAACATGCTTCATTGCATTTTGATATTCATTGCGGGCATAAACGTAGTCGTGAGCAGCTTGTGCTTCACTTTTGACTCTTTAAACGGACACAAACATATAACTTTCCAGTGCTCTTCGAGCATTTTTCCAACTCGTTATCAACATGTTTCATTGCATTTTGATAGTCATTGTGGGTATCAACGTAGTTGCTCCGAAGGAAAAAAGAAGGACAAATTTACTTGGAATTTCCGATTTTTGAGGACATTATTAATTTTAACATTCTATAGTTTCGATGTATTATCTGAAAAATAAAGGAAAATTTATTTATTTCTGATTTACTGTGATAAAAATGGGTCACTTTACTATCATACGGTCTGATACCGTAGGATTCCCACTGACCCCTATAAAAAAACTGGCCAAGCAACAATTTTCTTTTTTCTATTCATTCAATAATGATAAAACTAGTAATCTATGCAAAAAATTTATTAGTTTAATCTAAATGTGCACAGCCGAATTTATGAGCTATTTCTTATCCCATGTGTTTGAATCAAATCATTGTGTTCTACAAGCGAAATTAGGTATCAATAATTCGGCGCGATTCGCCCTAAAAAATCTAACACATCCTGTAAATCAAGATTATTTGAGAAATTTCGAATGAGTCAGAAGACAAGAATCATACAAAAAACAAAAATATTTGGCAGATTTTGTATGTCAAGCTCAAATTTCAGCGATTTCGAATGGGCTAAAAGCAAGAATCAGAGAGCGCCGGAAAAATTTACCGCAAGTCAAGCTCAATTTCAGCGGGTTCAAATATTGAACCATATAGTTCGTTAATATATAATAACATGCAGGCACTGGGCAGCCATCCCATTACCGCCAAAAATTCGTAGCACAGTAAAGCCCACTAATTGTATATACATACTCCATGATTCTATATTCATTAACACGATTTCAATTTTAAAAAAATGAAGAAAAAGGTAAATAAATGTTTTAAACACATAAGTATAATGAAGAAAAACGGTATATAAATATTTTAAACACATTTGTATAATTTTTTGAAGTATTTTGACTCATTAAAATATTTGTTCTACCTCTCTCCTAAAATCGTACAGTCAAGGTTTCAGACACTGTGAATATAATTTTTCATCAGTTTGTGACTTTGTGAAACAGAGATACATACAGGAAATGCTATGCAGGCACTGGGCAGCCACCCCATTACCGCCAAAAATTTGTAGCACAGTAAAGCCCACTAATTGTATATACATACTCCATGATTCTATATTCATTAACACGATTTCAATTGAAAAGAAATGAAGAAAAAGGTAAATAAATCTTTTAAACACATAAGTATAATGAAGAAAAACGGTATATAAATATTTTAAACACATTTGTATAATTTTTTGAAGTATTTTGACTCCTTAAAATATTTGTTCTACGCCTCTCCTAAAATCGCACAGTCAAGGTTTTAGACACTGTGAATATAATTTTTCATCAGTTTGTGACTTTGTGAAGCAGAGATACATACAGGAAATGCTTGATTGAATACGACATACTTGAATATGACCCACGGTCCGTATTTGAACGCTCTCCAAATTCTTATTTCGCATTATTCGTCGAAGGTGCCACGAATGAGCCAAGTACGGACTTATTATTACATCTTTCTCACGAAGATTGTAATTATCGTTGAAAAGATGGTCCGAAATGTTTGCGACGATTTCTGCTTCGATTTCGTTTTTAAAACTACGCATACCTAACCTGCTGTTCTCGACCTTCTGTATGGAACCAACAGGCCGAATATTCGCCTCCGTTTGGAAAGAACTGTGATATCTTGCTTGATTTGCGCTGAAACTAGAACGAAGAAACTATAAGGCTAATTAGCCTTAACAAAAACTTGGCGCGTCACTTATGTTGCCCCAGACCCTCAGGAGCAGGCATAGTACGCATTTCGAAGATGGTAGGTACTGCGAGTAATTCATGGTAAAAATCATTGTCGGATAATCTAGGATTGTAACGTTAAAATATGGGTTTAAGTCGAAAATAACTTTATAATGGTAAAACCTAAATAACGACGAAAATCGTATCGAATTGTATTAGAGAAATTGTAATAAAATTAATGTTTTGAATTTTAACTATGCTAAAAATTTCTAAAGTCAAGATAGTGCACTGAAATTTGGACTTATCGGTAATATTTATCGTAAAATCTTCAAATTTTCGACGCGGTGAATGCGAAGCATTTTCTGTCTTTTCGCTGTAAATGCGACCGAAAAATTACACATTTTATTTCACTCGGTAACTCGCTGTACTCAAAGGGGTATCAAAATTTTTAAATTATTTTTTGGTCTACCCCTGTTACTACCGACCGACCATCTCACGTATCATACTGGCCTGATTTTTTCACAGTTAAACATTAAAAATTGATCAGTGAAGGCCTACTAAATCGAATCTCCCCAAAATAAAAAAAAATTTAAATATATGTGAAGGTCGTCGAAACAAGTTTTTGCATACCTACTTTAAGCTAGTGTTAACGTAGAACAATGGTTTATGTGTAGTTTTTATCCATCAAAACATTCACATTTGTGGCTGACCCCCATCCCCCAAAGTCAGGAAGAGTTTGGCCTCGCGACCATAGGTGGGCAGCACCGAAATTCTGGGGGTGGTGAAAAAATTTCTGGAAGGGTGAAAAAATTTTTAAAGGTCAAAAAATGGTCTTAAAAGTGGTCGTGTGGCAAAAAAAACACCATTTTTCGACGTTTCTCATCAAGCTCTATCCATGGCATCAAAAAATTGCTGAAAAAGCAAAAAAAAATTTTTCTGGGGGGGTATTTTGATTTCTGGGGGGGGGGGTATTTCAACTTCTGGGGGGTGTATACCCCCAAACCCCCCCCACGCCCATTTGTGCTCGCGACCCGATTTATAGTGAAAAATTTGATTTTTCTGTTGTTTTTAGCTGTTTTCTTGGCCGTTTTTGGTCCAAAATCGGTAATTATCCATCGACCCAAGTTTTATAGCCGTTACATGTATGCTGATGAGTTATGAATGAATATTGTAAAAATATTGCCCTGAAAATATGAAATGGATCCCTAGCTATGTCGACTGCTTTACACCATCCAAGGTTCCTTTCCAAGCTCTTCACCAAACTCCACTGAAAAGTGTAGCGGGGAGCTTTCTTTTTTGGAGACCGCAGAATATACATCATTTCCTGGTTTCAGGAGCCCGATCGAGTCATTTTGATGAAAAATTTGGAGTTAGGGCCCCGGAATACATATTGAGTCAAAATATGAGTATCACAGTATCATCCAGTAAAAACTTTTTTTCCACACACACACACACACACACACACACAAACTTGCAGACAACTCGAAATTAATATTATAGATAGCATCAAACTATCGGTATCTCACTAATTTATTTCTTTTGAATAAGCTATCAGTACGAAATAGATGATTCAGTGCCAAAAATACGGATAATTGCTATAATCTTAATCAACGAAACAATTAGTCAATAACATACAAAACAAATGATCAGTAAGCTAAATCAGCAGACAATGCTGCAACCATTTCCAGGAAACAATCACGCAAAGGAATCGGATGGTCCTTTTTGCTCTCTCCAATTGTATGTCGAAACATAACGACACAAAATTCTTTCAGCGGTTGAGGGTAATAATTCTTATCTCTGTTGAATACTTTTATTTCGACGCGTTTATCAGAAGTCAGTTCTTTATGGATGCTGCGACCGTTTTGCCGTTTTTGTAGCAACATTACTTCAATATCGTGCCGTATCGTACAAGCATAACTTCTTCCCGGGTAACCATAATCTAAAGTCGATTAAAAGAACATACGATCATAGTTGATCAGAAATATGCCAATTGAAATACTTATATACGTTTAATCCAATAATTTTTTCTGATGCAAGTTTATCATAAGCTGGACGCAACCGAATAATTTTTCTATTTTTGAACATTGCCCACCCGGACCTTCTGCACCTATGTTAATTTTATACATCATAATTAATGATTATAATCTATAATTTGCCAAAGTCACGGATTAAACAACTGAGCTTTTTATAGCAAGAACTTATATCAGAGAAATTAAATTTTATTACCTAAATGGATACAAGGGATAGAACGAAGAAAAATATGAGCTTCTCGCTTTGCCCTAATGAACTTTCGAAGATACAGACGATTTAATATTATATCTGTATTTCACATGAATGTAGATATGATTGAGGAGAGCAAGCTTCGCCGCCGAGAACCTGGCGTACAGTCTCAAAAAATCTATAATTGCCTTTTGACTACTAAAATTACACTTTTTCCTAATTTTTTGAACTTATCCGATTTGGACTCCCCTTAATTTCCATGCTGCTCATGAATGGTTCACACCCGTTATGCTCAATGTAGGTATGGGTCTGCTTAAGTAAACAAGCAAAAAATACGAGATTTACATAATCAGAGGTTAGGCGGAAATAAGGGAGGAAAACAACAAAAATTACTAAAAACATTGTAACATGGATTATCTTGTCGACATGTTTGTATTAAAGAGGGGGGAAGAACGACTGCCCCCATAAGCCGCAAAAAGTTTGAAAGGCAAGATAATCCACGCAACGAACGAAAAATCGTACGTATTTGCCGTAAAAGTCCAAATTTTTTCCATCATTTTAACTCAAGCGACACCTAAAATGACATATTTTATATCGCTTTTCAAATTTAAAAAATTTTTTTCAAGTTCGAATTTTATAATCTTGATATATAGAACATATCGGGAAACGCTGGGAAATGCGGTTTTCGGGAGCTACACCGGCGACTTTTTCGATATCTAGACTGGGTCTACCCTCCCCCTGGCCCTTTACTGGAGAATAGGCCTGGTTGCGGATATAAAGTTCTACATGATAGACAACTATTCTACATAAACTATCTTCCATTCGCTCGCTAATTAAGCGGATGCTAATACATAATTGAATAAAAGTTCACATACTGATGCACAAATTTACAAAGTTTTAAAAAGCTACTACCGTAAATGGCCTGGTACAAAGTTGATCTTCTGAGATCATGGGGTCTAAGGCAACACAAGGTTTGAATTTCCGGTATGGCATACAGTTCTGAATAAACAATATTATACTATTTACGCCATAAATGGTATATAATGACTTTTGAAGTGGTGTAACAGATTACATTGGGATGGAATTTCAAAAAGTGCAGAACAAATTGAGTAAAAATCATACCTGCGCGTGGAGGTTTTGGGATATACATATATGGATCCCCAGAAGGCAAAATACCCAACCAGGCACATAGCTGGCCTTCTGAATTTGGGGGGACTAAAATTTTGAAGTCAGATATCTCAACAACTACTGTTGGTCGGTATACAAAAATAATGACGTTTTCGAGCGTTTCCATGCAAGCTCATCACATTGGCTGAAGAAAAAGTTGAAAAAACTAGGTAATAAAAATTTCGATTTTAATTGCCTCCAAAACGTATGCTCAAACAAAGGATTTGGCTGTTTAGAGAACATAAGTTTTGCTAAAAACAATATATTTGGCGCGAAGCGCTCGAAAATTTTGGATCCATTAGCTCAAAAGTGTACCAAAATCTGTTCAGGATGTATTTCAAATTAGACTTCATGAATTTTCAGTTTTTTCCTTTGCGGGATCCTTGTAAAAATTTTTCGTATTTCCAAAATTTTGGGGGGACTAGTCCCCCCTGTCCCCCCACAGCTACGTGCCTGTACCCAACCAAAATGGCAAATACCCAACAATAAGTCCCCCAGAATTTCATTTTTTTAAACTTTTCTGATTTTTTTCGGTTTTTCTGATGCCAATCGGTAGAGCTCGACGTGATACGCTCAAAAATAGTGGTTTTCGGCATAGCACCGTTTTTGAGGCCGAAAATTTGACTTTTAAAAATTTTCGCAATCCCTCAGAACTTTGGAGCCGCCCACCCACCTAACAACCGAGAAACGCAAAGGATTGAAAAGAAAAATGGCAACTGAAAATGTAGAGAATACAGGTTTCAAAAAATTAATTTTTTTAATAATTGTATTCAAAAATACGTAATATTACAGGAATACTACTACTAAAAAGACTATCTTATCATAGTTGCACACTAGCGAAGATGAAAATAAAAACTCAGAAAAAAATCTAGATCAACGTCTTCCGATAAGTAAAAATTTTTCTGCAAGTTGAACACGGAATGCAACAAAAGGAATTGTAACCAAGTTCACCTCCTTAAATGTACATATAAGTCCATAGTTTACGGCAGTGGCGGATTTAGAGGGAGGGCGGGGGGGGCGGCCCCCCTGTTGTCAAAAATAATTGGGCGCAATGAAAAATATACATGAATTTTTTGATGATTTGATCCATTTGTATCGTAATTTTTCAAATTTTTCCGGCGCTTCACGCCGGTATTATACTCATTAATATCATCAACTTTTTCGACACATATATTTTCCTCAGAAGATTAGTTTTGGCACAGAACAATGATTTTTAAGCTCTTACAATGATTTCTGACGTGTTTTACAGCAATTTGAGTCGATTTCTGCATTAATATTGCGAGTTTTCTAAAGAAATAGAAAAACTTTTCGAAATTTTTCATTCTATTTTTTGCATCAGAAATAATTCTGCTTATCGGAATAGAGCGAAAAATCGATATTTCAAGCTTAATACATGAATTTTTAGACAATTTTTGTCACTTTTAGGAACATTTTGGGATCCGCCCCTGTCAGAAAATCCTGGATCCGCCACTGGTTTACGTTGCTTAGTTTCAGGCAAATAGATCTTGTCATTATAGCAACAGTGTATTTCTAGATCAAGCTATGAAACCGACTTGCAATTAATAAATCAGTATTTTTTAATTGAAACAATATGGAACACGAGGTATCAAAATCCACAAGTCCAAAAACGTCCATTAAATGGAATTAAGCAAACAATGACGTCGATAAAATGAAAATTTCAAGTTAAAATTGAGTCTTTTTGTAAGAATAAACTACATCGAAATATCAAGAACAAGAAAGATAGGCGTACCTCGACGTGATTCAAGGTCATCTAAAATGATGCGTAATATTCGCATCACCACCGTGCATAGGTGAAAGCCTGGTTTGAAGACAACTTGTTTCGCAACCGTAACGTTAAGGAATCGCTAAATTTACATTTACTAAATTAATAATACATAAGTCGTAATATAAATTGATGTAGCAAGCTATACTGAAGTTACCCAATTTATTTAGGCAGGCACGTAACTGTAAGAGAGGGACAGCGGGGTCGAGAAAATCATACAAGAGCTGCACCGATATGCTGATATTCAAAACGTGCTTCAGTTTCCAAATTCCGAAAAAAGCTATTCTAGGAAAAATGCAGGTATAATTAGCTATTTTGGGAGCAATTAGGCACTGTTAAATATTTGAGACTGTATATAGACCCCCAGGCCCCCGCGCTTGAGTGGTGAATATTGAAAATGCGCTGTAAACCCCAGAAAGTAACGTAGGTATAGTACTACTATATGTTTAGATAGTTTTCTCCATGAGCGGATTTGAGGGGGGCGGGGGGGGCGGTCGCTCCCCATCAGCTAAAAACATTCGACGTGATAAAGAATGGACATTTGATTTGTGACGATTTTTGACCGTCAATGATCAAAAGTAGTCTGGAAGCCATTTTTGTTTATAAAAAAGCTTTTAAATCAGTCTGAAGAGCATAAACATATTTTTTTAGCATAGATTTCTTCAATTTTCGAGTATAACATTCGAGTAAATTTCTTGAGTGTGGCGTCGAACGCTATCAGTACAGAAAATCATGTAGTAATTCAAGCTTTTAATTGTCTTTTGGTCGAAATTTTGCAAATTTTTTGGCGCTCCGCGCCGGATTTTAGTTGAAGTCACCAGGCATGTAGCTGTCGGGGGAGGGGGGACGGGGGAACTAGTTCTCCCCAAAATTTTGAAAGTATGAAAGTACGAATATTTCTTACAAGTGTTCTCCAAAAGTAATAGGCTGAAAATTCATGAAGTCTAATTTAAAATAAGTCCAGAATAAATTGTAGCACATTTTTGAGCAAATGGAATCAAAATTTTTGGGCGTAACACGCCAAATTTATTGTTTTTAGCGAAACTTTTGTCCTACAAACAGTCAAACCGTGTTCAAACATAGTTTTTTTGAGTCAATTAAAATTAAAATTTTTATCAAGTTTTTCAAATTTTTCTTCAGCCACTATGAAAAACGTTCACAAACGCTCACAAACGTGATTTATTTTGTTTATCTACCAGTACTTGTCGAGATATTTGAGTTCAAAATTTAAGTCTCCCCAAATTCAGAAGTCCAGCTACGTGCCTGAAAGTCACAGAAATTTAATGATTTTTCCACACAAAATTTTCTAAATTTTGAAAAATTTTCGAAAAAATTGTGAGTCAAAAGTTATTCTAGATCACAGTAGACTATAAAAAGCGTAAAAAACGCCTGTTGGCGTGTTAAGACCCAATTTTTGCCCTATTTTCAGCGGTTTTTGAAAAACTTACGGCATCGCCCCTCTTAAAAAAATCCTACATCCGCCACTGGATTTCTCCATCTTCTAGCCATTAGCTATCAAGCAATATAGAAATCGTCTATTCCTTAATTTTTGGATATGATAATTAGGGTCGAAAAAAATACCGGCTTTCCAATGTATAACTCACGTAAGTTATTGAATGAATACACATACGTACGAACGTACAATAATACCTATTATTGATTAATAAGAAGAATGTAGTCTCGCTTACATAGAAAATTCCGTTTTCTCGAAAAGATTCTCCTTTTTGATACGTTACACAACGTTTCCCTTATAATACGACGCAACAATTCACCATTAGATGTTAATATCGCTCCCGTGAACGTTTCTCGTATTTTAATTTGCAGGTGTCGAGCAGTTTTATGCTACTTTATCCTGAAAACTATCACATCACCGGACCCTCAAATACGCTAATAATAAATAAATCAAAGCATCTGGCCCTGAGAATTTACAAAAATTATGCGTCTTCAAAAGATTAATAGTTCATTCGAACCAGATTAAACTTTTTTAAATCATACCTTACGACTTTTGTCCATCGTCTGACTCTTCCTTTTCAACTGAATAATGCAAAAACCATCACAATTAGAACAAAATATGCGTAGGATAAATAAGCAAAATAGGTACCAGCGCGGATCGTCAATGAGCCAATTCCTCCACTTTCGCTTTCCTAGTTTTCTGAAACAATTTATTTGTTAGAACAAACTATACGCACACATTTGGAAAACGATAAAAAATCTTTCCCATACCACTGCTGCTCGCAAACGTTCTTCTACGGAAGCCATTCAACTCTTCATTCGAAATACGAAAACCAATTGAGTAGGCACGACGAATAGCAGTTGTCCCCGTGTTTCAACAGCAATATCGCTTGTTGCCGTTAACAAATTTAAATAGAAGATAAATCGGATATGGTACGCTAATTCCTGTGTGTAACGGTTTTGCCATGTTTCATCTGCTGCATCATGAACGAACAGATAAATTTACATAGGACATGAATCGAATTTTGTGACACATTTAGCCATTTTTCAACGGAAGCAAAAATAATAAATTTACGCCAACACGTAGCTATTAAGTTAACTAGCAAAGAAAAATGCTCCGATGGAACAAAAAAGATGAATATACTTGGAATTGTGGATTATTATGGATGTAAAAGGAGGGGACTAGGAAAAATCTACCTAAAGTCGGAAAATCTGCTAAAAATCACACTTTCTCTAAGCAACGCAAAAAATCGATGTATATTCTGCGGCCAACAGATTAAAAATAAATATTCAACCATAACAATGATTGAAATAGCAGCACGTTAGCTATGCAGTAGCTATGGGAAATGATATTAAGTAAACTAACAGTCTTCCAAGCCAATTGAATGAAATAGCAAACATCGAAGACAATTGAAGACATGGTTGGTTAAAAACAGTAGGAAACACGTAAGTTGACTTGGAAACAGACTTAATGTAGATACACTAGCATGCCCGAAACGATTGTGTGCACTAATCAATCGGCTCCTGCTTTGCTTGCTATAATGCTCATAAAACAAAACAACTTTAAATACAATACCTCTTAGTTTTCTATCAATCAGGTGCCAGCAATTTAAAAAAGTAACCTTGATAGATTTCGTTTATACACTCTTATCTGAAACTTCGAACATTATTTAAAAAAGACACTTTTTTAGAGGCCGCAGAATATACATCGATTTTTTGCGTTGCTTAGAGAAAGTGTGATTTTTAGCAGATTTTCCGACTTTAGGTAGATTTTTCCTAGTCCCCTCCTTTTACATCCATAATAATCCACAATTCCAAGTATATTCATCTTTTTTGTTCCATCGGAGCATTTTTCTTTGCTAGTACACTACTTTTAATTAGCGTGATTTCAGTACATCAGTCAGTAAACACAATCAGTAACATGCCACAATAATGACAACAGTCCAAGAACGCGGAAAACAATATTGTTCTTAACATCAGCATTATCCTTTTTAAACAAGACAACCTTATTGACACCATCCATTTTCAAATTAAAACTGCATTAAGTTATTTCTTCTTAATGTGCAGTTCACTTATAATCAAGCACAAAAATTTAACCAACGAATTCACATTGCAAATCCTCACTCAATCAATACACAAGCACAATGTATTGTGACTTTTGAAATTGAAAACACCCAATTTTCAATTTTCAAATTGAAAATTGGAGTCAAATTTCAAAATTGAAAATTGGGTGTTTGAATTTGCGATGAAGAAAATAATCAAAAGATAGTCACTTGGTTTATTTAAGCCGAGTAATAAAATAACGACCGTCCACCAATTCCAAACTAAACGCAACTAATCTGATCACTATGAAAAAGTTTTGAATAATGAGCTTGCTAAGCGAGAGTTGTAAACCAAGAGAAACTTAAAGTTAAAACCTACCATTAAATTATGAGAGAATTATAAAAGATTTTAAACTTCAAGAAAATGGAAAAGGCGGGATGTTGGTAAATTAGAAGGCAAAGATTTTCGGCAAAAATTCAAAAACTTCACGCAAATATCAAATGTAAGGAACACTAACGCTTTGATTTGGTAGTAAAATAAATTTGTAGTATAGACTACATATTAACAACAAATGAATAGTGCAAACTTTACACAACTACTAGGTGTAGAGAATACTAACAGTTTACGGCTTATTAATGTACATGATTACAATAAAGCTGTATATCTTTGTCGACTTCTGTGCACAGTAGTGTGATTGCTGGTTCATTTTGAACCACTTTTGCAGGCAATTTACATCAATTAAACGATAGCTCTCCATGTGCCAGATTTTGTGAAACATATTATAAACACGGCTAAGAAAGATTTAACTTTAATGCAACCCATTTAAGACAAAATTACATCTCTTCAATGATCTAAGGACACTTGAACATAATTTTTAAATCACTTTAGATTACTTTTGAGGGTAAACAAACTCACTTAATTGATGTCTCACATATGAATCCTTGAAAATTTCTTGACTTCATACAAAGTCTCTGCAAGTCTATCGAATTAGGGTTAACACGTAACGTAAACTTTACACAAACACATAGCGTAAAGAATATTTTAGTCGGATTCGTAATTTTGATATTGCTCCGATATTTCTTTCAACATTTATGGAAAAATGAGTCTCCATAATGTTTTAAAGACAATAAACATTAGGTTTAAACCACTTTGCAATACTGCTGAGTGTAAGCAAGCGCGCCCAATTGACGTATATATTTCATTCCCTGTAAATTTTTATATCTCAGGAAAAAATTTCGATTTTTGCAATGCTCTAGAACAAAGGCTAACATGCAGTGTAAAAAATTACTCGGATATTATGATCAACATTCATGAAAAAATTATGTCTCCACAATGGTCTGAGGACATATAAACAATGAATGTAAACTACTTTACATCACTGTTGGATGTAAACAAACGCGCCTACGTGACGTCTCACATTTGATCCTTTGAAAACTTCTAGGCTCCAAGAAAAAAATTAGGTTTCAGGAATGCTCAAAAACGAAGATAAATATATATGTAGTGTAAACTTCATGTAAACACCTAGTGTAAAAGAAGATTTTAGTCAGATTCGTAATTTTGATATTGTTCCGATATTGCGATTATTATTTATGAAAAAATTAAGTCTACATAATGTTCTATGGGCAAACTAACAATTGGTGTAAACTACTTTACAACACCGTAGAGTGTAAACATATGCGCCAGACTGGCATATCAAATTTGATTCCTGGTCCATTTCTAGACTTGATAAACGTGTCCCTGACTCGTAACCGGAGAAGCAGGCAGAAAAAACAAGACAGAAACGCATTTAAAACTCCAAATTTTTGACTTTACACTCGCTAAATATTAATGTATAGACAATTTGCTTTGACATGCACCCGATATAAAGCACTTTGTTTTTATTCTATTAGACTTATCCCGACTTCTGGACGGAGAAAGTGGCGAACAAAAAACGCAACAAAAACGTATTTTCCATCATTTAGAACACTGTAAACTTTAAAATTCCGTACCGAACTCCCCATTGAGTTTAAAGAAATTCGGTTTGGTACAATTTGTAGCTTTTAAATCGTAGTACATTCCTGTGTGCCAAAATTCTGTTGCAAAAATTATTTGGCATGATTTATCAATCAAACTACGGAAAAAACGTGTTTTTTAGCCCATTTTTTACCTCTGATTTCGAACTTTACACCCCCATAAATAACTCAATATTGCGTTTTTTTAAATGCGGTTTGCTGCGATGTTTAGCCCCTGTAAGGCACTTTATTAATGCTGTCTTCGATTTGCACTGACTCATAAGCGGAAAAATTTGGCAGAAAAATCTTAGTTAAAATCCGTTTTTTTACACCATCCACTAGAGTGTAAACTTTAAACCCCAGGATCTAACTCACCATAGAGCATAGAAGACTTTGCTTATATGCAGAATGTAGCCCTTGATCCGCTCTACATTTCTGTCAGAAAACATTTTTAAAAACCTCATAACCAGAGTTAGTATCGGACATAGGAAGGTTGAAAACTCGACCAAAAAGTGCTTTTTCACCCCCAGATTTTCGCACTCTTTACACTGCCGTTCGATAAATAATGCGAATTTCAAAAAACAAAAAAAGCGTCATCTGTAGAATTCATCCCTCTATTATCCTATTCTGTTCAATCCTTCGAGTCATCAATACTCAGTTGTCCACATGCCGCAGTAAAAAGGTCCCAAAATTTGTCCTATGTTATAACGTTACACAAAAAACTTTACACCTTCTTTACACAGTCAATTTTGAGTTTCAAGAAAAACAAAAAAAACACGGGCAGCAAATTTTTTATTATCTTTCTTTTAAAAAAACCGCACCTTCCAGAAGTGTCCCGTTATAGCTGTAGGGGGTGCCCAGGTGTTGGGGGTACCCAAGTATATTATAGGTACGCGCTAACGCGCTACCTATGATTTGATTATTGGTAACCATCAGTATACCTCGTCGCTGAACAAATAATTCAATAATGAAATTTAATTTACTAATATTTCACGACTCTAAATAATTAAAGAACCAATTCAGCTATACCTACCCTACACACGACTTAAGCTTACCGTAATTGACCTAATGATATTAGTAGGATGAAACTTACCTACATATTCATAGCACATGACATTAAAATTTGCTGTAATACAAATAAAAGAAAGTTTTAAGAAATGGCTAGCATATCAAAACAAATTCGGCGAATCTTTGTTTCCTGATCTTTTTCATTTCGCCTTATCGCTCATCTTTTCCTTTATTACTACGTTTTTATCCATCATTTCCATTTTCTGTTTTCGCGCATTTTACCAAAAAGCTGCGAAAAAATTCTCCTTCATAAAAAATGCAATCGAAGCGCAATTTTTGAAGATTCAATTCTGCAGAATCGTAATTTTACGTGAATTCAATTCATTTCAATTCGACACAGTATTGACTATTATGACAAATTAAAATAATTATGAATGACACGCGTGTGATAACATAATCACATAATGGAAAGATTAGAAATATTGCACAATTTTCTGTGCGGTAGTGCTGCTTCCTTAACCATATCGATACACTTGCTACATCTTAGGTAGCGCATTAGCGCGTACCTATAATATACTTAGGTACCCCCAACACCTGTGCACCCCCCTACAGCTATAACGGGACACTTCTAGAAGGTGCAGTTTTTTAAAAAGAAAAATAATAAAAAAATTCGCTGCCTGTGTTTTTTGTTTTTCTTGAAACTCAAAACTGACTGTGTAAAGAAGGTGTAAAGTTTTTGTGTAACGTTATAACATAGGACAAATTTTGGGACCTTTTTACTGCGGCTTGTAGACAACTGAGTATTGATGACTCGAAGGATTGAACAGGATAGGATAATAGAAGGATGAATTCTACAGATGGCACTTTTTTTGTTTTTGGAAATTCGCATTAGTTATCGAATAGCAGTGTAAAGAGTGCGAAAATCTGGGGGTGAAAAAGCACTTTTTGGTCGAGTTTTCAACCTGCCTATGTCCGATACTAACTCCGGTTATGAGTTTTTTAAAATGTTTTCTGACAGAAATGTAGAGCGGATCAAGGGCTACATTCTGCATATAAGCAAAGTCTTCTATGCTCTATGGTGAGTTAGATCCTGGCGTTTAAAGTTTACACTCTAGTGGATGGTGTAAAAAAACGGATTTTAACTAAGATTTCTCTGCCAAATTTTCCCGCTTATGAGTCAGGGTGAATTGAATACAGCAGTAATAAAGTGCCTATCAGAGGCTACACATCGTCAGCAAACCGCATTTAAAAAAACGCAATAGTGAGTTATTAATGGGGGTGTAAAGTTCGAAATCAGAGGTAAAAAATGGGCGAAAAAACACGTTTTTTTCGAATTTTTGATTAATAAATCATACCAAATAATTTTTGCAAGAGAATTTTGGCACACAGGAATGTACTACGATTTAAAAGCTACAAATTGTACCAAACAGAATTTCTTTAAACTCAATGGGGAGTTCGGTACGGAATTTTAAAGTTTACAGTGTTCTAAATGATGGAAAATACGTTTTTGTTGCGTTTTTTGTTCGCCACTTTCTCCGTCCAGAAGTCGGGATAAGTCTAATAGAATAAAAATAAAGTGATTTATATCGGGTGCATGTCAAAGCAAATTGTCTATACATTAATATTTAGCGAGTGTAAAGTCAAAAATTTGGAGTTTAAAATGCGTTTCTGTCTTGTTTTTTCTGCCTGCTTCTCCGGTTATGAGTCAGGGACACGATTATCAAGTCTAGAAATGGACCAGGAACCAAATTTGATATGCCAGTCTGGCGCATATGTTTACATTTACATTGTTGTAAAGTGGTTTAAACCTAATGTTTATTTGTCTTTAAAACATTATGGAGACTCATTCTTCCATAAATGTTGAAAGTAATATCGGAGCAATATCAAAATTACGAATCCGACTAAAATATTCTTTACGCTGCGTGTTTGTGTAAAGTATACATTACGTGTTAACCTTAATTCGAGAGACTTGCAGAGACTTTGTAACTGAAGTCAAGAAATTTTCAAGGATTCATATGTGAGACATCAATTAAGTGAGTTTGTTTACCCTCAAAAGTAATCTAAAGTGATTTAAAAATTATGTTCAAGTGTCCTTAGATCATTGAAGAGATGTAATTTTGTCTTAAATGGGTTGCATTAAAGTTAAATCCTTCTTAGCCGTGTTTATAATATGTTTCACAAAATCTTGCACATGGAGAGCAATCGTTTAATTGATGTAAATTGCCGGCAAAAGTGGTTTAAAATGAACCAGCAATCACACTACTGTGCACAGAAGTCGACAAAGATATGCAGCTTTATTGTAATCATGTACATTAATAAGCCGTAAAGTGTTAGTATTCTCTACACCTAGTAGTTGTGTAAAGTTTGCACTATTCATTTGTTGTTAATATGTAGTCTATACTACAAATTTATTTTACTACCAAATCTAAGCGTTAGTGTTCCTTACACTTGATATTTGCGGGAAGTTTTTGAATTTTTGCCGAAAAACTTTGTCTTTTAATTTACCAGCATCCCGCCTTTTCCATTTTCTTAAAGTTCAAAATCTTTTATGATTCTCTCAATAATTTAATGGTAGGTTTAAACTTTAAGTTTCTCTTGGTCTACAACTCTCGCTTAGCAAGCTCATTTTTCAAAACTTTTTCATAGTGATCAGATTAGTTGCGTTTAGTTTGGAATTGGTGGACGGTCGTTATTTTATTACTCGGCTTAAATAAACCAAGTGACTATCTTTTGATTATTTTCTTCATCGCAAATTCAAACACCCAATTTTCAATTTGAAAATTGACCCAATTTTCAATTTGAAAATTGATCCAATTTTCAATTTGAAAATTGAAATTGGTGTTTTCAATTTCAAAAGTCACAACACATTGTGCTTGTGTATTGATTGAGTGAGGATTTGCAATGTGAATTCGTTGGTTAAATATTTGTGCTTGATTATAAGTGAACTGCACATTAAGAAGAAATAACTTAATGGAGTTTTAATTTGAAAATGGATGGTGTCAATAAGGTTGTCTTGTTTAAAAAGGATAATGCTGATGTTAAGAACAATATTGTTTTCCGCGTTCTTGGACTGTTGTCATTATTGTGGCATGTTACTGATTGTGTTTACTGACTGATGTACTGAAATCACGCTAATTAAAAGTAGTTTACTAGCAAAGAAAAATGCTCCGATGGAACAAAAAAGATGAATATACTTGGAATTCTGGATTATTATGGATGTAAAAGGAGGGGACTAGGAAAAACCTACCTAAAGTCGGAAAATCTGCTGAAAAATACACTTTCTCTAAGCAACGCGAAAAATCGATGTATATTCTGCGGCCTCTAAAAAAGTGTCTTTTTTAAATAATGTTCGAAGTTTCAGATAAGAGTGTATAAACGAAATCTATCAAGGTTACTTTTTTAAATTGCTGGCACCTGGTTGATAGAAAACTAAGAGGTATTGTATTTAAAGTTGTTTTATTCTGTTATGAGCATTATAGCAAGCAAAGCAGGAGCCGATTGATTAGTGCACACAATCGTTTCGGGCATACTAGTGTATTAATTAAGTCTGTTTCAAGTCAACTTACGCGCTTCCTACTGTTTTAAACCAACCATGTCTTCAATTGTCTTCGATGTTTGCTATTTCATTCAATTGGCTTGGAAGACTGTTAGTTTACTCAATATCATTTCCCATAGCTACTGCATAGCTCACGTGCTGCTGTTTCAATCATTTTTATGGTTGAATATTTATTTTAATCTGTTGGCCGCAGAATATACATCGATTTTTTGCGTTGCTTAGAGAAAGTGTGCTTTTCAGCAGATTTTCCGACTTTAGGTAGATTTTTCCTAGTCCCCTCCTTTTACATCCATAATAATCCAGAATTCCAAGTATATTCATCTTTTTTATTCCATCGGAGCATTTTTCTTTGCATAAGTAGATACATCGGTTACCTACATACCTACATACTTTTTTCATAATATCGTTTAACAAACGAGTCCTTTCTTATCTATCTTCGCACAACGAAATACAATGTCAATATTATCGATCTTCGCACAACGAAATAAAATGTCAATCTTATCGATCTCCGCGCAACGAAATAAAATATCAATTGTTGACTTCCGAAAAATCCTTAATTCTTTTTCTTTTTTTTAAAGCAATACAAACTCAAAAATATGAATTAAAATTGTACACTAATAGGTAATTTTCATATGATACAAATAAGATGATGGTGTACATACGAAAAAGAACTTTAATTTCTTTTCCGATTTGCATATGCAAATGATTTAATAAGAAGAAATTAATAATCATAATTTCAGCATGAAAACGATTGTTATTAATTAGAGCAACTTAAAAACAAAATAAAAAATACTTGTTATCGCTGAAAATCCTGAAATAAACGACAAAGTCTTGAAATTTACACTTTTTCCAAAGGTTAAAATGTAATTTAATTACGTCACATTTGATAAAAAAATCTAATATTTTACAGTTAGATGTAATTCTTTTAGACGAACACAATGAGGTATCACACGATTATAAATCTTTTTGTGAGAAAAATTCAATTTTTTCGTAATTTTAAAATCGGTTTCATTGCCTGAATTCGACTTTTAAAAAAATTTCCAAGGGGCCGTCTTGACTTTTTTTCTTAGAATGGTTCATAAAAAAAATTTCAACAGTTTCTGTCCATACCACCAGGAGCAGACCCCCGACCACATTTTTCTCAAAATTCGAAATTCACCCTTGAATAAAAACGGCAATTTTAAACTTGAGAAAAAAATTTAAACCTGCAATGGGATCTGGTTAAAACAACTGATCCTCCAAAAATTATTTGAATACGATCAAAGCCAAGGATTTTATCGACGTTAGAAATTAAAAAACCCCGCTAATGCAAAACATAGCGAGTCAAACATATATATACTAGCAAAGAAAATGCTCCGATGGAACAAAAAAGATGAATATACTTGGAATTGTGGATTATTATGGATGTAAAAGGAGGGGACTAGGAAAAATCTACCTAAAGTCGGAAAATCTGCTAAAAATCACACTTTCTCTAAGCAACGCAAAAAATCGATGTATATTCTGCGGCCAACAGATTAAAATAAATATTCAACCATAACAATGATTGAAACAGCAGCACGTTAGCTATGCAGTAGCTATGGGAAATGATATTAAGTAAACTAACAGTCTTCCAAGCCAATTGAATGAAATAGCAAACATCGAAGACAATTGAAGACATGGTTGGTTAAAAACAGTAGGAAACACGTAGGTTGATTTGAAACAGACTTAATGTAGATACACTAGCATGCCCGAAACGATTGTGTGGACTAATCAATCGGCTCCTGCTTTGCTTGCTATAATGCTCATAAAACAAAACAACTTTAAATACAATACCTCTTAGTTTTCTATCAATCAGGTGCCAGCAATTTAAAAAAGTAACCTTGATAGATTTCGTTTATACACTCTTATCTGAAACTTCGAACATTATTTAAAAAAGACACTTTTTTAGAGGCCGCAGAATATACATCGATTTTTTGCGTTGCTTAGAGAAAGTGTGATTTTTAGCAGATTTTCCGACTTTAGGTAGATTTTTCCTAGTCCCCTCCTTTTACATCCATAATAATCCACAATTCCAAGTATATTCATCTTTTTTGTTCCATCGGAGCATTTTTCTTTGCTAGTACACTACTTTTAATTAGCGTGATTTCAGTACATCAGTCAGTAAACACAATCAGTAACATGCCACAATAATGACAACAGTCCAAGAACGCGGAAAACAATATTGTTCTTAACATCAGCATTATCCTTTTTAAACAAGACAACCTTATTGACACCATCCATTTTCAAATTAAAACTGCATTAAGTTATTTCTTCTTAATGTGCAGTTCACTTATAATCAAGCACAAAAATTTAACCGACGAATTCACATTGCAAATCCTCACTCAATCAATACACAAGCACAATGTGTTGTGACTTTTGAAATTGAAAACACCCAATTTTCAATTTTCAAATTGAAAATTGGATCAATTTTCAAATTGAAAATTGGGTCAATTTTCAAATTGAAAATTGGGTGTTTGAATTTGCGATGAAGAAAATAATCAAAAGATAGTCACTTGGTTTATTTAAGCCGAGTAATAAAATAACGACCGTCCACCAATTCCAAACTAAACGCAACTAATCTGATCACTATGAAAAAGTTTTGAAAAATGAGCTTGCTAAGCGAGAGTTGTAAACCAAGAGAAACTTAAAGTTAAAACCTACCATTAAATTATGAGAGAATTATAAAAGATTTTAAACTTCAAGAAAATGGAAAAGGCGGGATGTTGGTAAATTAGAAGGCAAAGATTTTCGGCAAAAATTCAAAAACTTCACGCAAATATCAAATGTAAGGAACACTAACGCTTTGATTTGGTAGTAAAATAAATTTGTAGTATAGACTACATATTAACAACAAATGAATAGTGCAAACTTTACACAACTACTAGGTGTAGAGAATACTAACAGTTTACGGCTTATTAATGTACATGATTACAATAAAGCTGTATATCTTTGTCGACTTCTGTGCACAGTAGTGTGATTGCTTGTTCATTTTAAACCACTTTTGCAGGCAATTTACATCAATTAAACGATAGCTCTCCATGTGCAAGATTTTGTGAAACATATTATAAACACGGCTAAGAAAGATTTAACTTTAATGCAACCCATTTAAGACAAAATTACATCTCTTCAATGATCTAAGGACACTTGAACATAATTTTTAAATCACTTCAGATTACTTTTGAGGGTAAACAAACTCACTTAATTGATGTCTCACATATGAATCCTTGAAAATTTCTTGACTTCAGTTACAAAGTCTCTGCAAGTCTATCGAATTAGGGTTAACACGTAACGTAAACTTTACACAAACACATAGCGTAAAGAATATTTTAGTCGGATTCGTAATTTTGATATTGCTCCGATATTTCTTTCAACATTTATGGAAAAATGAGTCTCCATAATGTTTTAAAGACAATAAACATTAGGTTTAAACCACTTTGCAATACTGCTGAGTGTAAGCAAGCGCGCCCAATTGACGTATATATTTCATTCCCTGTAAATTTTTATATCTCAGGAAAAAATTTCGATTTTTGCAATGCTCTAGAACAAAGGCTAACATGCAGTGTAAAAATTACTCGGATATTATGATCAACATTCATGAAAAAATTATGTCTCTACAATGGTCTGAGGACATATAAACAATGAATGTAAACTACTTTACATCACTGTTGGATGTAAACAAACGCGCCTACGTGACGTCTCACATTTGATCCTTTGAAAACTTCTAGGCTCCAAGAAAAAATTAGGTTTCAGGAATGCTCAAAAACGAAGATAAATATATATGTAGTGTAAACTTCATGTAAACACCTAGTGTAAAGAAGATCTTAGTCAGATTCGTAATTTTGATATTGTTCCGATATTACGATTAATATTTATGAAAAATTAAGTCTACATAATGCTCGATGGGCAAACTAACAATTGGTGTAAACTACTTTACAACACCGTAGAGTGTAAATATATGCGCCAGACTGGCATATCAAATTTGATTCCTGGTCCATTTCTAGACTTGATAAACGTGTCCCTGACTCGTAACCGGAGAAGCAGGCAGAAAAAACAAGACAGAAACGCATTTAAAACTCCAAATTTTTGACTTTACACTCGCTAAATATTAATGTATAGACAATTTGCTTTGACATGCACCCGATATAAAGCACTTTATTTTTATTCTATTAGACTTGTCCCGACTTCTGGACGGAGAAAGTGGCGAACAAAAAACGCAACAAAAACGTATTTTCCATCATTTAGAACACTGTAAACTTTAAAATTCCGTACCGAACTCCCCATTGAGTTTAAAGAAATTCGGTTTGGTACAATTTGTAGCTTTTAAATCGTAGTACATTCCTGTGTGCCAAAATTCTGTTGCAAAAATTATTTGGCATGATTTATCAATCAAACTTCGGAAAAAACGTGTTTTTTAGCCCATTTTTTACCTCTGATTTCGAACTTTACACCCCCATAAATAACTCAATATTGCGTTTTTTTAAATGCGGTTTGCTGCGATGTTTAGCCCCTGTAAGGCACTTTATTAATGCTGTCTTCGATTTGCACTGACTCATAAGCGGAAAAATTTGGCAGAGAAATCTTAGTTAAAATCCGTTTTTTTACACCATCCACTAGAGTGTAAACTTTAAACCCCAGGATCTAACTCACCATAGAGCATACAAGACTTTGCTTATATGCAGAATGTAGCCCTTGATCCGCTCTACATTTCTGTCAGAAAACATTTTAAAAACCTCATAACCGGAGTTAGTATCGGACATAGGAAGGTTGAAAACTCGACCAAAAAGTGCTTTTTCACTCCCAGATTTTCGCACTCTTTACACTGCCGTTCGATAAATAATGCGAATTTCAAAAACAAAAAAAGTGTCATCTGTAGAATTCATCCCTCTATTATCCTATTCTGTTCAATCCTTCGAGTCATCAATACTCAGTTGTCCACATGCCGCAGTAAAAAGGTCCCAAAATTTGACCTATGTTATAACGTTACACAAAAACTTTACACCTTCTTTACACAGTCAATTTTGAGTTTCAAGAAAAACAAAAAAACACGGGCAGCGAATTTTTTTATTATCTTTCTTTTAAAAAAACCGCACCTTCCAGAATTGTCCCGTTATAGCTGTAGGGGGGGTGCCCAGGTGTTGGGGGTACCCAAGTATATTATAGGTACGCGCTAACGCGCTACCTATGATATATAGAGAGCTACCGCTCTCTATATGATTGAAAGTATTGGCAATAAAGCTGGAAAAGAAATCTTTGTAGATGCACGGAGCAATGCTAATTTTGATTGGGATTAAAGTCTATAAATACTATGTTAAAGACCTTTTTATTAATAATCAATAAAAATGCATGTACAATTTACTCCTGACGATTTAAGTACTAGCAAAAGAAAAATGCTCCGATGGAACAAAAAAGATGAATATACTTGGAATTCTGGATTATTATGGATGTAAAAGGAGGGGACTAGGAAAAACCTACCTAAAGTCGGAAAATCTGCTGAAAATCACACTTTCTCTAAGCAACGCAAAAAATCGATGTATATTCTGCGGCCAACAGATTAAAATAAATATTCAACCATAAAAATGATTGAAAAAGCAGCACGTTAGCTATGCAGTAGCTATGGGAAATGATATTAAGTAAACTAACAGTCTTCCAAGCCAATTGAATGAAATAGCAAACATCGAAGACAATTGAAGACATGGTTGGTTTAAAACAGTAGGAAGCGCGTAAGTTGACTTGAAACAGACTAAACACTAGCATGCCCGAAACGATTGTGTGCACTAATCAATCGGCTCCTGCTTTGCTTGCTATAATGCTCATAACAAAATAAAACAACTTTAAATACAATACCTCTTAGTTTTCTATCAACCAGGTGCCAGCAATTTAAAAAAGTAACCTTGATAGATTTCGTTTATACACTCTTATCTGAAACTTCGAACATTATTTAAAAAAGACACTTTTTTAGAGGCCGCAGAATATACATCGATTTTTTGCGTTGCTTAGAGAAAGTGTGATTTTTAGCAGATTTTCCGACTTTAGGTAGGTTTTTCCTAGTCCCCTCCTTTTACATCCATAATAATCCAGAATTCCAAGTATATTCATCTTTTTTGTTCCATCGGAGCATTTTTCTTTGCTAGTACACTACTTTTAATTAGCGTGATTTCAGTACATCAGTCAGTAAACACAATCAGTAACATGCCACAATAATGACAACAGTCCAAGAACGCGGAAAACAATATTGTTCTTAACATCAGCATTATCGTTTTTAAACAAGACAACCTTATTGACACCATCCATTTTCAAATTAAAACTCCATTAAGTTATTTCTTCTTAATGTGCAGTTCACTTATAATCAAGCACAAATATTTAACCAACGAATTCACATTGCAAATCCTTACTCAATCAATACACAAGCACAATGTGTTGTGACTTTTGAAATTGAAAACACCCAATTTTCAATTTTCAAATTGAAAATTGGGTCAATTTTCAAATTGAAAATTGGGTGTTTGAATTTGCGATAAAGAAAATAATCAAAAGATAGTCACTTGGATTATTTAAGCCGAGTAATAAAATAACGACCGTCCACCAATTCCAAACTAAACGCGACTAATCTGATCACTATGAAAAAGTTTTGAAAAATGAGCTTGCTAAGCGAGAGTTGTAAGACCAAGAGAAACTTAAAGTTAAAACCTACCATTAAATTATTAAGAGAATTATAAAAGATTTTAAACTTTAAGAAAATGGAAAAGGCGGGATGCTGGTAAATTAAAAGACAAAGTTTTTCGGCAAAAATTCAAAAACTTCACGCAAATATCAAGTGTAAGGAACACTAACGCTTAGATTTGGTAGTAAAATAAATTTGTAGGATAGACTACATATTAACAACAAATGAATAGTGCAAACTTTACACAACTACTAGGTGTAGAGAATACTAACACTTTACGGCTTATTAATGTACATGATTACAATAAAGCTGCATATCTTTGTCGACTTCTGTGCACAGTAGTGTGATTGCTGGTTCATTTTAAACCACTTTTGCAGGCAATTTACATCAATTAAACGATTGCTCTCCATGTGCAAGATTTTGTGAAACATATTATAAACACGGCTAAGAAGGATTTAACTTTAATGCAACCCATTTAAGACAAAATTACATCTCTTCAATGATCTAAGGACACTTGAACATAATTTTTAAATCACTTTAGATTACTTTTGAGGGTAAACAAACTCACTTAATTGATGTCTCACATATGAATCCTTGAAAATTTCTTGACTTCAGTTACAAAGTCTCTGCAAGTCTCTCGAATTAAGGTTAACACGTAATGTATACTTTACACAAACACGCAGCGTAAAGAATATTTTAGTCGGATTCGTAATTTTGATATTGCTCCGATATTACTTTCAACATTTATGGAAAAATGAGTCTCCATAATGTTTTAAAGACAAATAAACATTAGGTTTAAACCACTTTGCAATACTGCTGAGTGTAAGCAAGCGCGCCCAACTGACGTATATATTTCATTCCCTGTAAATTTTTAGATCTCAGGAAAAAATTTCGGTTTTTGCAATGCTCTAGAACAAAGGCTAAGATGCAGTGTAAAAAATTACTCGGATATTATGATCAACATTCATGAAAAAATTATGTCTCTACAATGATCTGAGGACAAATAAACAATGAGTGTAAACTACTTTACATCACTGTTGGATGTAAACAAACGCGCCTACGTGACGTCTCACATTTGATCTTTTGAAAATTTTTAGACTCCAGGAAAAAATTAGGTTTCTGGAATGCTCAAAAACGAAGATAAATACATATATAGTGTAAACTTCATGTAAACACCTAGTGTAAAGAAAATTTTGGTCAGATTCGTAATTTTGATATTGTTCCGATATTACGATTAATATTTATGAAAAAAATTAAGTTTCCATAATGCTCTATGGGCAAACTAACAATTGGTGTAAACCACTTTACAACACTGTAGAGTGTAAACATATGCGCCAGACTGGCATATCAAATTTGGTTCCTGGTCCATTTCTAGACTTGATAATCGTGTCCCTGACTCATAACCGGAGAAGCAGGCAGAAAAAACAAGACAGAAACGCATTTTAAACACCAAATTTTTGACTTTACACTCGCTAAATATTAATGTATAGACAATTTGCTTTGACATGCACCCGATATAAAGCACTTTATTTTTATTCTATTAGACTTATACCGAATTCTGGACGGAGAAAGTGGCGAACAAAAAACGCAACAAAAACGTATTTTCCATCATTTAGAACACTGTAAACTTTAAAATTCCGTACCGAACTCCCCATTGAGTTTAAAGAAATTCGGTTTGGTACAATTTGTAGCTTTTGAATCGTAGTACATTTCTGTGTGCCAAAATTCTCTTGCAAAAATTATTTGGTATGATTTATTAATCAAAATTCGGAAAAAACGTGTTTTTTCGCCCATTTTTACCTCTGATTTCGAACTTTACACCCCCATTAATAACTCACTATTGCGTTTTTTTAAATGCGGTTTTGCTGCAATGTGTAGCCCCTGAGAGGCACTTTATTACTGCTGTATTCAATTCACCCTGACTCATAAGCGGGAAAATTTGGCAGAGAAATCTTAGTTAAAATCCGTTTTTTACACCATCCACTAGAGTGTAAACTTTAAACCCCAGGATCTAACTCACCATAGAGCATAGAAGACTTTGCTTATATGCAGAATGTAGCCCTTGATCCGCTCTACATTTCTGTCAGAAAACATTTTAAAAAACTCATAACCGGAGTTAGTATCGGACATAAGCAGGTTGAAAACTCGACCAAAAAGTGCTTTTTCACTCCCAGATTTTCGCACTCTTTACACTGCCATTCGATAACTAATGCGAATTTCTAAAAACAAAAAAGCACCATCTGTAGAAATCATCCTTCTATTATCCTATCCTGTTCAATCCTTCGAGTCATCAATACTCAGTTGTCTACAAGCCGCAGTAAAAAGGTCCCAAAATTTGTCCTATGTTATAACGTTACACAAAAACTTTACACCTTCTTTAAACAGTCAGTTTTAAGTTTCAAGAAAAACAAAAAAACACGGGCAGCGAATTTTTTTATTATCTTTCTTTTAAAAAACTGCACCTTCTAGAAGTGTCCCGTTATAGCTGTAGAGGGGTGCACAGGTGTTGGGGGTACCCAAGTATATTATAGGTACGCGCTAACCGTGCTACTAAGATTTAGCAGTACTATGGGGGCAGGCGGCCCAAACGGGTTATGGGTTGGAGGGATTCAGAGGGATTCCCTACCAGCGAGGTGTTGGCCTAGGAAGTTTTTTCAAGTCTCTTTTTAGAATGGCAGTCCCTGTTTTAAGATCTATAGGTAAAAGCGTTGGTAAACATGCCCTAGTGGCAGGATCAAATATTGCTTCAGATGTTGCCCAAGGAAAACCGCTTTTCAAGGAAACTAAGGAGCATTCAAAACACGAAGCAGCACAGCTTTTTGAAAAAGCCTCTAGAGCCCTTCAACAGCAGGGGAGGTTCTTGGGACCCGACCAAAGTCTATAAATACTCCGACAAATGACGTTTTTTCCAAATTCATCAATCACGATGGCACTAATAGATACAAAATCACTACCAAGCACAAAAAGTGAACTAGATTTGTTCACAGTCCCCCTAACACAGGTAGCTATAAAAAGGGGGTTTTGGGATGAAATTCAACCCATGCATCCAATAACTAATGATGGACCCTACGAGTTTAGAATACCGCCTGATCCGCATTACTTACAATTAAGCAAAAATTACATTTATATGATGTTGAAAATTAAAAAACCGGCAATTGCAGCAGGAGCTGTTGTACCAGATTATGCACCAATCAATCTTATTGGAAAGACATTCTTTAAGCAAGTAAAATGCTTTCTTGGCGGGCAGCTTGTTTTTGATAGTTCAGACAAATACGCATATAGATCATATTTTGAAACAGAGCTAAATTACGGATATGATGCAAAAAATTCACATCTCCAATCGGCTCTTTATTTCCATGAAGGGGGTCCCAATGTTGACAGTAAAGATCATGGAGCCTTCAAGAAGCGCGCAGCAATGTTTAAGGATGAAAATATTGTAGAGGTATCAGCACCATTACATATTGACATGTTTTTACAAGACAGATATCTGCTCAATTTCACAGACTTCCGCCTAGAACTACACAGAAACAGTAATGCATTTATTTTGCAGTGTTTTGAAGATATTAACATTGACCTACAGATTGTTCAGATGAAATTCTTTATTAGGAAAGTAGAAGTCTTAGACAGCATCAATTTAGCTCTAGAACAAACAATGTTGCAATATACAGCAAAATACCCAATTAGACGAGTAGCGATGACCAACTTACATGTTGGGAATCCTGCAAGAGAAACACCTAATTTTACATTATTTAATGGGCAATTACCTAGACGCATGGTTTTTGCATGTGTTGATGGAAGCGCATACAGAGGCAGCCTTTCAAAATCACCATTCAATTTCAAACCATTCAGCATTCATGAGGTGAGAGTAACATGCGGAGGTCATACTTTTCCTGCACATCCACTGGATATTTCATTCAAGCAGGATAGATACCTACAGGCTTTTTAATCAGATGTTTGAGGCACTAGATATTGGGCGCGAAGGAAACTTTATCAGCAGAGAAGAGTTTAAAACCAGTCATTGTTTCTTTGTTTTTGACTTAACGCCTGATGAGGATGATGGCGGACACTGGGACTTAATAAGAGAAGGAACCACTAGTGTACACATAAAGTTTAGTGAAAAATTACCTGATTCAGGAGTTGAAATCATTATATACGCAGAATTCGATAATTTAATAATGATTGATAAAAATAGGAACACATTTCATGATTACAACGCCTAAACATGAACACCATTGAAATATTTAAAATTCTTAAAGTCAATATAAAAAATGATACATTTTTGGGAGTTTTCCCACTAGATCTTTTACCGCCAATAAAAAATTACCCTGCAGCTATTGTAGTAAATTTAGACTCTAGCCATGAACCTGGCTCACACTGGGTTGCATTATATTTCGACAATATGAGACATTGCGAATATTTTGACAGTTATGGGCGAAAGCCCCCTAAGCATGTCAGATACTATATTAGTGAAAATGCATATGCTTATACATACAATAATATGCAGGTACAGGGATTTTTCTCAACAACATGCGGGCATATGTGTATTTACTTTCTATTTTGGCGCTGTCAAGGCGTTTCTTTCAAAAATATTATATTATCTATGCAGAATGAAAAAATTTATAAATACTTTGATCAATTTAAGTTATAAACATGGATTCTAAACAATTCTACCTCATACTACCGAGTAATTCCGACTTGTCCAACACTGCCTCCAGCTTTATAACTAGGCTGCCCAGGCAAATTACGCTAAATGGTGAATGGGAAGTTGGACTGGCTGAAATCATTTATGCCAATACGTGGCACAATGTAAATAGCAGACAAAATATGCTACAATTTTTCGATATTAAAAATAAGCTGAGAGTTAAGATGCTCATTCCCCCAGCCAGGTATCAGTACATTTCCGATCTTGTAGATACAATAAACAATGCTATAAAAACAGCAGGTTTGAAAGAAAACTATGACTATACTCCACACATAAGCTTTAACTATGATGAGAATAGGAAATTTTGTAATCTTACGCTAAATACAGAGCATGTTCAGAACATAAAGCTATCAAAACATTTGACTTATATGCTAGGTTTTTTAGAAAGACAGCTTATTACTTTCAATCGCATACATAAGAATAACAATGTATCTATAACTGCCCAACATTCTCCCGATATGCTAGGTGGAATGCATAATTTTTTCATATATTGTGACATAGTCGCACCTCAAATTGTAGGTAACGTGTTTGCACCTTTATTGCAGGTTGTTAACATTGAAGGAAATTATACAGATATTGTAAATCACTCATATATTAGCCCTCATTATATCCCGGTTCTAAAAAAAGAGTTCAATACCATCGAAATTAATGTTAAAAGCGATCAAGATGAACTTGTTCCATTTGAGTTTGGAAAAACTATTATAAAACTACATTTCAGGCGCCTATAAATACTACTAAAACACATATATTCTCATAATTAAAAAATGATTCTACTAGTTTATTGTTTATTACACACAATAAGTGCAGAGGACTGTATATACCAAAACCAGTCCAAAGCATTCTGTGAAGGACTAAAAACGTTTGAAAATGTCTCAAGAAACGTGCGATCAGTTTTTCTCAAAGATAGTTGCGATTTTCGAGTATCTAATTGGAAAAATTTAACGCAAGAGTTTCCAAATTTAGAATTGATAAAGTTTAACCCTTTTTGTAAAAACTGTTTAAAAATTGACGAAAATTTCAATGGCATGAAAGTAGAAGGGAGGTGCCTGGAAAATGAAGTAAAATGTAGGCACAAAGAAGATTTGAGTAATTTATCTAATGAGATTTTAAGCTGTTTGGCTCTATTAGTAACGCTAACAATTTTATATGCTGTTCGGTTTATCAAAAAGGAAATTGTGCGCTGGCGGACTTGAACCCCTTTTATTCAATCATTAGTCAACGCCCACTTCACTCGCGCCATGCACTCGCTTTATTCAACACACGCGCATACGTGCCTTGCTGCCTGCGCCTATACTTCAACGTTGCTCCCTCAGCTTACCTCAGGGAGCAGATTTTTACGTCATCGCCTATGTTATAACATAGGCTATCCTACAGCGTTGCTCCCCAGGGTCACGGCCATTACTATTTATGTAGTTTAGTAGTCTTTTAATCGTAACTCTCCAAAGAATAATTCTTAAAAAACAATATGCATGTCTAGAAAGAGCGTTAAAAATTGCACAAAATAAAACTAATTATTGCTTTTTTCCAAATTCTGCACACTTCCTATAGTTATGACGTGTAAAAAATGTTCCAAACTCTGCACACTTTTTCCAAAACTCTGCACACTTTTTTCCAGACTCTGCACATTTTTTTCGAAACTCTGTACACTTCTTTTCAAAGTCTGCACACTTTTCCCCAAAGTGTACAATTTGTCTACACTTTCTTTAGTGTTTACAATCCAGAAGCCATTTTCAATGGAGTGTTACATAATTTAATCAAGCACACACTTTACTTTAACTTATACAAATAAAGAAAAAGTAGAGTGAACCTACTAAGGCTGATAATACATCTTAAATATATTCCTAAGGTATATTTTAAATTAAAATGAAAGGCTTTGCTAAGCTGTTCAGCAAAGAAAAATAGCCTCAGAGACCTACCTAGTCATAATACCTGTGGCATACAAGTTACATGCTCAGCAAAAACTATAATCGGTATGTGCAGGCACTGATATTATGACTGTTGGGGCATCACATACTGATGTTGAAGACAACGCTTTATGGTAAAACAACCTTGGACAGAGCGCATTCAACCTTTATGCGTAAAAATGCTAAAATTTAGCTCAATCGCACCACTAATCCATAAGATAAATACAAATGTTTATGATTTACTGAACACATTTGCTTATCATAGTTAGCATGCTAAGCCCACGTTGTACATGCACAGCCTACCATTGAGCTTATTTGGGCCAAAAAACAGTTTATTTTGATGTAAAAATGGTCAAAACAGTAAAAATACTAGATTTTCTTGACCATGACCCATAATCAACAAAGTTTCAGCTAAATTAGTTCACGAACTTACAGCATTTTAGGTGCATCTTCTACAACACATACTTAATTTGATCTGAATCCAAGATTTTAGCTCTATTGGTCCATTATTTGCAATGGCAGGGGTAGCAATAGCGGACCCCAGCCTCAGTTATTTCGCTTATCACACAGGCGCAGTGTGTGCGGTGGTAGTAACAGCGGACCACTGCCTAACACAATTAAGAAGGACCAGGAAGTCAAAAGGACCAGGAAGTGACAAAGGGCCATGAAGTCATTCAAGACATAATCAATGCAACATAAGCAAGGGCCACAAAGTCAAAAGGATCAGTAATTGACAAAGGACCAGGAAGTCAAAAGGACCAGGAAGTGACGAAGGACCAGGAAGTGACAAAGGACCAGGAAGTCAAAGGACCAGAAAGTCATATCTTAGGTAGCGCGTTAGCGCGTACCTATACATATACTCTGGGTAACCCTAACACCTGTGCACCCCCCCTACAGCTATAACGGTAAACTTCTGGGAGGTGCGGTTTTTTAAAAGAAAGATAATAAAAAAATTCGCTGCCCGTGTTTTTGTTTTTCTTGAAACTCAAAACTGACTGTGTGAAGAAGGTGTAAAGTTCTTGTATAACGTTATATCATAGGACAAATTTTAGGACATTTATACTGTGGCATGTGGACAACTGATTATTGATGACTCGAACAATTAAACAGCATAGGATTATAGATGGATGAATTCTACAGAACATCATTTTTTTTGTTTTTTGAAATTCGCATTCGTTCCCGAATGGCAGTGTAAAGAGTGCGAAAATCTGGGGGTGAAAAAGCACTTTTTGGTCGAGTTTTCAACCTGCTTATGTCTGATACTAACTCCGGTTATGAGTTTTTCAAAATGTTTTCTAACAGAAATGTAGAGCGGATCAAGGGCTACATTCTGCATATAAGCAAAGCCTTCTATGCTCTACGGTGAGTTAGATCCTGGGGTTTAAAGTTTACACTCTAGTGGATGGTGTAAAAAACGGATTTGAACTAAGATTTCTCTGCTAAATTTTTTCCGCTTATGAGTCAGGGTAAATTGAATACAGCAGTAATAAAGTGCCTATCAGAGGCTACACATCGCAGCAAACCGCATTTAAAAAACGCAATAGTGAGTTATTAATGGGGGTGTAAAGTTCGAAATCAGAGGTAAAAAATGGGCGAAAAAACACGTTTTTTCCGAATTTTGGTTAATAGATCATACCAAATAATTTTTGCAAGAGAATTTTTGGCACACAGGAATGTACTACGATTTAAAAGCTACAAATTGTACCAAACAGAATTTCTTTAAAATCAATGGGGAGTTCGGTACGGAATTTTAAAGTTTACAGTGTTCTAAATGATGGAAAATACGTTTTTGTTGCGTTTTTTGTTCGCCATGTTTCTCCGTCCAGAAGTCGGGATAAGTCCAATAGAATAAAAATAAAGTGCTTTATATCGGCTGCATGTCAAAGCAAATTGTCTATACATTAATATTTAGCGAGTGTAAAGTCAAAAATTTGGTGTTTAAAATGCGTTTCTGTCTTGTTTTTTCTGCCTGCTTCTCCGGTTATGAGTCAGGGACACGATTATCAAGTCTAGAGATGGACCAGGAACCAAATTTGATATGCCAGTCTGGCGCATATGTTTACAATCTAGAGTGTTGTAAAGTGGTTTACACCTATTGTTAGTTTGCCCATAGAACATTATGAAGATTTATTTTTTTCATAAATATTAATCGTTAAATCGGAACAATATCAAAATTACGAATTTGACCAAAATCATCTTTACACTAGGTGTTTACATGAAGTTTACACTACATATGTTTTTATCTTCGTTTTTGAGCATTCCAGAAACCTAATTTTTCCCTGGAGTCTAGAAATTTCCAAAGAATTAAATGTGAGACGTCAAGTAGGCGCGTTTGTTTACATCCAACAGTGATGTAAAGTAGTTTACACTCATTGTTTATTTGTCCTCAGACCATTGCAGACATGCAATTTTTTCATAAATGTTGGTAATAATATTCGAGTAATATCAGATTTACAGATAGAAATAGAATCCTCTTTACACTAGGTGGTTGTGTAAAGTTTACACTGCATGTTAGCCTTTGTTCTAGAGCATTGCAAAAACCGAAATTTTTTCCTGAGATCTAAAAATTTACAGGGAATGAAATATAGGACGTCAGCTGGGCGCGTTCGTTTACACTCAACAGTGATGTAAAGTGGTTTACATCTGTGTCTATTTGTCCTTAAACCGTTATGGAGACGTAATTTTTTCATGAATTTTGATCGTAATATTCGAGTAATATCGAATTTAAAAATCCGACTAAAATCTTCTTTACACTCGCTGTTAGTGCAAATTTTAGGCTATATAATAAGCTCCATTCTTGAGCCTCACGGCAACTTATTTTTTCCCTTAAGTCGTAAAATATATATGGAAACAGATGTGATACGTCTGCTAGGGGCGCATGAAGAGATAGTGTAAAGTGATTAACACCTAATGTTAATTTGTTCTTAGAATTTATGGAAGTTTCATTTCTTGATAAATGCTGATCGTTATATCAGAGCAATATTGAAATTATTAATTCCACTAAAATTTTTTACACTCTTGTGTAAAGTTTAAAATGTGAATTAAGTTTAGCTCTAGAAAGTTTTGGAAGCATATTTCTTTACAGGATGTTCTACGTAACATAAGAATTACCTAATCAGAATGTTTGTTTCTTCTACAACTAGTAGTTTTGTAAAGTTTAAACCATTCAATTATTAGAAGAACTGCACAGTAAATGAAATTATTATTGTATTTTCAAATCTTGCTAATTAAAAGTAGGTTACTAGCAAAGAAATATAGTTTCGATGGAACAAAAAGGGGAATATACTTGGGATTGTGAATTATCGAGGATGTAAATGGAGGGGACTAGGAAAACTCTCCTAAGTTATATGCCAAAAATCGCAAAATATGTTAAAAACCGGACTTTTCTGAACAATGCAAAAAATCGAAGTATATTCTGCGGCCTCCCCAATAGAAATAAACTATTTACCAAAAAATGGATTGAAAAAAGCAGCGAATTAGCAATGCAGTAGCTAAGCGAATTGAATGAAATAGTACGTATCGATGCATTCAAGACAATCGATGATATTGCAGGTTCAAAGCAGTAGGAAAGAGGGAAGATGACGTTCAACAGACCTTATGTAGATACTCTTTTACACATGTCTACAACAATTGTTTACTAAACTTTTACTTATTTCAAAGGCCGCAGAATATACTTCTATTTTTTGCATTGTTTAGAGAAAGTCTGGTTTTTAACATATTTTGGCGATTTTTGGCATATAACATAGGGAGATTTTTCCTAGTCATCTCCTTTTACATCCTCGATAATTCACAACTCCCAAGAAATATCCCCTCTTTTTTGTTCCATCGGAGCATTTTTCTTTGCTAGTTTATATATACACAGCTCATTACTCCTTAGGCCTTTTTTATTCCCTAGCTTAGCTAGGCTTACTCGAATTCGCTTTACAAAATTTGGCTTATCCTTCACTTGAGACTTAGTTGCACAATTCTTCTAGATGAGCAACAAAGGACCGGAAAGTCATACACTGCTTGATAAATTTCTATAATGCTTAGACTTAGTTTACACTAATACTCAGTCCTTTGGCTTGATTTCTAGTCTTATTTTGGCACATTTAGCGGTATATTAAAGACTGAGTTGCAGTGGTAGTAAGAGCGGACCACTGCCACATTTTATAGGGATGCATGCTTGACGTGAGGACTCCCCTCTCCTCCTCCCAAGGCACAGGCGCGCTAGTATGGGCGTGAAGAAGGATGTCAGGGTCGCTTTACACTTTTGCTTAGGTTTAATCCTAGTTTAATCCTAGGCTTATTTTACACATTGCCTGTTTAGGCTTAATTTACCTCTTTCACTCCCTCAACTATGTCCCATCCTTAACCATTGTATATGTTATATCAATGCCTATCCTTAACCATTGCTTATCTTATAGCACTGCCTGATCCTTAACCATTGCGCCCTGGCTCCCTACTCTAGGGCACAGGGTTTCACCCCTCGCCTATGCTTAAGCACTGTATATTTTATAGCGTTAGCCTATGCTTAACCATTGCCCATCCTTAGGAATTGCCCATGCTATAGCGTTTGCACTCCAGGTACCACGCATAACTACTAATCGGCCTCTTGAAAAAGTGTAACCTTCTTTTGAATAATTTTAAATGCTTCACATAAGAGTGTATAAACATCATCTGGAATGTTAACTTTTAATTAATTGCTTGCAAGCGGCAATGCGCTGCTTTGTATCGTAACTAGTGATGTAAAAGCATCATCCGGATCTGATCTTTTTATCCAGATTCAGATCCAGATCCAGATAATCTGAATCTGGATCTGGTTATTTTCTGATCTGATTATCTGATCCGGATCTGGATCTGCCAGAAAATCAGATCCCGATCTTTATCTGATCTGGATCTGTTTAGTCGATTTATATCTGGTTAAACAGATCAGAAAGTTATTTTTGCGCGATGTTATTCTTTCTGTTTTACGATTTACTGTAAGGTAGGCTATCTGAGTAGGTGTAGCCTTACATGCACTTGGGGTGGGGGTCTACTGGGGGTTTTGACATCCTGAGATCCGTGCTGACCTCCCCAGAATGGCCAAAAAGTGCCGCTGACCCCCATAATTTTTTTTAGTTTTAGAAAAATTTTCAAAGCGCTGCAGAAAAGTAACTTAAGTGATAAAAATGTATTGAAGGTTGTTTTTTTCACATAAATGATGATCAGAATTGACCTTTGAGAGACTTTTTTGCCTAAAAATGAAAAATTCCTAAATTTTTAGAAAAATTTTTGTTTAAAAAGTTGTTTCAGTGGATGCGCGACATCGAGAAACGTCTAAAAACAATGTTTTTAGTGCCCATGGGCCATTTGTATCGCGTTTTTTGATGTTTGAAAAAATTGACCTTGACCCCCTAGAATTTCTATGCTGTAAATGTATGGTTTTAGTAGGTGCATCTGTCATTTTTATGAATTTTAACAGCGTTTTTCTTTATTGAATTGAAATTAAGCAGCTTTCTTCATAGTATTGCATTTTGTGTTGTGAGGTAATGTATCGTTTGTGTTATTTGACAGTGGTATCCCTCTTAAATAATACATCCTTTCTTTCTTACAAGCGATCGAAAGAAGCATTTGTTTCTCCTGTTTAACCACAATGTTGCCAAATTCCATACATCTTGCGTTCCTGTGAAAATTTAGTTTCGTTTTGTTAATAAGGTTGTCAATTAAAGCTGTTGTAATAATTTTTACATTTTTCATGCCTCAATTTTGTTGAATTTTTACTCATGCTCACTTCAACTGTTTCCCTTGCTGTACACTTCAACCTTTCAGATTTATTATCTACCATCAGCAGAGTTGGCGAGAGCTGGGTTTTCGGATTTTTGTGGGTGCAAAAATTCCCAATTTTTGGGTTTTTGGTACATGTATACACCGCAAAATTGGCTAAAGTGAAGGCAGTAACATCGGGAAACTTGGGCAAAATTGATTAGTTTAAATTAATTAGCAGTTGCATTGTCCAGAAACAACGAAATCACTGCCCGGAAACCAGTTTCTGGAAAATATTTTAAAAAATTGAACAAAATTCATAATTTTGAAACAGAATTTAATTAGCATAAAAGTATATACGATAAATACATACATAATATTCTATTCGTACCCTTAGGCTATTATTTTAACTCTTTATTATCAGATTATTTTAATCCTCACGATTTCGGAAGACATACATCAAATCCAAACTCTCTGTCATAACGCACCTTCAACATCCGTTTCAAGTCTCATAATTGCACGTGAACTCTTTGAAAGCTAGTCAGAACAAAGACACGCCGCCTCCAAACGCACGTGGAGTCATTAATCTACCATTTCCGTTTAGCACACAAACATACAAACTCAAACTCTTAAAATATCTTAAAATGCACGACTACTCTCGGGCCCTGGGGCACTTTGTCTCGTATAAAAGTTCTCCCCCACAACCCTCGGACGGATTCCCTCTCTCGAGTTACGAGTTATTCACGTCGTTATTCAATCAAGATCCGTCCGATTTCGTTTCTGTGCCAATATCAACGTTCGTCCCTTTTTTAATTATTCTTTAATTAATAAATTTCCAGCGTCGCACGCCAATCCTTTTCTCAATTTTTTTGTGCAGATGCTGGCATAATCTTTATCGAGGCTAATGCCAACAAACTTGGAAACACGGCTGAGTTCGATAATGATTACGAAAATACCCATTTACATGTCGTAAAATAAAAAATTCTTTGGATTTTTTCGATTTTAAACTGTTTTTAACTGCGTGTTGCTGGAATATTTCGCCCAATATGTCACTCCCACGTAGTTTTTCAAGGTTGCCTCACTGTTTTCTTACTGTAAGTATCAAAAACCCACACTTGCAAAAACCACAAAAACTCGAAAACCCCATCAAAAACTCGAATTTCAAAATTTTTAAATTTGGATTTTTGCCAAAGCTGACCATCAGTTTACAAACAAACATTTGCCTACTTTTTAGTAATGGCAACAGAAATTGTAGAGATGAGTTCAGAAACAGACGAAGAAGATCAGAGGCAGACTACCCCAAGAGGCTCCAAGCGAAAGTCAGTGTCAAATGTATGGCCACATTTCGACTATATTAATAATAATACACGAGTCAAATGCAAACATTGCTCAACGACCCTTATTTGTCCAGCTTATTCAGGCTGCATTACTAACATGCGGAAGCACTTGAAAGAACATCCGCACATTAAGCCTAATTTCAAATACGAAAGTGATAAAAGTACAGCCCGAACAAGGAGAAACGACAGTGCAAAAATCGTTGAAAGAAACAATCCACCAATTTATAAAAGCTCTAAAATGCAAATTTTCGCTCGGTTCTGTCCCCCTGGGGGCTGCTATATTAGTTCCGCCACCCGAGACCCCCCAATCCATGAAGGCTCGGGCGCTTTACGCCCTCCTTTTTAGCAAAACAAATTGCTGCACAACAAATATTTTTATCTGAATCTGTATCTGGATCTTTTCTAAATTTGGTTATCTGTATCTGGATCTGCCAGAAAATCTGAACCTGATCTTTATCTGGATCTGGATCTGGGTAAGAATCTGGATCTTTTACATCACTAATTATTACACAGTTTCTGGTCGATTTAAAGCGTTTCTGAAGAGAAATTTTCAATTTTCATCCATTTTTAGCCTTCAATTTGCCTCATTTTCCCCAGAAGATTTTTTGTTTTTCTAATTTGAGGGGTCATACCACACATGGGCGTCAGGGGATGAGGGAGTCTGGGAAGTAGTATACCGTGCGTCCCTAGGGGTGCAACGTTATAACATATACAGTGTTATAAGATAGGCAGATCTGCTCCCTGGCCCAAAATCGAGGTTGCGCCAGGGAGCAAATGGGTTGGGGTCCTGCCCGAACCTGCCCGGGGAGGGGGGCGCGCGCCAGCTTAGGGCCCAGGGCCAGGGGAGGGGATACAATAACCCAGGGGGTTATTACCCAGGGGGTTATTATCCAGGGGGTTATTTCTGAAAAGCGTAAGTCAAGAACCAGCGGTCGGATCGGGCTCAAATTTTCAGAGTATGATGTATATAGGCGAGGCATGCTACGCATAGAATTTCAGCGCGCAGCCTACAGTATACCAATTTACTTTACACTTTCTCGTATAGCACTATATTTCAAGAACTATAGGGCGGATTTAGCTCAAATTTTCAGAGTAGGGTGAATACCCTATTTGTAAATTATTACAAAAATTTGGAGTAAGTACCTACAGTATATCAATTTACTTTACACTTTCTCATATAGTACTATATTTCGAGAACTATAGGGCGTATTTAGCTCAAACTTTCAGGGTAAGATATATAAGGTGTGCTATGTACAAAATTTTAGCGCGTAACCTAGAGTATGCCGATTACACTGCCTGATGGCGTCAAACGGATGGATGTAAAGTTCTCTATGGAGATCTATTTTTTATAACTAGTAATCAATTATAATAAACATGCCCAAACCTGCCAGTAAGCCTAGGTGGGAAGGGGTAAGACAGTGTGTGTGTGTGTGTGTGTGTGTGTGTGTGTGTGTGTGTGTGTGTGTGTGTGTGTGTGTGTGTGTGTGTTTGGGGGTATCAGTCCCCGTGGGAGTCCACAAGTGCCACCTCCACAAACGCCACCTCCACAAGCGCCACCTCCACAAACGCTACTGCGTTCTCTATAGCCGTTATAGTCAGTTTACGAAAGTAGTCAGCTATTTCGTCATTAGATCGTAGCGATTATTATCTACGCGCAAATTAATTATTTTGATGGCCTTTGGCCCTTCATAAAACAAAATATTGTCCGAGTAAACTTTAATTTGGTAGTCAGGTACCAGAACGTTTTGAATTTTTTCAACAGCTTCAAGACCGTATTTTTCTTTATCAGTGCTGAGGTTAGCTTTGTGCATTAAATCTAAAGCTAGCTGCTTTTGTAGCGTGCAACGGCTTTTATCTCCTTTCCTAATAGACTCCCATTTAGGGCTCTTGTCCAGCTTTGCTATTCCTGTAACAACAGCTCGGGGTAGTGATAAATTATCATTTGATGCAATTTTAATGTACGCTCCTCTACCCAATTGTGGTTGTTTGTCTACTACGACTACCTTGAAGATCATATCTTCGTCAAAGCTAAGCTCCTTACTGGACTGTTCTATGTTTTCTATAATACTGAAAACTTTATCGGCGTTCAGATACTGACGCTGAGTGAAGGGGACTAATATAGGGAAGTCAAGGCACGAATGCCCAATTTGCATGCCTATCAGACTGTCTGCGGGGTAATGCTTGAGTATCTGCTGGATAGCTTGCTCAAACATCTCTTCAATATCAGGACAGTCATCAAGATTTCGGAACTTTAGCCGAAACGTCCGTGCAGTTGACTTAAACCTACGAACAGAAGTGAATGAGTGTTCGCTTACTTCGAAAAATTGATCCATTTTTGAGGAAAACTATAACATATACTGCTTGACCCTTATTTATAGACAAAATTATTGCGTTAGATGGTAAGAATCCAAAAACTAGGAATGTTGTTTATAAATAGATGGAATGCTAAAAATTGTTCAAGAATGGATAAAATACTTAAGAAACTGTACTACGATCCACAAAGTGGATACACTGGCGTTAATCAACTTTACACTCGCATCAAAAAGATTCGCCCGACTGTTAAATTAGAACAAGTACGTGCCTGGCTAGAAAAGCAACCCACCTATACATTACACAAACCCGCCCTCAAGCATTATTCACGAAATAAAGTATTAGTAAGCAGCATTGATGAGCAATGGCAATGTGATATTGTAGATCTTCAATCTTTAGCGAAGCATAATGATAATTTTAAGTATCTCTTGAATTGCATAGACATTTTTTCAAAATACGCATGGTCTGTTCCTCTAAAATCTAAAAGTTCAAAAGATGTTCTGACCGCTTTTCAAAGCATTTTAAATTCATCTAATCGAAAACCGTACAAGCTGCAAACGGACGCAGGGACCGAATTTACAAACAAGGAGTTCCAGAAATTTCTAAAATCTGAATCTATCGATTTTTTCACGACCAGAAGCGAAACAAAAGCTAGCGTAGTTGAACGTTTTAATCGCACGCTTAAAGAACGTATGTGGCGGTACTTCACAAAGAGTAATTCGTATAAATATATTGACATATTACCCGACTTGATGAAAAATTATAATCACTCTAAGCATCGTACGATAGGTACATCGCCAGCTAATGTGACCGTAAAAAATGAGACGGACATCTTGAATAGAGCATTTAGGATTGATAAACAGAACGTTGTCTTTAAATTTAATATTGGCGATAAAGTCCGACTGAGTAAAGTTAAGCGCACTTTTGAAAAAGGATTTTGGCCTAACTGGACAGAGGAGTTTTTCGTAATTAAAGAAAGATATGCTCGAACCCCACCCGTCTATGTTTTAGAAGACCAAATGGGCGAAAGAGTCGAGGGTATTTTTTATGAGCCTGAACTGCAAAAAATTGAAACAAAAACTGACGATTTGTACGTAATTGAAAAGATTTTGAAAACGCGTAAGAAAGGCAATAAAACTAATTATTTAGTACGGTGGCGAGGGTACCCAGAAAAGTTTGATTCCTGGGTCTCGAACCTAATAAAGTTATAAATAGTAAGTAATTCTGTATTTCCAATTAAAGGCAAAAATGGAGATCAGCCGATGTTTTTTCAATCATATGTTGCATCGTTTGTCACAATACACTTACTTGTCTGATGATGCAATTGGAGATTATTTTTGGCCAAAAATGAGCGAGCAATATAAGCAAACATTGCTGGAATTTGATGAGAATGCCATGTTGAGCTTCTCAAAGTATATCAGAAAACGATTAAAAAAGGGCGATATTTACACATTATTTAAATTATGGGAATTTCTAAGTCCCGAGGCCAAATTTTATTTTGCAAACCTTTACACCACACACATAGACGAGCACCTAATCTCATCCATGTCTAAGGTTTTAATATAAAGTTTTGCGGAGTTTGGAAAATTTTTTGTAAAGTTTGGAAATTTTTTTGTAAAGTTTGGAAATTTTTTTGTAAAGTTTGGAAAATTTTTTGCAGAGTTTGGAATTAATTTTGTGTGCTTAAGCATAGGAATTTTGCAGAGTTTGGAAAATTTTTTGTAAAGTTCGGAAATTTTTTTGTAAAGTTTGGAAAATTTTTTGTAAAGTTTGGAAAATTTCTTGTAAAGTTTGGAAAATTATCATTTAATTTGGCATCGTTCAAGCATTGTTGAGACTATTTTATATGCTATATGCAACTCATGCTTGTGTTTTGCACCTGTGAGAATCATTTTTCCGCTTGTAAAGAGCAAAAATGTTACATTTCGAAATTTGTATACTAAACCAGGAAACAATTCTACTTCGTACATGCATTTCCCATTTACCATCTCATAAAATTTACAAAGATCAATGCGAAATCCCAAGTTAGCCGAGCCAACAAAAAGCTCAGGCTTTATTTTCAACATTGAATTCTCCATCTTTAGTATTTGGATGAATGCCTTTATCGTATTTTCGCCTTCTTGTATAGTTTTAGCTCCAACGCATACAATTTTACCCGATCTGAAAATCAGTAATGTTGCCTGAGGTAATCGAAATACAATACCTGGAAATCTTTGGTGATTGTATTGCGCTGTATTTGGCAATTTCAGATAGACATCATCTAGATTTAGCGTATTCGGCAGTGCTGTAGTTAGCACAATGTTCTGTATTGTGACCATTTTCTATAAATACCTGTATATATAAATCATTATTTATAAACAAAAATGATTTTTCAACATCCTTTCACCTGCCTTGTCTCAGGGCCAACAAAATCGGGCAAAACAACGTTTGTTAGGCGACTGATTGAGAACAGAGAATATTTGATTGATACTAAAATTAAAAAGATTTGGTGGTGCTTCGCAGAAAACCAACCGCTTTATAAGAAAATCGATCATGTGTCATTTATAGAGGGGCTTCCTGATTTTAGTTACTTTAAGCAGTTCAGCCCTACACCACAACTTTTGATACTCGATGATTTAATGCAAGAGAGTAAAGGTAATGCTCAAATTGTACAACTATTCACAAGGAGTTGTCATCATTGGAATATTAGCATCATTCACATTGTACAAAACGCTTTCTTCGAAGGTCTCAGAACATCGCGTATAAACTCGGATTATATTGTTTTATTTAAAAATCCTGCTGATCAGCTACAAGCACAAATGCTGTCTAGGCAGCTTTACCCTACCAATCCAAAATATTTTCTAGAAGCCTATTCCGATGCTACTTCTCTTCCGCATGACTATCTTCTGATTGATCTCACTCAAAATTCTAGAGATGAGCTTAGGCTAAAAACAAATATTTTCAGTGATAGTCCCACTGTTTATATACAAAAATCTATAAATACTAAGAAAAACACTAATGAAATAATGTAAAAATGGGTAAAGAACGATTAAAACGCAATATTGTATGTCTACATCTCTTATGTAAAACAAAAAAACCTCAAAGAGACGCTATTATAAATACTGCAACTAAAGATCAGATCCTTTGTCTCTGCGACTGTGCAAACAATTTCCTGAACAGTAATATTCATTTTTCTGAGAAAGATATCAACAAACTTCGAAGATACCAGAATCAAATAAGATACTTGGCAAACAATAAACAGGCAAGTACGAAAGAAAGAAAAAATATCATAATACAAGACGGTGGTTTTCTTCCACTTCTACTTACTCCTATACTTACAATTGCAGGCAGTTTACTAGCAGACGCAATTACAGGTAAAAAATGAAACACACTGAAAAAATGATTTTAATACCCGCTGAAATAAGCGAACGTTATAAGCCAGTGGATATTCTACTCGATTCTTTGGATAATGAGATGCAAAAAATCTTGAATAACAAAAATGTACCACCTGATGCAAAGCTCATAAAATATAATCAGATACTTGTCAAATTTAAGCGATTGCAAGAGCAGAAACAGCAACCATATAAAGCTGGCATTGTTGAAGATGTAAGTAATGCAATTAGCGATGAAGAAATACTCTCTGGTATGCCAAAAACTCAAATTCCAAAGGCAAAGCTGCTTCTTCACCATATACGTACTAATCCATTTCTTGAAATTGAGCCAGGTGGTGAACTTGTAATAGATGGTCAAAAAATTGAAGACTCAAATGTTATAGATTTAGTTAATGATCTGGCACGCGAGCGCAAAAAAATCAGCAGATATCCTGGCACAAAGGAACTGCTGAAAGTGTTCAATCGCACGAATGTTCCACTTGAAAGTGTGGGTAATAGGCAAGCTAGGGAGATTTTCGCTGCAGGCGATGAATTTGACTGGGATGAAAGTCTATAAATACTTACTGTATTTAATTTAATCAAATAAAATTACAAAAATGCACGTACAATTTACTCCTGACGATTTAAGCATTTGGTTAGAATACTACACTGGGCAGGCAGCCCAAACTGGCTATGGGTTGGAGGGGTTCAAAGGCATTCCATATCAGCGTGGTGTTGGCCTTGGCAGCTTTTTTCGTTCCCTTTTCAGAATGGCCGTCCCTGTTTTGCAATCTATTGGTAAGCGAGTTGGAAAGCATGCTCTAGTTGCAGGTTCAAACATAGCATCTGATTTGGCTCGGGAAAACCGCTTTTTGAGTCTACTAAGGAACATTCAAAGCGAGAAGCTGCTCAATTGTTTGATGAGGCCTCTAAATCTCTACAGCAGCAGCAAGGAGAGGGTCTTGGTAGCCGCCCGAAGTCTATAAATACTAGCGTGATAGATGCTTTTTCTAAAAACAATGGCGCTCATAGACGTAAAATCTAT
>JAVLUZ010000789.1:0-202983 GCA_036768485.1 Mermis nigrescens
AAAATATTTTACGTTCTTATGTCCAAGAATGAACGAGCAGTCTGTAACGCAGGAAAATAGTGTTTTTGACGTGTTCCTTCGTTTTTAAGTCAAAAATAGCACTTCTTAAAATTATTTTGGGTCCGACCCCCCAAAATTCCCATGCTGTACATGTGTAGCGGGCACCCTGATTCACTGTTTGTGACAGTAAAAGTGCATAAGGATTTAAGTAGGCTGCACCAAACTTCTATTGGAGAGGGTGCAAGGCACTATCCATTGGCATCAGAAAGTTGCGGAAAAAAATTTCAAAAATCGAATTCTGGGGAAGGTATTTCGGTTTCAGAGGGTGCATACGCCCCAATTCCCCTTCCCCCCGCCCAGGTATGGTCCACGCCCCTTGCCACAATATTTTGGCTATCGTGAGTAATCAAGATCGCGTAGGTACGGTTTTTCGGACTGCCCATGGCTTAAGCGTTACGTTGTCAAGTTGTAATGTAAAATCACTTTTGACGCAGCACCTTTCATAAATTTTTATAATTTTCGGCAAGTTTGCTGTAAAAAATCATCAAATTTCTTCGATTCTACCGAAAATATGGCATGAAGCGCCGGAAAAGGTTGTGAAATTAAGGCGCAAGAACGTTTAGAAGCTTTAACTACTGCTCCATCTCCTGCATTTGCAGCCTTTGACGTGAAACCTCGATAATTGAAAAACTTGTGCTTGACAATAGAATGCTGAAAAAAGTTGTTTCCGTTCGTGAAAGCATTCTGAAACCTAGTCATCAAGGAAAGGTATGACTTCCGGTCTAGTAAGAAATTCGATGAATGTCATTAATAGGTATTTATCTGGCGCGAAGCGCCGGAAAAATTTCAGAAATTAAGAGAACAGCCGAAAATCGTGAATTATGTATTCATTCTTTATCTCGCCAATAATTTTGGGTCGATGGGGACCAGGCGGCCACCCTCCCTTAAATTTGCCTACGTGTGAGAATCTGAAACACCCTTATGCCAAGGCACGTAGCTGAGGAGGGGACTGGGGGGTGCGGACCCCTAAACTTAAGAAAAAACCGAAAAATATGACTTTTTACACGTTATTTTGTGCTATTTTTGGCTTAGACCCCCAAAATTGATGTTGGTCCCCCTAAAATAGGAGGGCCAGCTACGTGCCTGCTTATGCCCATGTTTAATGTGCATACTTCTGTCTACGTTATATCTCGATTCTATATCCGGGAAGGGGAGGCATATCACATTAGCGTAACATGAAAGGAAACGTTAAAATACAGGTCCTGGTACAACATAACGCAATGTTCACACTGGCTAAGCACTTTGGACCCGGACGGGTCAAATGTTTCCGGATCACGCGCGGCATGTGGGGAATATGCAACCCCAGAATTCAATTTTGAAATTTGTTGTTTTTCTACGCAATTTTTTGATGCCAATGGATAGTGCTTGATGAGAAACGCGTTGAAAAATTGTGTTTTTTCGCCATTAAATTCTAAGGCATTTTTGACTTTTGAAAAACCTTGCACACTCCAGAATTTGGTGCTGAACACCTATGATCAGGACCCCTCGTTGCTGAAAATTCCCGACCCGGATCTAGGTTATGATGCAATGTCAAGGTGTAGCCATGGGGAGGTGGGGTGGAAATCATCGAAAAATTGCCTAAAATATAATTCTGGGGGTCTACAGTAATCCGCGGGGAGTTTTTCAACTTCTACGAGACGTGTACAATACCCCGCCCCGGACCCCCACGCCCATGAGTGGGTGCAGCCTTTTGTGTCATCCTAATAATAAAGAGCTGCATAGTGTGCGCTAATGGAAGATATTCCCGATAAATGTGGACGAAAATTTCAAAAACTACGTGCAAAAATTATAAAAAATGCGCGATTTAATGATAAAAAGAAAACGAACGATTTAACAAAAATATAAACGATACGTCATACGAGCACCAAATGGGTAAAATTTTTGACAGAAATATCGCTATTCACCAAATAGCTTCCGGTGCCTGTATAGCACTTTTCTAACCATTCAAGGGATACAATTTTTCTTCGCCACGGACGACGAATCGACGTCCTTCAATATGGAAAAAGCTTTCTATTGTGTTTGTGGGAAGCAAGCATGAGAGACATTTAAGATCAGATATGCATTTGGGAGAAGTAATCGTGTCAACACGTGGGCGTGGGGTGGGATCGGTGGGGGGGGGAGATATGCACCCCCAGAAATTCAAATAACCTCCAGAATTTAATTTTTCAAATTTGTCTGTTTTTACGCAATTTTTTGATACCAATAGAAGTACTCGATAGGAAACGCTGAAAAAGGTGCTTTTTCGCGATAACACCATTCAAGACCATTTTTTGACCTTCGAAAAGTCTCTGCACCTCTCCCCCGGAATTTTGGTGCTACCCACCTATGATCGTGTCTAGGCTAGACAAGCACATGAGAAAATGGGTTTCGGCGGGTCAAATAAAGACTCCAGAATAGAAAAAAGGGAATTTTTGGCAAAACGGGTCAAAATGAGAGACAAAAAATGGACGAAAATTGCGAGGTTTCTTCAAAACTGCCCGAAATTGACCAGAACGTAGTATTATCTTTCTATGAGCGCTTATACCCGTTTTTGAGGTAATTCTGGCCCCAAAGGACTAAATTTGTGACTCCCTAACCGGCCGATCCCCTGATTCGGCCATGCTGTAGCTACGGATAAGATGCACGGGATCAAATCGCACAAATCCAGTCAAAAACAGGTCCAAAAAGATAATATTCACCAACGAAATAGCGTTTTTCCGCCGTTTTGTAGTCAAGATAATTTATAGTGCAGCATTTTTTCGAAAATTTCAAAATTCTAGACAATTCTACAACAAAAAGTGATTTAATTTCTTTGAATTAGGCGAAAATCAGCCGCAAAGCGTCGGTTGGCGCGGAGTACAGGGTGGCTCAAAAGATACGAATGGCATATTGATTTTAAAACTTCTGCGATACTTGATCAAATTGAATGCGGTTTGCTTATTAAAAGAGCCTATCAGCCTTGCTAGAATGCCCTAAAGTTTCAATTATGCTGATTGAGCTTCTGTATGTTTACATTAAATTCAGCAAAAGCCGTTTTGTTGTTTTTTTTTGCCTATTTTTTGTCAAAATAAGCTTTCTTTACAACATTGTAACCCTCCAACAAAAAAAAGATAGCTTAACGCGATTGGATTCAGATTCTGTGAAGTTACAAAGTTACAACACATGCTCTCATGACTGAAAAACGACTTCTACTTAATTTATTGCAGACCAACAGCCGCCTAACCTGCTTGGATAGAAGATTTGAAGAGGAACGATATGCCATTCGTTTTTTCTGAGCTACCCTGTTTAAAAGCAGCATTTGACAAGAAGCGCCAAAAATTTTCAAAATCAAAGCTAAATAATGATAGAAAGCAAAGTTTGCTCATGTCCCGGACATTGTTTCAAGCGTCTTGAAAATCTTTGTTTACTTCCGACGCAAAATATGGATCTCGGGCAGACGTGTTTAAGGGGGGGCTGACTCCCCCAGCGAAATGGCTGCGACCCCCCAGAATTTTCGATTTTTTGTAAAAGTTTGTGAAAGTTGTAACAAATGAGCCCTCTAAAGTGTTTCTAGCCCAGTTTCGACTCAAAAAGCTCAAATTTTCGGCGCTTCGCGCCATTTACATTTTTTGACCTTTGTTCAATTTACTAAATTTATTCAACTTTTTTTCAAAATTTTTCTTACGTTTTTATGTTCTAGAGAAGAACGAGCATTGTCCGAAACGTCAAAGACCATTGTTTTTGAGGTTTATCCATCGTTTTTAGCCCAAAGAGGCCCTTTAAAAAAAAATTTGGGCCTGACCTCCCAGAATTTAACATGCTGCCGCCAAAAAATTAATTAAACGTCATAAATAATTATTTCGAAAAATAGCAATCAAGGATGGTTAAAAATTGTTGCAAATCACTGATCCATTATTTACCATGCCAACTATTCCGAGCCGATGGGGGAGGGGCCGAAGGACGGAGGGGGGGGGGGGCGGTCACTCCCCTGCAAAACTAGCCAATGAAGAGGAATTTTGCCGAACCATACCCAAAAAATGAAACAAATATTAAAACTATTTCTTGCTTTTTTCCGAGAATTTTTCATGTTAAGGGGTGAAATATCGAAAAATGCTGGTTTTTGTCGGTTGCCATATAGTAATTAGTGGAAGGGCACTTTTTGACTTTTGAGATATTTCAGACGACCGGAAAGAAGAAATAATTTAGGCGCTGCCGATATATAAATCCAATACTTCTGGAAAGATACTTTGACCATAAAAGACTTTCTGTACTCGTTTTTCGTCGACGATAACCATACATTATCCTGAGGAGGGAGGAGGGTTCTCAGGATTTGTGACCCCCCGAAGGAAAATTTTTTACCTACCCTCAAGAATTAGCGATTTCTCAAAAATTACCAGAAATTTTCTGAAAATTCGTAGAAAAGGTGCATTTTTAAGCGCTTTCAGCTATTTATTTGCCCAAAAGTGTCAAATTTTCGGCGTTTCGCGCCATATACTCATGTTTCGACTATATTTTTTTCAGTTTATTCGACTTTTTGTTTTTACTTCGAAATTTTTTTTATTTTGTAGCTCTAGAAAGATAGAGTATCGTCAGAAACGCCAAAAAAAACGATGTTTTTGACGCGTGCCCAGTGCCCACCATTTTTAAGCCATAAATGGAACTTTAAAATTTGGTACGCCCCCTTCAGAATTCCTATGGTATGCATGTATGACAATAACTCCTATTGTCTAGCCGACAACGATAATAGAAATTGTCCCAAAACAATTGTCGTTCTAAGTTTCTCCTAATGAGCCAACGAAGAGTGGGCAGTGGCGGATCCAGGATTTTCCCAAGGGGGGGGGAGCGGTACCCCTAAGGGTGGGGGGCGGAACCCTGACTTGGGCGGAAAAATTAGCCGTTTTTACCCGAAAATCGCTAAAACTCGCTCAAAAATCCTCAATTTTGCGCACCATGCTGGGCCAATGGGGGGCCCGCCCCCTAAAGCCGCCCCTGAGAGTGGGATTCAATTTTCCGAATTTTACACTCCGAAAATCTTCATCGAATTTGGGCGACTAAAATCGTCATCATTTTCGTCCTAGCCGACGATTAAAAATCTGATTTGGTGTGATTTTTTGAAAATAAATAGATCACAGATTCAATTCATCAGTATCTGAGTTAAAATCCGAAAGGTCGTTTGCAAAAGTTGTTTCTTTCTTTTTAAAATTTTGTATGCTAATGAAAAGAACTCGATGAGAAATGTCGAGAAATGGTGTTTTTCGGCGTTTCTATGAATTTTTCTGCATTTTTCACATTTGTAAAGTTTCAAACCCGCCTCCCAAATAATTTCGTTCTTTTTAATGTCAAGCAGCCAACCTTAATGCTATGCTATTATATATCAATACATTCCCAATGGGAGGATAAATTTGTTGATTAATTAACGCAGAACGATAGTGTAAACACAATGGCATATAATTTTATTACGGGCACTAACACGAGATTAAATAATAATAATCCATACAAAATTCTTTTTGTTATCGTCTTTTTAAAAGTATTAAAATTATTGATTTATTTACATAATTTTCTCCTGCACTGCTTTTTATGTATTATGCTTTACACTCACTTCGTCTGCAGTAACGCAGCTGGCCGTCCTATTTGAAGGGGGGCGGGACCAATTTTTGGGGGGACTAAGCCCAAAGAGGCCAAAAACAGCACAAAATAACGTTTAAAAAGTCATATTTTTCTGATTTTTCGGGGGTCAACCCACCATTCCCCCAAGAGATATGTGCCTGCTCGTCTAACCACTTCGCAATCAGCATATAATATGCTTACCGTACGCCGATTCGCGTTCTCAAAGACCATGTGCGTGATATCGTCATCGTCGAGATCCTGAGTCCATGACCCGTTGTAAGCCGTGATAAAACGACCGAATTGGTTTACAACGTCCGGTTTACACTCATAAAAACAGAATTTTATGCCTGTAAACAAGTCCGGCAATTTTTTACCGCCGAGTCGGGGCTTTTTCGTCGCGTGCGGCTCATCGTCATCGCTACAGTAATCGCAACTTTCGCTCGATTGTCCCGTCATACCGTACTTGCCGTTCAACCTGCGTTGAGGATGCAAAAACGGACCTAGCTCCTTTCGGTTACATTTCACGCAATTATGCAGGTAACCCAGCCAGTAGTCAAGGTATGGATGATGGGGAGGGGGCGGGCAGTTGCCCCCCCCTCAGAAAAAAAGGAAAATATTTATTATCACAATGGTCTTAAGGAGGGAAAAATGAAAAGTTCTCGAAGCGTATTCAAAAGACCAACGAATCAGGTCTTTTGCGTACGTTTGAGCTAGTGAAACAAAATTTGAGGCGCTTCTGTACAGATTTCATCTTTTAAATCACTCAAATTTGAGATAGACATGGAGAAAATGTTTAATTTTTCCGGCTATTCGCGCCACTTTGTTACTTTTCTAACTGTTTCTCTTTACAGAGCACAAAATTTGATTAGAAAAACGAAAAGTTAAGAGATTGCTTATGAATTGTACGATGAGGAATCAGTTGCATAGATGGCTTAAACGATGGATTTTTTGTTTGGGAGTAAATAGAATGAAAAGTAGTGAGAAAATTTTCTAAAATTTTTTATCATTATGTAGAGCTCGTTGAAAAACGCTCGAAAACGCCTCTATTTTTTGACAACCCCCTAATATTTCTCATGATATCCGACTCAGGCACGTAGCTGGTCGTCCTATTTTGGGGAGGGGGGCGGGGGGACCAACACCAATTTTAGGGGACTAAGCCCAAAAAGGCCAAAAATAGCACAAAAAAACGTTTAAAAAGTCCTATTTTCCCGATTTTTCTGAATTTGGGGGGTCCGGACCCCCATTACACCAGAGCTACGTGCTTGATCCGACTTTGAAAATATTTTGTTCCCCCACCCGATAAGATCCCGACTACGGATTTGCGCATTTAACAGAGAGGATAAGGAATTCCAAAATCAAAGACGATAGATAGCCCACCCATCCCCGAAACCAGTAAATTGTTTTCGACCCCACCCCATTTGTATGAAAACTAGCGTATTTTTAGTTGTTTTTCTGGCCAGAAAATGAAGGTCTCCCCCCGTCCCTAAAACAAGCTGGGAACCCCTAATAAAATTACGAGACGCTCCAATTACTGTGACAATGCAGGAATGCAACCTGCATGTTTGCACTAAAAAATGACTGAACCGTGTATATACAGTCTACGCGATTCAGCAGACTTAAAACGATAAAACTTTACAATAAAGGCGAAAGCCGTAATTATTACGCTTCAGCATTGACATATAAAGTTTGAAAAATACTTTCTTTTCAGTGCTCCAGCCGATCGGATAAGATGTTATCAATACCATCTTTTTAAATAATATTTGTCGTGATTGCAGGAAGATATTTAACTACACGCAAAATATGTATGTATGCTGATTTTATTTCGCAAGGTTTTTTAAGCACAATTACGTCAAACTCACCCAAGGGCCTTAATTCTGTAAAACAATGATGAATTGATGAATGTTATATATATATATATATATATATATATATATATATATATATATATATATATATATATATATATATATATATATATATATATATATATATATATATATATATATATATATATATATATATATATATATATATATATATATATATATATATATATATATATATATATATATATATATATATATATATATATATATAGTTAACTGCGGATTCAGAGGGGGTGCGGCCGCCCCGTCGTCAAAAAATATTGGGTGCAGTAGAGAATGATGTGTATTTTTTGAGATTATAGCAATTTTTTATCGCAATTATTCAAATTTTTCCGGCGTTTCACGCCAGGGAGTCCTCATTAATGACATATGGCACTCTAAAAACTTTATTCGTAACGTTAGAAGCGTTGTTTATGTCCAGAAAAAGGATTTTTTCAGTTCTTAAAACAATTTCTCGATTATTTTTTCGGTGCTTTGCACTGATTTTTGCATTAAATTTGAATTTTATGTAGCAAATTTTCGAACATTTCTATCTTTTCTTGGGTCATAAATTATTCCATCTATCACCAGGCACGTCGCTGGCCGTCCTATTTTGGGGGACCAACGCCAATTTTGGGGGGTCCGGGGTCCGAAAAAGATCAAAAATAGCACAAGATAACGGTTAAAATTCCTGTTTTTCCGGTTTTTCTGAATTTTGGGGGTCTGGACCCTCCATTCCCTCCCACAGCTACGTGCCTGTCTATCACGTGACGGCAAAAACAGGAACTTTAAGCATAATGGATGGATTTCTTTGGGAAATTTTTAACTATATTAGAAAAATTTCGAGTTCCATCCAACCCCTGTAAGAAAACCCTGTATCCGCCACTTTATAGAGCTATTCTGTCTTCTATCTCGGAATGGAGCATCCTTACAGAATTCAAATGAGCTCTAGACTTCGGCAAACCATCAGAATTGAATTTAAAATTTTTCCCCAAAATTTTCGAAATTTTCAAAACTCCCAAATTTTCAGTCTTCGCGATTTATTTAAGTGGCCGATGGTATTTTTGGTTTGCTGATAATTCGTCCACTCACAATCGCCCCCAACACAACTGGCCCCTGATGGAATGGCTATTGCAATCCAAGCAGTGGCGGATCTAGGATTTTCCTAAGGGGGGGGGCGGTACCCTAAGGGAGGGGGGCGGAACCCTGACTTGGGCGGAAAAATTTGCCGGTTTTAACCGAAAATCGCTCGAAAATGCTTAATTTTGCGCACTATTTTGGGCCAATGGGGGGGGGGGCGGCCGCCCCCCCTAAATCCGCCCCTGAATCCAAGTATAGAGGTTCGGTCGGACCCCCCAGAGCCTAAAGACGCTGCAGCGTTCAATTTTTTTAAAACTTTTTTTTGTGATTTTTCGATGCTGAACGATAATCTTTACATTAACGTAAGGTATTGCCCACGACACAATTTTTTCTGGCATTTTTTGTCTGCGTATGGCCGATCACCCCCTTCCCCAATCCGATCCAAAATGTTTGTTGATTGACAAATAAGTTTGATCCCTGCCAGCATATGCACATTCTACACATAATCCATTACTTGCTTGCTCCCACAACCAGGCATGCGAGTGGGAGTGAAGGGGGTTAGCGAGGACCTAGACTACAAAGGGCGTGGGGGTCTTGGGGTATGCTCCCCACCCCCCCCCCCTTACCACAGAAATTAAAACCCCCGCGCACTTACACACTTCTGGAAGTGCACGGCCCGTCATTTTCACCAATCGTGGGGGTCAAATCCGGGTCATTATCAGCCATTTTTCTACTGTAATAGTAAATATAGGTGGGCACAGATCGATCGGCCAAATACTTGCGAATCAGCCTCTCGATACCGTACCAATTAAATTTTGCCAAACCGTATCCGATCCGGGGCAAATGAACCGTGCATTTATTTTTAGAAGCGTATCGACCCAGTTTATTCAACGCTAGCTCCAAGGCGTCGTATTTTATAACATCTTTTCAAAAAAATTAAGCATCCGTAAGATGCATCATGAAAATATAAAAAATATTATAAATTTATTGAAAAGTACTAAAAAATACGAAAATATACATTCAACTAAGAATGATATTATTTTGTAAAAAGGGAGAAAATTGTTTTGAAGATCATTACGGTGTATAAGACGTTTTTATTTTGTTTTATTTTCTTATTTTATGATGAGATTTTTGTCTCTATTTTTGTTCTATTTCATTATTTATTTAATTTTTATTTATTACTTCATTTTTTATTCGTATTTTATTCATTTTGTATTTATTTCAACTTTATTTTTTATTTATTTCTGTTACCTGTTAAGTTTCTACTTGTTATTCGTATTACATCATCCATTTGTTGAACATAAGCACATATCTGCTTAAAGCTAGCGCAAATACGCATAAATAGAAATGCAGAGCCAATGTAGATGGTCAGGGAACAAATTCTAGTGGATAGAAAAAAATTTTAAAGGTCGATTGATGATAGGCACGCCTGGGCGTAGGGAAGGGGTATGCGCCCCCTCAGAACCAAAACACCCCCACTGAAATTCAATTTTTTAAATTTTTTGTTTTTTTCCGCAATTCATTGATGTCAATGGATAGTGCTCGATGAGAAGCGCCGAAAAATGGTGTTTTCGCCATACCACCATTTTTTACGGCAGTTTTTTGACCTTTTGGAAAATCTTGCAAGCCCCAGATTTTGGTGCTGCTCACCTATGATGATAGGGGCAAAAATTAATATTTTCGACGTTCCTCATCAGCAAAATTTACAAGCGAAGGAGACAGAAGGAAACAAAAATTCATACGTGAGTTATTGGTTAATAATGTACACATGGTTTAATACTGATTTTCCGGATACTTCCTCAATTATGACATTTCTTTCACTTTTTAGATATGCATGTATCATATTTTGAGCGTCTAGTCCAGATGATAAAGCGAGTCACAGACAACATCTATAGTTCTCTTAATAAACGTAGGCTGCGTATCATTTTGGCCAGGGATTATTAACTTTCCGAATTTTTCATTATGCACAAGGTCTCATAAGCTTTTGCTTAGTGTTGCATTACAAGCATACATGCATAGCATGGGATTCCTGGGGGGGGGGGGGGGGTGAAATTATAAAGTGCCTTATTTGGGTCCAAAAATGGTAGGTACGCATCAAAACATCGTTTTTCAGAATTTCTGACGATACTCCATCTTTCTAGAGCATAAAAAAATTCCGAAAAAAAGTCGGAACAAATCGAACAAAACGTAGCCAAAACATAAGTGTAATTGCGCGAAGCGCCGAAAATTTGACACTTTTGAGTAAATAGGTTGCTAAGAACGGTTAAAAAAGCATCTTTTCTACAAATTTTAAGAAAATTTTTGAGAACTTTTAAAAAAATCGCCAGTTCTGGGAGGGGGTGAAAATTTTTTTCCAGGTTGAGAATTTTTCTGGGGGTTGTAAGCCCCCAAGATCACGTTTAACGGCTCGAAATTTCGGGCGGGGGTCCCCGGCTGTTTTCATGGCGAGAGGGGGCAATAAATGACCTCAATTTTTGGTTGAATACGGCCGAAAAATTCAATTTTTTCCTGAAAATGGCGAGGGGTCCAAAATTTTCTAGCTTTGGAGAAAATCAGGGAACAACCTACTTTGGGTTGGCGAATGCCAATCCTCTGTTACAAGCATACGTAGGCAGGAAGAAGATTCTGGGGCGGGGGGTGCAAGATTTTTTGAAGGTCAAAAAATGGCCTTAAAAATGGTGGTATGGCGATAAAAACACCATTTTTCGACGTTTCTCATCAAGCACTATCCATTGGCATCAAAAATTGCGAAAAAAACGAAAAAAAATTTTCAAAAATTGAACTCTGGTGGGTATTTTGATTTCTGGGGTGGGGTGCATACCCCCAACCCACACGCCCAGGTGTGGTGACAAGTATGTACCGGGTGTCCACTGTCCAGTAATTTCGTGTAACGGGGGTACAGGCAAAAGCGTTCACTTCTAAAATATGTGTGATATATCATTGGAAAGCCCATTAAATTCTATATGGAAAACATTTTTCAAAACATGTATGCCCGCCATAAGCTTGGCGAAGAGCAGCAAAACGTAAAGGCATAGATTAAAGCAAATCAACGAAAAAAAATCAGCTCCACATTCCGTAGCAATGCGCCAAGAAACGGCCATAATTCGATCTACCTCTTTTCGTAAATCCAGGCACGTTAGCTCTGAGGGAAGGGAGGGGTCCGCACCCCCAAAAATTTAGAAAAAAAACCCGAAAAAATAGGACTTTCTAAACGTTATTTTGGACCTCTTCGGGCTAAGTCCCCCACAAAATTGGTGTCGCCCCCCACAAATGGGAGGGCCAACTACGTGCCTGCGTAAATCAGAATCTCCGAGTTTAGCCATTGTTATCTAACCAATTTGTAAACACGTTGCGTCATACGCGAATTTTTTCTCACAATTTAGCCACAAGCGCGATTGAAAAAGTTTCATTACAAAGCCCAGGGGCGGATTTAGGGGGGGGGGGCGGCCGCCCCCATTGGCCCAAAATAGTGCGCAAAATTAAGGATTTTTGAGCGATTTTTAGCGATTTTCGGGTTAAAACGGCTAATTTTTCCGCCCACGTCAGGATTCCGCCCCCTCCGCTTAGGGGTAAGGCCCCCTTAGAAAAATCCGGGATCCGCCTATGACAAAGCATAATGAAATAAAGAATATTTTCTTCTAAATTCAAATATTTTTTTGATCCTAATGAACAAGGCAATAGGCATGTTGGAAAACCTCGGAAAATGTGTTTTTTAATAGCTATACCAAAAATATTTGCGAGCTATAAAGCGATTTATTCAAAGCGCCTGCGTTTAATAAACTAAGTAATTAATTATTTAAATTGTTTATCTACGAGTATGTATCACACGCGGCCAAAGGGTCGAAACGGGGTCAAGTGACTTGGGCCTGGCGGCTAAGCAACTCCGCGATCCCACAGGGAAAACCGGGTCAACCCCGCAAGTGTTCATGAAAATTTTCAGGAGAAAATGAGCGGAATCAAAGCTGAAAATGAATAAAGATTTAAAACTTTTTCCAAAAGTGCTGGAAATCGACGAGAAACTGTAGAACAACGTAGTTTTAACGCTATTTTAGCATTTATACCAGATTTGAGGTCATTCAAGTGTACAAAAAACCCAGATTTCCACCACACCCCAGATCAACCACCATGCTCTGCATTTGTGGTCATGACCATACTACATGCACAGCATGGGAATTCTGCGTTGGGGGGCGGCTTAAATTATAAAGTGCCTTTTTCAGCCTAAAAATAGTAGTTACGCGTCAAAAACATCGGTTTTTAGCGTTTCTGACGATGCTTTATCTTTATAAGGCATAAAAACATGGAAGAATCTCAAGAAAATCAAAAAATTGAACATATTTAACAAAATATAGTCAACCGAAAATTTGGCGCTTTTGAGCAGATAGATAGGTAAAAACGATCAAAAAAGCACCTTTTCCATGAATTTTTAGAAAATTTTTGGGAACTTCCGAAAAATCGCTAATTCGAGGAGAGGGGGTGAAAACTTTTTCCAGGAAGGGGTTAAAATTTTTCTAGGCGGAGTGAAAGCCCCCAACATCATGTATCGTCATGAACAACACCGCAGGTTCGATGGAAGTCATTGACCTTGAAAAACCTGAGCGTGCACATGTATGTTATGTATATACTTAATTTATATATACATATTTATTGTTTTCTATTAATCAATTAATCTAGTATTTAATTTATTAATACATTTATTACTTACATATTTAGTCATTTATTAATTGCGCCATTTAATATGGAATCCGATTAAAACATTCCGATAAGAAAATAATAAGGATCGATAAATATAAATCAGATTGAAAATAAGTAAAATTCCTACTGAAAAAGCCCATAAATTAACAAAGTAAATATCTAACCTCGATTTTTGTAGCTCTGCGCGATAATCAGAGCCACAAAATTGCTATTTTTGGTACTTTTTTGCCCTTGACTCGCATCATCCGTGGGCAATAAATGCACGTCGCCGATTTTAACGTCTTTCATAGCCGACGCCAATTCGTACGCATCGATTACAGCCGGATATTTGGCCCTCAGTGCATCAAAAATTCCGCCATAGCCCCATTCACCTGAGAAAAAATAAATCCGCGAATTATAACAAAAATTGAAAAATTAAAGGAGCAAGAAAAACAACAACAATACTACTACATACTATTAATACTACTACTACGATCACATATATTAATAATAAATAATAAGTATAATAATATTAATAATAATAATAGTAATGATAATAATAATACTTATAAAAATAATGAATAATAAATCATAATGAATAATAATACAATTACAATGATAATATTTTTATTTATAAAAAAATAATACTATAATTTATTATAATAATACAATTAATAATAATAACAACAGTAATGTCATTGATAATAATAATAATAATAATAATAATAATAATAATAGTAATAATCATAATAATAATACTAATAACAATATAAATAATAATAATAAAATAGTTTGAATAATAATATTGATAATAAATACATATTATTATGGATAATAATAATAATACTAATAATAATAATAATAATAAAATAATAATAATAATAACATTAATAATAAGATAATAACAATAATCCTAATCATGATAATCAAATCATTAATAATAATCAAAATAGTTATAGTAACAGCAACAATAATAATGATAATGATAATAATCAGTAATAATATTAATATTCATAACGATAATGATAATTGCAATAATATAAATAATAATAAACAAGTCCACATAATTTTCGAACAATGCGCTAATTTCACGTGCCTGAGTCATCTAGACAGTGAACGATTATGCGAGGTTGTTTCTTGTGTAGAATGGCGGGCCGCGGATCGGTGACGTCACCAGACAGGTATGCTATTTCCAAAATTATATCCAAATTATCTACAGAATCGACATTATCCTCATCGGGATATGAATGCGATTCGATTTGAAGTGCATGAGATTCATAACCTGAAACACAAATATACTTCAAAGTAAGCTTTGAAATATTGACATTGAAAAATCAAAATCTCATTTGGAATTAAACACATTTAATACGAAAATGATTGATTTATAATTCAATTTATTTGTTTTAATATCGAGAATGTTGCTGTAATTGATCGTAAAGATTAAATAAGCAGACAAAAATAAATAAATAAATGAATTATGCAACAAAAAAGAGATATAATAATTAATGTAAGAACCAAATAATAAATTGAATGAATTAATAAATTCTAAGGAATAAACAAATAAATAATAAATAATTATACGAATGAAGGGAGAAAACAGACGATATTTCATTTCAAGAACTTTATTAATTATCATTCCTAATTATTTATTTTTTAACTAACATAATTATTCTCTAATGCTAAATATATTATATTTATTTTTTATTTTATATAATTAATTATTCATCTTATATTTTTTATTATTTATTTATGACTTTTTCTTTATCAACATACGACAAGAATATTAAGAAAAAATACCACTAAAATCTACTCGTACAAATAAATTCAAAAACAAAAGTACATCAAAAATTGAAATCTAGAGAATTTGATGATATTAGAAAACATGACAGTAATTATAATTTCAGAGTATATTTTAAAACCACACGCGGCCAGTGTCTAAAGTCCGAGGTCCTGAATATTTCAAAGGCAAAAAGTGCCGAAAAATTAATTGGAGGGCAAGACAGCACAATTTTTCAACGTTGGTATCGGTCTCTATTTAGATAAAAAAAATGAAGAAAACCCCAAATTTTTTGGAAATTTGATTTTAGCGCTACTGCCAAATCTGAGGGTGTCTTAGAAAGGGGAAGGGGTGATTCGACGCCCACAAACTTAAGCGTTTATTATCAAGTTTCAGCTATTCAAATAATTTACAAATTATGAGGCAAGCAACTTACAAGACAACAACTTGAATAATGAATGCATAGTTCATCCGCTTGGACATATATGTATATGTGAATTGTTCGATTTCAAATCAATAATATAGCCATAAATTAACCAATTCAGATTCAAAAATTTCCGTTAGATCTTCGATTTTTTCAAATAGTTGTATTTAAACTATGGGTACAAAAAAATTTAAATAAATATGTTTTAACGAATTTTACGTCTCTGAAATATGAGCTTCGATTTTTTAGAGCACAAAATTTATTATCCCACACGGCATAGGTGCACAAAGTCAAACTTTCAGTAGGGTAGGGGGAGTGAAAACCAAAAATTGCTAGATAGCTATGTGCTTCGTAAAAACGGCTCTTTAGTACTTTTAGGGTCAGAAAATTAGCTATATATCCTTTTTGGTCTCAAAAAGTGGCCATATGGCGTTTTTGGATTCACAAACATAGCTATATTGCCTTTTTGGACTATAAATAGCTATTAATCCCATTTTGAGTTGGTAGATAGCTGTATATCATTTTAAAATTCATTAATGACAACTAAACAGCATTTCTAAGCTCAGGCAAGTTTTCTGAGCCCAAAAAGGCTGTTTAGTTAATTTTCTGAACACAAAGAAAAGGATATACAGCAATGGTTTTTCAGCCCGAAATCGCTTTACAGCCATCAGTTTTTCAAAGCTCAGAAAGGGGAACCTCCCTTCCTGCACCCCGTGCTCTTGTATGGCACATGAATAATGCAGCGAGTGCCGAGAATGCGGTTCGTTAGAATGATAATCATTCAAGTCGAATGGATAGAGAAAACAATTAGTGATTTTGCACATGCATAAGAGTAATTATGAAGAAGCAGATGTGATCTTAACGGATTTAAGGGGTTTCATCAACCAATTCACAAGGAGATTTTTCACCCCACCAGAATTCGCGATTTTCGGAAGTTTTCAAAACTTTGTAAAAATTCGTAGAAAAAGTGCTTTTCTAAGCGATGTTAAGTGAAAGACTAAAGCATCAAATTTCGGCGATTAGGATCATATCCTCATGTTCTGGCTATATTCTGATCAGTATGTACGACTTTTTTGATCTTTTTCAAAATTTTTGTTGTTTTTAGGCTCTAGACAGATAGAGCACCGTCAGAAGCGCCGAAAAACGATGTTCTTAGCGCGTAACCACTATTTTTAGGCCCAAACAGGCACTTTAAAAATTCACCCCTCCCCAGAATTCCCATGCTGTGCATGTCTGGGAAGGAGGCCAGTGATTTTTCGTGCAAGATCCCATTGCATTTAAACAGAGATAGTCCGCAAAAGTCTTTGTACATTTGACATGTAAACTCCAGCTTGCCTTCTATATTATATGTTACAATTTCGCTTTTTCGTGGTAAAACTGGGCTTTTCGACCTTTTTTTAGTGTACTTGAATCGATCTTTGGATTTCTGACGATAAAAACCCTAAAATTACTTAAAACGGCGCGAAACGCATAGAAATTTAGCGGCTTTGCTTTTTTTGAAGCAATTTTAGCCATTAAAAAAGACGTTAGGACTGCCATTTACGATAACGTTCTGGAATTTAAGACCTCGTTACAATTTTCTTGCTGCAAAAAAATCTTTGCATGTTACGCGTACAGAGGCGGACCCAAAACGTTTTTGTGCACCGGGAAAAATCTACGTGGAATACAAAAAAATTTGCAAATGAGGTTGTCGGTGATTTACAGAGCGGACTAAACTATTTGGGTCAAAAATGACAAAAAAGCGCCTAGAAATGACCTAAAAGCGCACGTTTCTGCCGAAATATCGGGAGCATACATGCACATAGGGCAGTGAGATAAGTATTACCCCCTTCTTGAAGAGTCAACCAGACAGGTACTGCTACGGCGATTAAGCTGACGGAACGTTTTTTTGCACCATTTCTGAGGTGAAAAGCAGTAAAAATATCAAAAATTCTTCAAAAAACGCCCAAAATTTATCAATTCTGCATTTTTTAGTGTTAAAAGTGATACAATGCAGTCAAAGTGGACTTATATAAGGTGCTTTAAAATTGTGATATTACCACAAAAGACGTGTTATAAGCTATTTTGACCAATTTGGTAGCGTAAACAGCGAAAGAATTGTGAACTACTAAATTTACAGTTGATTTCACTCCCCCTCCGTCAACCCTGACCTTGTTCAGGTTTAATCAGGAGGATTTAAAATCTCAGCCGTAGGGGTGGGCTTGAGAAGAAAATAGAGCAAGTTGGGGTATCCTACCGCCCCTCACTCACGGAAATCCTGGATGCACCGCTGGCCTAGACGACCCCCAGTGTGCATATCTGATTCCATCTCGTTGTATTATCTAGCAAGTAACATACGAACGTGGTGTGCAGGCGATACTCAGAACTAGGGTAAAAAGCCTATGTCCAGACCAAGCGTAAAAAATTTCAAAAAATCGATTTAATTTAACAAAATATAGCCAAAAAGAGCGATTTGGCGTCAAGCATATAAAAATTATTATAACCTACATAAAAGACCGCTGAAAACGCTTAGAACAGTACGTCTTGTAAGAGTGTTTGGAAAATCGCAAATGCTTAGATGTGACAGAGGGTGAAGACTCTAAAGCCCTTCAGATAAAGTACGGCGAAAACCCTACTGGGAGTGTATTGTATCAACTTCTATTCTATTGACAACATTGTCAACAAATCACCTAAAAATGGCGTAAAAAACAAGTATTGGCTAGCACACATTCCCATAGGGGGTGAGGGGGTTATTACCCCCACCTCAGGGTCCGAGACTTAAATCACTGTCGGACGATTTTGAGCTATCAAATATTTTTTGCATGATTTTTTGGTACAAAAGCAGCGAAAATGTTGAAAGTTTTTTGGCGCTTCGCGCCGACTAATACATTTCTGTTTTGTTTACCCATAAAATACCTAGAATGAAGCTAAAATGATCTGAAAAGTCGGATTTTCGATGAATTCTCATATTTTTTGCTTACAAAGACGACAAAACTAGACAGAAAGGGACAAAAAGTAGTTAAAAATGCAGGTTTTCACATTAGAATATGCTAGGTAGGATGTTTTAGCCATTTTTCATATTTGACCTGCAAAAATGCTAGACTCTAGATGTAGTGGTCCTAAATTTTAGGATTTCACTCCCCCTGAACTTTCGACCTTGAAAAACTATGTTGGCTAGAAATGAGACAGATCAAAATACGGGTTTTAAGGAGGGATGATGGAAAACATATGTGGTTGGCGAATACCACATACGCCTGCTATGGATACTATCTTTCATTCCAGCCTGATCTCCCACGGGAAATCTAATTTTTATTTTAGTCCAACTGTAATTCGTGATCTCGAAATGTAACACAAGCCAAAAAGGATCCTAAGAAGCTTAGGGGGTTTCACCGTCCCCTCCTCGGGAATAAAAAATTCGTAAAAATCCTAAGTTATGCGTTTCCAGTTATTTGTTTGCTCAAAAGTGTCAAATTTTCGGCGCGTCATGCCACATACTCATCTTTTATGAGCAATCTGTTCAGTTTACTCGAATTTTTTCATTTCCTTCAAATTTTAAAGAGCTTTTTACGCTCATTCAGTGTTTTGGCCCAAAAATGGCACTTTAAAATTTGGCCAGCCCCCCTCCACCAGAATTCCCACGCTGTGCATGTCTGCACGTGACCTCATATTGAAACTACAAAAAACTCGTACGGAATGTGCATCGAAAGTTTCGAAAATTCCTAAACTCATAATCTAGAAGTTTTTAATCTAGAATTTACAAATCGCATTGAACGTACCTATAGATTATTCCGAGTCGGATAAATTCGCTAAAACATCCTGAGTACCCAAAAATTTAACATAAAGTAGCATTCACATAGAGTTAGTCAGCCCAAATCCCTCATAGCATGCTTAACCCCCTATTTTTCGTAGAAACTTGCGTCTTAAGGCCAGTTTCGGGTGTTTTTTTGGGCATTTTTGATCGGAATGGCCGACTACCCTCCCGAAATTTAATGTTTCCGTCACCAAATGTAAACATGATGTGCCGAAAATCTGACACTTTTGGTCCTAAAAGTTAAAGGAAAAAGCGTGTAACAGCTAATTTCCCACATTTTTTCTTTGGAGAATCGTCAATTCTGCGAATCTAAATTCACCCTACCCCTCAATAAAAGCTCGTATGGCTGTTGCGCGTCTGATTATACTCAACTTTTCCCGGAATGCGATGCACCTCAAAATGCATGGATCTAAAAATTTTACCGAAACTTTCCGCAAAATTTTCAAATTCGCCAAAAGGTTTCCTTGAAAAAATGACAGAGAAAATAAAATTTTGTTCAAAAACAGCCTCGCTGAAGACTCATGTGTAGCAAATGGAATCAATTAGTCATATGCTCTGCTTTTTTCAATCTTGAGCGTGAAGGCCTGGACGAACAAAAGAAATAAAAACAATAAAAAAGAAAAAGAAAAATAAATAAAAAATAAAAATGGAAAAAACAATAAGAACAATAAAAAAATTAATAAAAGAGTGAATTAATTAAAAGTACAGTGGAGTAGAAATACTGGAAATGAAAGAGACTACAATAATCCAAAGTTGAGTAAAGTAAATTTGCATAGAAGATCAGATATGTATAAAAAACCTGATAGAAACTGAAACTACCTCAGAAATGTTTCGTTTAATTATTAATTAGGAGTAATTAATAAGCTTTCAATAATTACCAAATTAGACAATTAACTTATTGGGCCACAATGCGGTTTAGAAATCAAAATTAAGTATGCATATACAAAAACAAATAAAAAAATCAGTCAGAACATAATAAAAATAAAAAATAACAAAATCAAATCAGATCAAATCAAATCAGCTTATATGTACGTAATTCATTCATTTGTTTATTTCCATATATTTGCCTATTTATTTATTTGCTTATTAATTAATTAATTAATTAATTTGCTTGTTTAATCAATTATTTATTTATTTGTTTATTTATCTATTTATTTAATTATCATATTTAATTCTTTATATGCATATCTATTTATTTATTTATTTATTGTTTTATTATTAACGTTTTTTATACTTAGACAACGACCACAGTATACTAAATAATGACGTAAGCTATAATTAATTGAAATAGAAAATGCCAAAAATTATTAACCGTGCTCTTGCCACAATTTAGCTTTAATTTTCGCGGCGGCTTCGACTCGCTTTTGCTTATTTTCTTCCTGGCGTCTAAGTTGAACCTCTTGCCCTTTTTGTTTAAATTCATCAGATCTCGCCAGTCTATCGTGCCTGCCTCCAGGCTTCTAAATATTGATAAAATTCAATGCATCCGAAAAAATTTACTTCATATGGTGGGGCAAATGAACGAATTCCTTACCATACATGCGCAGGCACGTATGAACATAGCTGGCCGTCCTATTTTGGGGGGACCAACACCAATCCCGGGAATGAGCTCAAAAAAGCCAAAAAAGCAAAAAATAAAGTTTAAAAGTCCTATTTTTCCGATTTTCCTGAATTTGGGGGGAGGTCTGAACCCCTTATCACCCCAGAGATACATGCTGTACATGCACAGCGAGGGAAACCCAAGGGGGTGTGCAACCGAAAAATGCTACTAAAGTGCATTTTTGGGCCCAAAAAAACGCGAATACGCGTGAAAAATATCATTTTTAGCATTGCTGACTATGCCCCTTCTTCCTAGAACATAAAAATATCAAACAACTCGAAAAATAAAATTGGAAAATTAGGCGTCCGGCGCGAAGCGTAGATTTGAAACATTTGTGCCAAAAGATCGTTAAAGGGCTAAAACAACACTTTTCTACGATGCTTTCGGTAAATCTAAAAATTCTGTGGCAAAGGGATTGAAAGAAAAATTATGACGAGGAGGGTTGACATTTTTCATCCCGAGATTCTGGCCGAAAGCCGTACTTGGGTTGGGGAGGGTCCGGGGAGCTTCCACTTTAAGATAGATTTTCACCTCCCAGCAATTTTTTTGCAAACCAGTAATGTTTGATTTTCAAAAAAAATCGTAAAAAAGGACAATTTTAAGCGTTATTAGCGATCTTTTGGCTCAAAGAAATGAAAGTTTTCGGCACTGCGCGTGATATTCTTCGACTATATTCAATTCGATTTACTCGATTTATCCATTTTTTTACAAAGCTCTTTTAATGCTTTTAAGTTTTAGGAAGAAGTAACATTATCAGCAAGCCCAAAAAATTTATGCTGTTGGCGCGCATAAATCGCTTATGAGCCAAAAAACAGCTTTATCAAAATTTTTTAAGGCTGACCCTCTCAAAATTCCCATGTTATGCGTAAGCTTCCCTCCGCAGTCGATCGCACCCCTCAACCTATGGGCGATTTAGGGCAGGGGGCGAGGGGCGGCCGCCCCACCTCCATTGGTCAAAAATATTTGGCGAGATAAGGAATAGATATGTAATTTGTCATAATTTTTGGCCGTCTGTAGTCATAATTTCACAACATTTTCCGGCGCTTCGCGTCGGATAATATGTACATAATCGTAACATTAATTCACCTTCTTAGCAACTCGCACGAAGGCACGTATCTCTGAAGAAGGAAATGGGAGGAGAGGTTCGGACCCCCAAATTCAGAAAAGTCGGAAAAATGGTACTTTTTAAACCTTATTTTGTGCTATTTTTAGCCATTTTGTGCTTAGTCCCCTCCAAAAAAATTGGTGCTGGTCCCCTAGAATAGGACGGTCAAATACGTGCCTGCCTGAACGTCATATTTTCACTCAGGGACTAGATTTTAAAACGATTTCACGAGCAGAAGCAGTTTTTTCAGCATAGTTTTCTTCTATTTTCAAGCACAAATTTTAAAAATTTTCGACGTCTTACATAAAACGCAATGAGAGCTTCTAAACGTTATTTCATTTGAGAAATAATTCCCGCTAAAATGCAGCAAATTTATTGATTTTTTTCGAGCAAAGTCGTCGGAAATTTAAAAATTTCCACAAAAATATTGCAAAAAAGTGATTGAAAGGTCGTAAAACCCGCTATTTAGCAGTTAAAGAGCAGTTTTTTAACCCTATTTTCGACCGTTCTTCAAAAAGTTGGGATACCGCCCCTCAACTATGACAATCCTAGATCCGCCACTGACTGAACCTCCAAATGTTGGATTTTTCATGCACCTAATTTTGGGAAAAACTTGCCTATTTCAGGCCATTTCAGGCGTTTCTGCTACTTTCGGGCAAAAATGGAAGGTAACGACGTGTTCTTGGGGGAAAGGGGGAGTTATGGGGTTTGACTATCCCAAAATGGCAACTGAGCAACCGCTAAATAGCTGCGACCCTCCAAAATTGTCGATTTTTCGTAAAAATTGGTAAAAGTTGCAAAAAGTGTGCCCTTTTAAGCGTTTTTAGCTTATTTTCGGCTAAAAAATTTAAAATTTTAGACGCGTAGCGTCGTATACACATTCTTTGACTATATTTTGTTCAATTCACTCAATTTTTTAAAGTTTTTTTAGGAATTTTCTTACGTTGTTGTGCTCTAGAAAGAACGAGCATAGCCTAAAACGTGAAAAACAGTGTTTTTCACGTGTACCCTTCTATTTTTAGCCCAAAAAGGCACTTTTTAAAAATTCTTTGGGACCGACCCCCCGGAATTCCGGAATTCCCATGCTGTACATGTATGGTCAACAACCCTCCCTTCCAAAGAATCCAAAGAGTGATGGCCTATTGGCAGTCACATAAAACAATAATAATGCTTTATTCAGTCAGGTACAATACAAATGATAAGAAATTCTTAACATTGTATTGTACCTACGGATTTGAATAAAGCATTATTATTGTTTTATGTGACTGCCAATAGGCCAAAAATACACTTTCTTTAGATATGAACCAGTCACCTCCCTTCCAACCTAAAAATGGCCAAGTGCATCCCCAATTCTGAGCCATTACACGGACGACAATCAAAATTTAAACACTAGACTGCAGGCAACGCTACGATAAAGCGAAAAGACGGTGATTATGAGCGGCGTGCGAACTCGGCTTAGTTAAATTTTACAGCATAGAACATCAACAATTAAAAAAGTCCAAAAGCGGAAAGTTCACAGAGAAGAAGAAAAGTAAAAGGTCCACAATAGATCTAGACTGATAGCCAACTAAACTAAGCAGGGGGGCTGAAAGTTTCACATCTTAGAGGATTTATAGAGTAATTTGTGAGTAGTTTTCCACCTTTATACGTTCTGAAATTTTAAATCCGGCAGACGGCCTTTTTTTAGACGGGCATCAAAATATGCAATTACCAATTAGCCAAAGGAAAATGTGCCCAATTTCAAAACAGGCCAAAACTGGGTTTCGAATTAGTTCTGAACAATTGAGTTTTACACAAGCACGTAGCTCTGGGGGAATGGAGGGTACAGACCCCCGTCCCCAAATTCAGAGAAATCGGAAAAATAGGACTGTTTAAACGTTATTTAGTGCTATATTTGAGCTTAGTCCCCCTAAAATTGGTGTTGGTCTTCCCCAAAAAAGGACGGCCAGCTACGTGCCCCGTTTTACACGGAAAAATGTCTTTGTTTAAGGCAATAAAGGCCCACGTGCAGCCAGGGCCGTATTCAGGGGGGCGAGAAATTTACGAGGGCCCCCCCCCAAAGGAAAAATTAAAAATTCTCAAAGTAGGTCTAAAACATTACCAAAACAGGTTTCAGCGTACTTTTGAGCTAGTAAACTCAAAATTTTTCAGCGCTGCGCGCCGGATTTATCGTTAATGTATAGTTTTTGCCTTATAGCCCGCCCAAAACCGCTCAAATTTGAGTTAGACATATAGAGCATGTCAAATTTTTTAAATTATTCATTTTCTGTATTGTTTTTCTTTGTAAATGACAAAGATTAATTACAAAGACAGGAGTTAGGAAATATTTCGTCGATTGAATGATGACAAATCAGTCGTGTAGAGTGTTTAAACGATAGATTTGTGTAATATGAGCATGGAATAAAGTGAAAAATATTAAAAAAATTTCCTCGAAATTTTTTCCACCATTGCATAAACTTCGTTGAGATGTGCTCAAAAATGCCTAAATTTTTGCCCATCTCCTAATGGTTCTCGAGATATTTGACCTCAAAATTTCCGCCCCCCCCGAAATAACATCTTAGATACGGGTCCGCGTGCAGCATACAATGTTTTTAAACAATTAAACAACAAACAGCAAAACTTTTTAGAATTCCTGCCTCAAATTTTGGGTAAAGCGTTTAAGCCAGCTTTTCTCCGCCATAAATTTTCATACGAGCCGCATAATATTCGTTGCGTGAAAGACATATACGTAGTTCTGGCATAATAATATATTTCAAGGAGGATTGCTTCATGTAAATATAAAAAATATTATCAACGAACTAAATTTTTAGAAAATAGAACTTTCCGTAAATTTTGACATTACGGCGGTTGTACATATTTGTTTCCGGTTGGCTGAGAAGGTCGTACAAGGTCAACGACTGGAGGAGTGTAAACTAAATATCCTTTACAGTAACTACTATAATTTACGAGCGTCATTCATATTTGTTTATTTTATCATATTTTTAATTCATATTTTTATATTTTATAGTGTTTACATATACTCGCCGACAACACTGACTTTAGTGTAAACGAACTAAGTACTATTATTGACCGACTCTTTAAAATAACCGATTTCGGCAGCCAATTTATACCATAACAAACCGAGCGAACGCGGTAGTTTAAAAAAGACGATGTTTTTCACGTAAAAATGTAAACAAAGCAACAGGGAGGAGTTTATACTAGCAAGATAAGCTCAAATCACTTTACACACAACCGACCAAAGCTGGTTTTTTTACAATACGATTTTCACTTTCAACTTTACACTGAAACAATTTCGAATTTTTTTCGATGAATGTGCTATGAAATATTTAACAAATAATTAAGAATCTCATTATGCCTTCTCAGAATAAGTTGCAATGGGCTCGCTTTTATAAACTTACGAAAATAGACGACGCAGCCATCTTTTCGGTGAGAACTTTGAAAGCTTCCCGATCGCTTTCCCTAAACTTTCTGTAATTTTCGCCTTCGAAATCGTAAAAGTCTGAATTTTCGGGCAATTTGAGCTCCTGCTGATTCTAAAATTGCATTTTTCAAAATATTCGACAAAAAATATAGGTAAATCGAGTCAGACAAATCAATTTAGTGAAAACAAGAATAATCACAAAATAATAAATAACAAATATCAAATAGAAAACAAACAAAAGATAACGATGAGAACTTAGAATCGAGAGAAGGTACAGTGGAACATGATAAGAAAAAATATTTAAAAAAGACGTGAAAGCAGAAATTAAAAGTGAAGATAATAAAAACAAATGAAAAAAGGCAAAAAAATGAAGAAAAAAACAGGAAAGCAAGGTATAAAAAGGAAAACATATGTAGGAACAACAGAACAAGAAATTTAAAAAAGTTTAATATAAAATATGTTACAAAGACAAAGTTGGTAAGATCAGAAAAAATTTAAAAAAATTATAAAAATCATAAAAAAGTAGTAAAAACGGGAAAAAAATATATTTAAAAGTAGAAGAGAGAAAGATGAAATAAAAAAATGGAATATGTACATTCTGTTTTTAACGTGATTTATAAAATGACACGAGAGGATACAATACACTTCTCGCCGCAAAATTTTATCCCTTACATAACGATTTTGATGGATTTTTCAGCATACGCATTAACACATGACGTCTTCGTATGTACTACATGCGTGTTACTAACTAATTAATTTATTAATTTATTAATTTGTGGGCTTATCTATTTGATTGTGTATTTATTTATTTATTCATTTAATTATTTATTTATTTATTTCTTGATTCATTTATTTATTCATTCATTTATTTGTTTGTTTGTTTGAATGTTTATTATTCATTTATTTATTCATTTGTTTGTTAAATATATATTATTCATTTATTTATTTATTTATTTACTTGAATATATATTCATTCATGTACTTATGTATTTATTTATTTTTTCATTTATTTAAATATCTATTCATTCATGTATTTATGTAGTTATTTATATATTTATTTATTTATGCATTTATTCATTTATTTATTTATTTATTTATTTATTTGGATATCTAGTCATTCATGTACTTATGTATTTATTTGTTTTTTCATTTATTTAAATATCTATTCATTCATGTATTTATGTAGTTATTTATATATTTATTTATTTATGCATTTATTCATTTATTTATTTATTTATTTATTTATTTGGATATCTAGTCATTCATGTACTTATGTATTTATTTGTTTTTTCATTTATTTAAATATCTATTCATTCATGTATTTATGTAGTTATTTATATATTTATTTATTTATTTATTTATTCATTTATTTATTCATTTAAACATCAATTCATTCATGTATTTATGTATTTATTTATTCATTTATTTAAATATCTATTCATTCATGTATTTGTGTATTTATTTATACATTTATTTATGTATGCATTTATTCATTCATTTATTTATTCATTTATTTATTTATTTGTTTAAATATTTATTACTCATTTATTTATTTATTCTTCATTTAAACATGAATTCATTCATGTATTTATGTATTTATTCATTTATTTGAATATCTATTCATTCATGTATTTATTTATTTATTTATGTATCTATTCATTTATTTATGTATTCATTTATTAATGTATATTTAATTATATTTTATTTATTTATTTTTATTTATGTTTTATTTATCTTCTTCTTATTGTGTTAAAACACAATACCACATCAAATCCTATGACATAGGTAAGGCAATCCTTGGTAAAACTCAGGGACTAGCTTTTAAGCGTTTAATTTTCGTGACGAAAACTGCGAAGCTCAAAGAAATTTAGATGCTTAGAAGCATCGAAACATTGAAGACAAAACACTCAAAAGTATATAAAAAACTAAAGCTGGTTCAAACGTATGAAAAATAATGACAACTTAATTCAGATGGAGACATAAAAATCAGTAAATTTCGATGTTTTCGATCAATTTTACCTTTTATTCGATTTAATCGCAAACCTCCGTCAAAATTTTATTTTTTCAATCAAACGTAATCACTTTTAAATCAATTTTATTTTATTCGATATACAAAAGATGGAAGTTCAAACTTCAAAGTCCGAACTTCATTTCAAAATTGATAGAAAATATTGGATATGCGACCAAATTTCGATTGAATTGAATGAAAAACCACATTCTGCTTAATTTTGCATTTAAATTTAATCAATACTTTTACTATATTTTTCATTTTATTTTGCTCATTTTTATTTATCGCGAATCATGAGAATGCAATGTTGCAATAATCTGAATACTTATTATTAAAACGTACATACGTAATCAAAAAATTTTGGAAAATTTGAAAATTAAATCAATATAATGTATATAAAGTACTTGCTTACCGTTGTTTTTGCTTTCACTTTCATTCGTTTTATTCAAATTACTAATATTTCATTAAAATTTTCAATCGAGTTGTATTTATTTCCGCCTGTTATCATAGGCAGCATTAACACATTTTTTAAGATATTTTATGCTTATTTCATGCCTTATTCTATTTTTCCCTCGTGCTACTCTATTAATGCTTAACTTTACACTTAATAAATTATGCTTTACACTAGTAAATGATTTGTACTTCCACAGCATCTTTAACTTCCCAAAAACCGTTCGAAGCCGAATCGCCAATAAGCTTAATTATTTCTCTTTCATTTAATGAACCGCTTTGATCGGCATCTTCTTTCGTGTCAAATTTTCTTAAACCGTGCATTAGCATTTCGCTTATTTCCGCCGTTGATAAATTTGCGGCACCTTAAATTCTACGTTTAATTATTGCAAATTTTATAATTAATTTCTCGCAAAAACCATCGAGAAATTATAATCATTTTTAAATTTGGCACCTTGAATAAAAAAGTGTTAAATTGAATAAATCACAATCTGAATCAGCCGGGTGGGGAGGAGTCGTCTTACGGATGTTTTACTTTACACTGCTAATCTAGATGCAACAGAGGGATGGGGAATCTTGACCCAAAGTTGTTCTCCCCAGAACCAACAATTTTTTGACCCCTCCGATTTTTGGAAAAGAACTGAATTTTTCGGCCGAAAATTGGAGGTCACATTCACACCCTCCCCCGCAAATGGTCAGGGAACCAGACCTGAAATTTTGAGCCTTCACATGTACGAATGAGGCGGAAGGTTCTCGCCCCCTCCAAAAAATTCACGATTTTCCTGAAATATTCGCCGAAAAAACGTTGTTTCAAGCGTTTTTAGCCACATGTTTGCTCCAAGGTGATGAATTTTCTACTTATTTTTGGACTGTATTTTGCTTACATAATTTATTAAGGGTATTTGATATTTTCCAAAATTTATAAACCCTTCAACATCATAAAAAGATGGAGCATCGTCAGTAACGTCGAAAAATGAAGTTTGTGACGCGTATCCACTATACATGCCCAGCACGGGAATTATCGGGCAGGGGGGTTGAAATTAGGGGGAGGGGTGGGCGGTTGAAATTATAAAGTGAACTTTGGGGTCCAAAAATGTTAAGTACGCGTCAAAAACATCGTTTTCAACATTCCTGTTAATGCTCTATCTTTCTAGAGCATAAAAACGTAAAAATATTTTTAAAAAACAACCAAAAAAGTCGGAACAACTTGAACAAAATATAGTCGAAAATGTGCATATGGCGCGAAGCGCGGAAAACTTTAGATTTTTAAGCAAAAATGAGCTAAAAACTCCTGAAAAAGGCACACTTTTTACAACTTTTACGAAAAATCGACAATTCTGGGGGGGGGGGGTCGCAGCCATTTTGCGAAGGGTCAGTTGCCATTCTGGGGGGTCAAATCCCCCAGGAACGTCTGAATCGATGCATGAATTGTTTGCGTCCGTTTGAAAAAAATATGTTTGAGATTCCGCAAGGGTTGATTTTGGAGTGTATGTGCATTCATTATTTAATATTAATTGAATTATTTATTCCGATTTTTGATTCATTTACGACATTCAAAATTTTTTCCAATTTTTTCCCTTGAAAAATGAGAATAAACATCAAAATCACTCTTATTTTTTCCTCTAAAAAAGTTTGCATATATACTTTGTACGAAGATTCTTCAAAAAAATCATGTAGGAGCCTCAAAGTCTTGCCCCGCACAAAAAACGCATTTTGAAGAATTAGGGATAATTATGAGAAGTTTTTCAGTTCTCGCCATTCCAAAATGCATCTTTTGAAAATGCTCAAAAACAATCCGAGGGGCATACTTCGCGATTATGTTTATTTAACAGCCAAAACATAAGCTATGCCTTGAGTTTGACGAAAAGAACTTTAAACGAGCAAATTATCACAAAAGATATGAAGAAAGTACTAAAGTATTAGAAAAAATTTGCTGTTAATGAGCTAATAAATATAAACTTCAAAGTAAATGCCAACTCTCAGCACGCAAAACACCACTGTTAATATTTCAATTCATAACACACCTAGCATAATGTGCTTTAATACGGAGAAAGCCACCGGAAAATGATAATGTAAAGAATTATAATAATAAAAATAAACGTGAGTTGGCATTTAAAGAATAAAATTAACATATTTTCACTCAAACAATTGGAGCCTAAACCGAATAAAAACTAAAATAGATAGAAAACTAGTTATAATTCATTAACTTGAATCAATTAATTAAAAATTAAGCAATAATCCACTAAACATTAATCACGTACCTAATTAAAAGCTAAAACGAAAGTAATGAAATTAACGATAAAAATATAAAAATCGCCAGTTATTATGGGACGGAGGCAATAAAAAGAAGTATAAAAATGGTAAAGAATGACTTCACACCGCAGCATTACAGTAATTATCGAAATTAAGCAATAAACATTGCCTTGAAAATAAATAACGGCTCGCGTAATGCTTTTTGTACTAACATATAAACCGTTTGAAGCCAGAAAATTTGTCGGTCCCCAAGCGTAGTTTGATTATTTGAAAGTCATAAAAACATATCATAATCATAAATATCATCGTATAAAAAGGGAAGAAAATTACCAGTCGCACAGGAAAGTATAAAGAAGTGAGAGTGTAAACAATGACTTTACATCACATCATTATAAAAGGTTTCATAACGCAAGAAGACTATAGGTTGCAGGGGATAGTTTAAAGGAGTTTAAGAGTGAAAACACTGACTTTACACAGCATCAATAAGCCAATCAATACAAATTAAGCAGCTGGTAGACTAGCGGTCGCCGAGGGTAATTTAAAACGCTTCAAAGTATATATAGAATGACTAAAGTACCTTGTTTTAGATTTGATACCCAAGATTTTAATTCGAGAAACTAAAAACCACCTAAACAACCGTAGGAACCTAATTTTGGATTAAAAGACATCAAATGGGCAAAGCATATCAATTTTTGAGAGATGCCCTGTTCCCCTGTACATGTGACTTCTTACCGAATTAAACTAATTAGTAGCCAAAAATAGATTTGTCAACTTCGACCATACATGTAATATTATGGGGGTGATCCCCCACCCGAATTCGGCCGTCCCCCATCCCCCCAAAGCCTGCAAATTTTTGATTCCTTCAAGTTTTGTAAAAAATCAAATTTTTTCGTCGTTTTTACGTGTTTTTTGGCCAAAAATTCGACGTCGCTTACCCCCATCACTAAAAATGGCCACGACCTCCAATTTTGAGCCCTTATATACATGTATGACTTCGACCATAGCATTCACGCTATTGCCTCCTTTTATTAACGGAGGCACAGCATATTCAATAATGGAACTGTTTTTATCGCAATATTTTCTGAGCTTATAATAGAAAAATGTCGATTTTGAATTCTTATTTCCTTTAATTCTAAAAGCATGCCTGATCGGTCAGACGGTGTAAACTAATAAAAAAAAGTGTAAACTAATAAATAAAAAAATAATAATAAAAAAACTAATAAACTAAGTGTAAACTAATCATGTACTTTCCGTATTTAATATTTCGAACGTTTAAGCATGTTTCATTCTACATAAATATATTAACTTTACAATTTCCAAATATATTTAATCATTGCGGCATTCTTTTACATTTTGCCGACTACTTTTAGATAAATTCTAGATTTTTTTAAATTTACCAAATTTTTTCACAAAATTTACGCAACAATTTTCCATGATTAAATTCCGACTTCGATCACTCCCAGAAAAATGCATCGTACGGACGAATTAACAAACGAATAATATAGTAAAAACTACGAAAAATACACAAAAATCAATGAAAATTACGAAATCAGAGCAGCCAGAAAAACTACAGTAAAATCACAACAAAAACTGTTGTCTTTCGCTTGAACATGCTAATAAAGTGTAAACGGGCTACAAACGTTTTGTAAAATAAAATCAGAAATTAAAATTTAAAAAATTAAATTAAACAAGTACGTTTACTGTATTTAATTTCTTAAGATCCTTCAACGCAAATTTTTTGCCATTAAATAAGCTGGAATAAAAAAATTCAATAACTTTGAAATTTCGAACTCGTTAAAGAGATATTAATCGTAAAAGATATGAAAAAACTGCACGGAACATATATCAATAGTTGAAGGAGATGATGAGCAACCCCAAATAAATGAATTACGTAATAAAAGCCATCTAAAAATTTTAACATAAGAGTCTAAATAAAAAATATAATAAAATAGTAAGATGAAAATAAATATAAAAAATAAGGATAAAATAAAGATCATATCAGAGTTCTTGGCCGGTAAATGTAAATCACGCAATAAAATTTTAATCAAACTTCTTTGAATATCTAAACTTAATAACATATGTACATTAGCTTAATCATTAGACAGGCGAACTACCTTAGATTAAAATCAAGTTAAAAATAGAATACAGATTGCAATTGAAAGTGAAGCTTGCTATGCTATGATTATTAAGGATAGGGCGTGATCTTCAATGGTTTAAAGTAGTGGTGTAAAGTGGTTTACGGTGATGATGTAAAGTGGTTCAAAGAGGTGGTTTAAAGTTGTCAAAAACAGTGATTTGAAGTGGTTTAAAGCTATAGCTAAAAGTTTTTCTTAAAGGGACAGAAGCAATTAGAATGACTCTTATTAAGCTTCATTTGAATAATTTTTAAATGTTAATTTAATGATTGAATTTAAATTTAATTAGTCCAAAGTGCTTGCCTATTGTATCAGCGTCGTTGTTCAAAATGACGTTTGTGAGCTTAAGCTTCGAATAAGCTCTATTCAATACATACTCTTCGACCGTATCTCGACCAATCAGTCGAATAACTTTAACGGGTCTTAAATAAGATTGTCCTAAAATTTCGATCGAATGAAAAATAAAAATAAACATTAATCCGAAATAATACCAATAAATACGGATGTTCCGAACGCCGGTCCCGGTCCCGGCCCCGGGCCGGAGCAAGGCTCACTCCATGCCGGATCTAATATATTTGTAATTAAATTTAAAACTTTTAGATTCTTTTCAAAATCAATCCAGGAATTTGTGAGGAGCTATAGAAATGGCATATTTCAGGAAACTGATGAACTAAAATAGCAAAATTTGATCATGTTGGATTGTTTCTATAGCTCAAATATAGATTTGGACCCAACTTAAGCAATTTAAATTCAGCGTATTCACTTTACTTTTAATTAAGCGATTAAAAATCTATTAATATTTATTATTATTATTATTATTACTATTATTATTATTATTATTATTATTATTATTGTTATTATTATTGTTATTATTATTATTATTATTATTTTTATTATTATTAATAATAATAATAATAATAATAATATTATTATTATTATTATTATTATTATTATTATTATTACTATTATTATTATTATTATTATTATTATTATTATTACTATTAATTATTATTATTATTATTATTATTATTATTACTATTATTGTTACTATTATTATTATTATTATTATTATTATTATTATTATTATTATTATTATTATTATTATCATTATTATTATTATTATTATTATTATTATTATTGTTATTATTATCATTATTATTATTATTATTATTATTATTATTATTATTATTATTATTATTTTTTTTATTATTAATAATAATATTATTATTATTAATATTATTATTATTATTATTATTATTATTATTATTATTATTATTATTATTATTATTATTATTATTATTATAACTATTATTATTGTTATTTTATTATTATTATTATTATCATTATTATTATTATAATATTATTATCATTATTATTATTATAATATTATTAATATATTTGTGATTTATCTATTAGTTTTATAGCTCATCTTGAAAAAAGGCTAAATCGGATGACGAATAAATTTTTATTCTTTTCTGTCTAATCTTATAAATAAAATTCGACGATCTGTTAACTCTGATCAAATAGAACGCATAAAATTGATTGAATGATCAGCTTAAAAAGGAAGCGATTCGCTGCGATCGCAGTCCTTGATGTTCTAACCTAAACTCATAAATAAACATTGTTTCGTAATTCACCGTTTAACGGAATTTTTCGGAAATCAAGCTTGAGCCGTTGGGAATATTTATAGCATCAGACACAATTTTGGCAAGAAAAACCTGTTCAAAATTCGTACATCCACGATTTTTATGGCTTAGTGCAGCTTGAAGACACGACTAATTGTAAACCGGGGATGTAAAATTGTGAGTCTTAAATCCAAGAATTGCAATGTATATGATTTATACACAAATTATCAGTTTTTTTACTGAAAACTTATGAATTTTCATAGCCCTCAGTCTTTAAAAGTGAGGATCGGAACATAAATGATCAGATTAAACATACAAATTCATAGTATAAAACTGAAATGCTTACTACGTTTGATTTTTCAACGAAAACATTAATCTTTACTATAAACAAGAGTATTGAGAGCTTAGATCCTAAGTGATGCGGGTATTCTATCATTGATTTTAAAATTACCTTAAAATTCTTGACCTCCAAAAATCAGTCATTAATATAAATGCACAGCATGACCGACCTGGAGGTGGTCAGCCGATCTGGGAGAATCAAGAATTTATCCTTCTTCTGGCTGAATGATCTCAAAAACTGGCATAAGCGTTAAAATAGCTCTGAAACTATTTTATTACACAGTTTCTGGTCAATTAAACGCACTTTTAGAGAAAATTTTCATTTTCATCTATTTTTGGCCTTCATTTGCCTCATTTCCACCAAAAAATTTCCTATTTTTATAGTCTGGGGTTCTACACCCCCTGAACTCCCCCAACGTGCATAATTGGTCACGACTCTTGAAAATCTGAAGATAGTTGCGCATTTTAGATTTAACGCTAATAATTGTCATTTAATTGGACTGATTGAGTATCACGAGCATCATTGATATTTTCAAACCGCTTTTTGAGTTCTAAAGCTTTTAATTTAAAGCCTTCAAGTATGAGGCGAGAAAGCTGAATTTAATCCCTTTTTTACACTTATATGATTAAGTACTATCGTAAAGTAAGCCATAAATAAGCTTAAGAGTACGCTCATTGGGTCAGCAAACATTAGTATACCTATTATCATGTTTCGGCCCGGTGCCGGGGTTTAAGCCCCGGCCCCGGCTAAAAAGTCTGCCCCTACACATCCCTACTAATAAACAATAATAAGCAAAATAATTAATTCGATACTACGACATTTAAATTAATCCATTATAAAAGGATACTAAATAAATAATGCAAGTACTGCTCGATTAGTGCGGGTTCATAGAATGAAATTAAAATTAGCACAGGTTTTAAATTTACGACGAAATTCTTCCGACATTTTCGAGCATGTTCTGATATCCAAAATTTCAAAAGCGCGTCTAAGCATTTCCCTAATCCACCATTATACGTTTTTCAACGATTAGCTCACATGACAAAAACTGACCGAAATCTCCGTGTCGTCCACACAGTCACAATCAGACATGCCCTTGGTATGGGGTTTGGAGGGTAGACACCCCAGAATGGAAAATTGAAAAATTTTGTGGGTAAAATGAAGCAAAATGAAGGTCAAAAAATGGATGAAAATTGAAAATTTTCTTCAGGAGTGCTTGAAATTAACCAGAAACTGTGTTATAACGTAGTTTTAACGCTATTTTAGCGCTTAAACCACTTTTTCAGATCATCCTGGCCCAAAAAGCTCAATTCTTGAACCTCCCTAACCGGCTGACCCCATCCCCCCGATCAGCCATGCTGTGCACCTATGGTCTAGACCATAGGTGGGCAGCACCAAAATTCTGTGTGGAAGTTGTGTGCGTGCAAGATTTTTCAAAGAGATCAAAAAATGGTCTTAAAAATGGTGGTATGGCGAAAAAACACCATTTTTCAACGTCTCATCGAGCACTATCCATTGGCATCAAAAAATTGCGAAAAAAACAAAAAAAAATTCAAAAATTTAATGCTCAAGTGGGGGGGGGTATTTCGGTGCCTTCTGGAGGTGCATATCCCCAAATCACCCCTCGCTCACACGTGGTCTAGATCCCCCGGCCTCCAGAATAGAAAAATGAAAAATTTTATGGGGAAAATGAGGCAAAATGAAGGTCAAAACGGATGAAGATTAAGAGATTTTTTCTAAAGTGCTTCAAATTGACCAGAAACTGTGCAATAACGTAGTTTTAACGCTATTTTAGCGCTTATATCAGTTTGTCGGGTCGTTTTGGCCCAAAAAAGCTCAATTTTTGACCCCCCCCTATTAGCCATGCTGTAAACCTATAGTGACAATCATCATATTTATAACAAAGGAAGAAAAATTTAAAAAATAAAACATAAGCTCAAAAAATGAATAAAAAATAAATAATAATGATGACAATAACTAATAAATGTTAAAATAAAAAAGTACGGGTGAAAATTACTAAAATCTGAAAAGGCACTAAATCAATCTGTCATCTGCTTAAAATGAAATAAAAATTAGTTATTAATCGACGAATCAATTAGTCATTCGATTCCTTACGTAATGATTTTACTGAAAAATAAGCATAAGAAAGCAAGATTTTAAACCAAAAAAATGAAAAAATCGAATGACTAACGTCTATATACATTTATGTACATAGGTAGTTAATTATTTTACTTATTTGATTAATGTTAATCATGCTACTTAATAAATTAATTACTTATTCAGTTTTGTAATTTCTATACGTGCGTTTCTTCCCATGTATATAAACAAAATTTTTACAATTAAACCGAGTACTATTTATTTGTAACTTCGTTTATTGATTTATTCTTTCTCGAAAAAAATCAATCCCATAATTATTTTTGATATTAAATGCGTTGCTAGTCTTCCATATTCCATTTTTTCTTCCATTTCCTCCCTTTTTATTTATACATAACAAGGCACGAATGATTACACTGCACTTCGATCGTAAAATCGATTGAGATATAAAATATTAACAAAATAGAAACGTTAATAAAAAACATAAAGTGAACATACGTCGATTTCAAACAAAAGCGCGAAAAAATTCATTAAAAGAAAATTTCAAACACTTAAATGGAATATAGAAAGTTATCTAAATTGCATTATTGTTAATCAATTCTTTGAATTTGAAAAACTATTAATCAATAATTAATTAATTAAATTAATTAATGCAGAATCCGCTGGCAAACTCACTATTATTAATTTTTGAACACTCAATCAATCATCGTTGCAGGTTAGCAAATGATAAATATGTCACAAAAGTCGCCCTGATATATTATTGATAACAGGATTGTTAGAGATTTTTTATTGTTTTAGATTAAGAAAACTTGAGAATTAAAGGTTCCTAAACATACATACACAGCACGGGAATTCTGGGGGAGAGGTGAAATTATATAGTGCTTTTTTGGGCCTAAAAATGACAGGTACGCGTCAAAAACTTAGTTTTTCAGCGTTTCTGACGACGCTCTATCTTTCTAGAGCATAAAACAAAAAAAAATTCTGAAAAAAAACCAAAAAAGTCGGAACAAATTGAGCAAGATATACTTAAAACATGAGCAAAATGGCGCAAAGCGCCAAAAATTTGGCACTTTTGAGCAAATAGATGGCTAGAAACGCTTACAAAAAGCATCTATTCTACAAATTTTTAGAGAATTTTTGGGAACTTTAAAAAAAATCGCCGGAGGGGGTGAAAAATTTTTTGTGGGGGTAAAAATTTTTCTGTGGGTGAAAACCCCCAAGGTCATGTATATTCCTAACAAAAGTTTTGGCAGTGGGAACTCAGAAGGACGAAAACATTACCGAATGTGCAAAATCAAGAGTAAAGCAAGCTAAAATTTTGAAGGTAATCACCACGGCCATTTTCGATTATGTATTTTCTTTAAATAAACCATAAAGATGCGAATTTCGCCACAAAACAACCGGAAGATTCAAAAGTTTAAACGAAACCACGTGTATAGATAGACACGTTCATAGTGACAACCATACATGCACAGCATGGGAATTCTGGAGGGAGGGAGTCAGGCCCAAAATTTTTTTAAAAAGTGCTATTTTGGCTAAAAGAAGTATGGTTCGTGTCCAAAACACCTTTTTGACCTTTCGGACAATGCTCGTTCAGTCTAAAACATAAAAACGTAAAAAAAATCTCGAAAAAATTTGAAAAACTTGAGTAAATTGAACAAAATATGGTCAAAACGTGTGCGAATGGCGCGAAGCGCCGGAAATTTGAGATTTTTGAGCAAAAAATGGGCTAAAACGCTTAAACAGGCAAACTTTTTACAACTTCTACAAAAAATTCGATAATTCTGGGGGTCGCAGCCATTTTGCGAGGATCAGTTGCCATTCTGGTGGGTCAAACCCCCCACAGAACACGTCTGGTGACAACTTAAAATTTAACGTGTGTCAGTCGGCCAATATTTGAGGGAGCGGGAATAAATGGACTTCCGCTTTTTTGATCAACAAATGACAAAAAACATCAAAAATTACTTCAAAACCAAAGTTTCTACATAAAAAGCCAGGAAAAAGAATGCGAATTGGGGAGGAGGCGACGCAGAAATAAGAGGGCTAGGCTGGGCTATTTTAAAAAAATTGAAACTCTCTCACTCATACATCCACTGCATGGAAGTTCTGAGAGGGTCAAACCGAAACATTTTTAAACTGCATTTTTTGGGCTCAAAAGCGGCCGGTGAGCGTCATAAACTTCATTTTTCGGCGTTTATAAGGACAATATAATTATTTCTTAAACGCAAAAATAAAAAAACAACAAAAATTCGAATAAATAGAGCAAAATAGATTTAGAAAATGAGCACACGCTTCCAAGTAACAAAAATTTGACACTTTCGAGCAAGCAGCGGGTTAAAAACGCCGAAAACAGCACCTATAATTAAGGAATCTTGTGAAAAATCGTAAATCCAAGGGCTGAAAAATTTCTAGCAGCGAAAAAACTCAATCCAAATCCCCTTCACCCCGCTCCCACCCCCACCCCACCTGCCCAGATAAAGTATGGTCCAACCTATCCTGCCCAATTCGATGAGCCCGGGCCGCGGCTTGAATATCATTTTGGGGATTGAAATCCGAGTCCAAAAAAACGACCGTGTCGGCCGCAGTCAGGGTCACCCCCAAACCGCCGGCTCGAGTGCTAAGCAAAAAGCAAAACGTGTCGCGGTCTTTGTTGAAACGCTTTATAGAGGCGTAGCGTTCTTCGCCCCTCACCGAGCCATCCAAACGTTCGTACGTATAGTCTGTGGTAAGGGATTTAACGAGAATTGCCAGAATAAGAAAACAAAATCATGCAGGCTGGCCCAGGAAAGGCTACATCCCGATATCGAATCAGTAGGCCATTTTTGACATAGAATTCCAAGACTAGCATCCTAGGCTGGTTTAAGGAGTAGCGGAGGGCAGCCGCCCCTCCACCATCGGCCCGAAATAATTGGCGAGATAAAGTACGGCTGTGTAATTTGTAATGATTTGTGGCCGTGAGGGTTTAAACCCCCCAAGAAAAAATTTCTCATCTCCCCCGCAACAATTTCTTCACCCCCCCAGAATTGGTAATTTATTGGAAGTTCCCTAAAAATTTCTGAAAAGTTGTAGAAAAGATGTTTTTTAAGCATTTTTAGCTATCTATTTGCTCAAAAGTGCAACATTTTCGGCGCTTCGCGCCATTATACTCATGTTTTGACTATATTTTGTTCAAATTGTTCCGACTTTTTTTGTTTTTTTTATAAATTTTTTCATGTTTTTATGCTCTAGAAAGATAGGGCATCGTTAGAATCGCTGAAAAACGATGTTTTCACGCGTACCTACCATTTTTGGACCCAAAAAGGAACTTTTTAATTTCAGCCCCCAGAATTTCCACGCTGTGCATGTATAGTGGCAAATATGCATTCTCTGGGGGATTTAGAAATCTTAACCCCTTCCCAAGAAAAGGGCCCAGAAATTATTCACTTCAACCCTGAATTGCACAAACATGTCAAATCTTCAACGCTTCGCGCTATATACTCATTTTTAACCATATTTTCAACAATTTATTCGATTTTTTTTAAAAATTTTGTACTTAGTTTTTTTTATGCTCCAGTACGACAGTAGCATTGTCAAAAAATGTTTCATATGCGTGTTCAACATTTTTGGGCGCTAGAAGGCACTTCAGAAATTTCACCCTGCCCCAATATATGAGTATAATGCCCATGCTGTGCCTGTTAGGCGGCAAAGAACGATAAATTTCCTACCAAAAGGTTAAGATGCAAATTTTTTCCATTAAAGTAATCGGGTAATAGGTTTCAGTATATTTCCGGGCAATGCACAATAGGCCATAACAGTAAAAAACGCAAAAACCACCAAATCTATAACACTGACGGAGAAGGAAGACTACGGATCGTAGAAAAACTATAACTAAATATAAAATCGCTCGAAATTTAGAGCAGTGCTATGGACCACCTCTTGAAATAATGGAAGCGGTCGTGAAAGGCCCCTTACTTTGTAAAAAACTGGCAAGAGTCCAAACTTTGCATGGAAATCGGAAAAATCTCAACTTTTGGGGTGGTAGATTGACGGCTTAAAATTTTAGGGGGTCAAATCCGAACTATTTTTCCGAAGTAAAAGGAGGATCGACTATGATCTTTCATTTTTGATCAAAAAGGATAAAACTCAAAAATGGTTTAGAAAACGGATTATGTTCAGAAGTCGGGGGATTCGAAACTGGCAGGCGATGGATTTGACAGGCTTTGGACGGGGTTCCCCATGCCATAAATGAAGAAAAGATGTAGGGGCAGCCATGTGACAGCTCAAAATTTTGAGAGGAGGAGTAGTCGATGACTTTTTGGTGGGAGGGAAGGGTAACTGACCTATAATTTTTGGCAAAAAAGCAGAACCTAGAAATGGTCAAAAACGAAAATTTTAGCCCAAAATCGGAGGTTAAAAATTTCTAACTTTAGGGTTGCAGGAGACAACGGAATTGGGTGTGGATACATATCCATCTTTTACGACTAGGCTTATCCCAACCAAGTTCATCGATCTCCTCCAAAAAAGGCTAAATTTTTCAGCTCTCAATTTTTAGGCAGAAGCTAGCCATTTTTAGGCTTTAGGTTGTTGGTTTTTAGGTTTTTCTTCAAATAATATTTTTTTAATTTTTATTCTTCATTTTTTTAATTTTTTCAAGCATTTTTACGTTTTCGCGCCATTTTGGCCAAAATGATCAAACGTTTCAAGCGCTAAATTTATATATGACCTTTTCATCACACCCCCTCTCGCGACTAAGTCCGCCTCTGAACAAGTATGTACATTTAATACTTACATACTCTTCTAAAGATTCTAGAGGAGCATAATGACTGGATAAAAAATTAGGATTCCCAAGAAGTGAATACTTCAAGGAAAAAGAGCTAAATATAATTAAGAAATTATGAACACAATTTTTTCGAATTCAATTCAAAATGTTTTATTTGCCCCGTTCTATCGAGTGAAAGAACGGACTTTTTGTCCCCATTTTTCATGCTATCGTATATATTTTGCCTTACATGACACATCAACTTAAAATCTTGTCGTTTAGAGCCCATAGAAGCTTAAATCAATTACAGCCAGGTCCATATCCAGGAACCGGCCAACGGGGGGGGCGACCCAACATAAACTGGTCTACATCTCGGGAATTTCGTCGGGATAAGTCGCGAAAACTGCATTTTTCGACGTTGCTCACTCCATTAAGATAATGTAATTTGAACTTTTCTAAAGAAAAAATTTTTCCACTCGAAAAGCTATAAAAAATGACCATTCTTTGGACGTACTTCGACCAAAATAGTGAAAAATACTCCACATCTGGCGCGAAGCGCCGAAAATTTGAGGATTTAACGTGGAAGACAGTCGATTTTCTTATCTTTCCGAGCATTATCTTACCTTCCAAAATTTTTTCCGGCCAGAAAGGGGCGGTCGCGTCTCCCCGCCACCCTTAAACACGGCCCTGATTACAGCTATTGATGTATACGGGTCAATATGACTTCGAGGAAAGTTGTGCGGTTTGCTTAGAGACGTCGGAATTTACTATTTTTCAAAAAAAGTTGGAAAATATGTGTTTGGAATGGACCAAAAACTGTTGACTAACTTAATTTTTAGACTGTCTTAGCATTCATATCAGTTTTTGAGGGCTTTTCAACTCAAAAAAGATCTCTTTCTTACCCCATATAGGCAAAAAAATTGATAAGTCACCTAGTCCACGTGAAAAATGGCATGTACGCCCAGCATATGTATAATATGTATTTGATCACATGACAAAACGCAATAAACTTTTGATAAGAAAAAATGTTTGCCAATCGTTAGGAGCAAAAACCAAGAAATTTATGAATACAGTGAAAAAAGGTGGCAGAAAATTCTTCTTAGTATATATTAAACAGGTCGTAAAATGCTTGCCACGTGCTTTTGCTCAACTGAGTCAAGAACTAAAAAAATGACTTGGATTTTTCCCAAAAAAATCGAGGCAATCTTACTTTTCGGCTGATAACCGTTTTGAGTGTTTATTGCCGTCCTCTGAAAAAATTTTAAAGGTCGCTCTAGAATTAGTAATTTTCAAAAAAAAATCGCACAGGGGTTGAGGAAATCCTTCATCCAACCTCATTCGTCAACTGAACAGTCCGCAAATTTTTGACCTCCATTTTCGGCGAAAAATTACGTTTTTGACCATTTTTATGCGTCTTTTCGCCATTTATGAACGTATGACCGAAAACCCCGAGCAAATTTGCTTGCCTGAGTTTGATACCCCAAAAATGAGGACATTTCCCCTACGCAAATAATACGGGCTGAAAAAATCGGTCGTACTTTTGTATGCCATGTAATCTTGAACGACGTCGAGCATGCGGGTCATCTGGGAAAAAATCAATACTTTGTGACCCGTTTTGGACAAATGGGACAAAATAGCGTCTAATAGAATCAATTTTCCGCTGCTCAAAATCAAATGATCGCCTTCTTCGAACGGTTCCGGTTCGATTCCTGAAGCGACCAGTTTAAAGAGTTTTTAACAGAAAAACGTATACGCTGGGAAAAATGTCAGAAATAAAAAATTGTTTGCATAGGCATCGAAAATTAGTTATTAAAAGTTGACCAAAATTAATAAATTACCAAAAATAAAAATTGATATCAGAAATTAAAAATTAAATGCATAATTGAATAGGGTATAAATTGTTATATTTAATATATGTATTATGATCAAATTCGGACGCCGATTACGTTCAGGGAGGGTTTAGGGAAAATATGCGGCAGAAGATTTGGGAGAGCCCCACCGAGAGCCGGTCGCCTCCGTTACCCTAAGATCAAAAAATTCCTGACTTCTCAGATTTTGTGCGAAAACTAGCGTTTTAGCCATTTTTAAGTGCTTTTTACCATTTCGGTTAAAAATTGGTCGTTATGTATCAATGAAAATGACCGGGGACCCCAGACTCAAATTCCGAGTCGTTATGTACATGTATAGGCTCTGGCCTCCTGAGTCATATCGTGTCAAATGTTTGCGAGAAAATTAGTGGCAAAAGCATATAGACCATTATTCGACCTTTCTCATCTAAAGCTCTACCTATCTTTAGCATTAGAAAAACGAAAAAACTGGGATCTGTCGAATTCTGGGGGTGTTTCGGGTATTAGACAATACAAGTGCCGTGACCCCCTAGACACGTATCTATGGGGGAATGGGAATGCTCGGAACCCCCTCCCCCAAAATTCGGAATTGATTTTTATCAAATATCAAAAATAAGGTAATCGACAATACGCTTCAGCAAATAAAGAAAATATGTGAGCGTGGCTAAATTCAGAACTTTTTGTCGAACGAAACAATGTTGTCATTATAAATCAGCAAAAATAAAAAGTTTAAAGTTTAAACGAATCAGAAATGAGCACTTTAAACTACATGAAAGAAAACCGGTCGAAATTTGATTGTTTGTATAATAGAAGCGAAAGTGAGCATTCCAAAAATCACTAGTACTTAGACGAGTGTTTCAAATTATTAAAAATTAAAAAATTCAAAGTGAATGTAAAAATATAAAGTGAAAATAAATTTTATATCCAAAATAATCGCTTCTTACATACATTCATATATTTTCGATTAGAAATTAATAATAATGTCAATACATAAAACCGTAGAAAATCTTATTGAAATATTTTGTACATTCCGACTAGAAACAATCTTCTCCTTTTACATGTATGTTGAAAAATTAGTACAAATTATACAAGGTAAAACTTGTCATAAAATTATAGAAAAACATTCACACAAAAATTGAAATCAAAAATAAATTACGTTTAAATTACATGTTAAAAATTTAAATAAATTAAATTATTCAAATTATTCAACTCGTGCGCATTAACTAAATTATCTTTAATTCAGTTGATTGAATTACGGCGAATGAATTAATCAGATTAGTCAAAATAACTATCACAAAATTTATACAAAAACACTTATCAACGATAAGAAGTGCTAATGATCGAAATAATCAGCGATGCATACACCGAATGTTTTAAGCTTTTTTCAAATAAAATGAATAATGCACCCAGTCATTTGAGTCTTTTGCCTTTGCTCAAGCTAAAAAATTTTCATCAAAATATAAATTTCGAAATTCCGGTCATTTTTTTAACTAGAAAAAATATGAGCAAAACTTTCTGTAAAGCATACCTTCAAACAAATATGGATGGTCGACGCATTTTCGCAACTGAATCAATGTATTGAGCAATTTTTGCTTGCTGGCCAGAGCAAGATCAATAAGGCCTTGAAAAGATTTCGCAATTAAAATAAAAAATTTAATTAACTAATTAATTAATTAATTAATTAAAACAAGAGCGGGTTCAAAATAGCTGAAATAAGGCGATTAATACGAAATTTATCTATGCTGTATTGTGACTGCGTCATTTTACGACGTTTAATTTCGTTCAAAACCCCGATGCAATTTATTATAAAAATTCGAAATTTTTCATATGTACGTAGTCTTTTACGAAAAAACAGTCGTAATCATACATGTGGAGCATGGGAATTCTGGGGGGTCGGGCCCTAGAAGTTTTTGAAAAGTGCCTTTTATGGACTAAAATACGATGGGTACACATCAAAACCACTGTTTTTTGACGTTTCAGACAATGCTCGTCCTTACTTGAACGTAAAAACAAATGAAAATTTCGAAAAATTCGAACAAATAGAGTAAATTGGATAAATTTTGGTCAGAAAAATGTGTGTATGGCGCGAAGCGCCGATAGTTCGAGATTTTTGAACCAAAAATGGGCTAAAAACGCTTACCATCTATTACAAAAAATCGATAATTTTAGGGGATAGCAGCCATTTTGCGACGGGGGGGTCAGTTGCCATTCTAGTAGGGTCAACCCCCCGAAAGAAGACGTTTGGTCACAAAAGAATTCTGAGGGGTTTAGATTTTGGAGGTCAAGCGCATAAACGTATGAAAGGAAAGGGGTGAGGGGAGTATTAGCCCACCCTCCCGTAAAGGGTCAGCCGGACAGGCACTTTCCGGCATTTTGAGCTGATGGAACGTCTTTTGCATCATTTTGAGGTCAAAAGCAGTAAAAACGTCAAAAAATTTCGGCGCTTCACGCTAGATTAGTACTTCTATGTACCTAAGTACTTTTCCCTCAAAAAGCGCCCAAAATTTATAAATTCTTTCATTTTTTAGTCTTAAAAGTGATATAATACAGTCAAAATGGACTAAAAATGCTATTAAAATGCGATATTACCACAAAAAACGCTGTATAGGCTATGTTGACCATTTTGATCGTAAAAACAGCAAAAAAATCGTGAACCTTACATTTACTGCGGTTTTTGATATTTGGGATTTAACCCCTCCCCCTGCCGACCCTGACCTTGTGCACCTATGCCCAGAATCCAAAACATAGCCCTAAAATTCGTCACACTCTTCTCAAATTGAATCTCAGATTTTTTGGCTTTTTTGCGACTATTTGATGCCTATGAACAGTGCTGGAATAAAATACGTCGACATGTTGTGATTTCTGGCAACTAATGTAAATTTTTTTGGCATATTTTTAAAGAAAATTTTAGACCCCAAGATCCTCCACAGATCTGTTCACCGCCTATTCATATTTATCAATGTTCAAATTAATTTCGTTGCGTTTTGTTCTTAATTTGATTGCGTTCTTTTGTCTTTATTTTATTATGTTTTATTTCGCAAAAAATATAAAATAAATTCATTATTTTCTTTTTCTCAATTCGTAAAAATTCTCCAACTTATTTCTTCCTTTTTGCGCAAAATATGCTGAAAAACAATAATAACAAACCAGCTATGTAGCATGCATGATCCACAGTAAGCCATTAGGGATTATTTGAAAATTTTAGCGTCTTTTATAAGAAGTGAAAAATGAATAATTGATTGAAAATGAAGAATTAAAGACTATAATTGACGATTAAAATTTTAAAAAAATCTAAAAAATAGTAAAATTTCATAATAAATCAAAAATTACCCAAATTTCGCATTAAAATGGCGACGTAAAGTTCTTTTTGAGTCTGAGTCAATCCGTGATAAACCACAACTTCGTGCATTGCGGGCAAATTACACAAAACCGCTTCCTTCGTTCGCCTCAGCATGTACAAACGTACGAATGCTCGCAATTTTTCCGGATCTATGTGAATTTGCAAATTAATGACCTACAGTATGACTTATTGCCTGCGAATGACAATTCAACCGGCGAATTCTCGTATCGAAATTTAATTCCTCAACAATCCTTAAAATTTGTTAAAGGTTGCTATCCAACGCTATAACAAGTACAATAGTATTCCTAATGCATTAGTTTACACTATGATTCGTTAACGCTTTTCAATTTTGTTTACGAAAAGATTTTCGGTTTATCACTTCTCTCCTATTTTCATATATTTCTTCGCTTTTACCAGTCTACCGCGTACTTTACACTTTCGTTTACGCTTTTAGCCGACGATCGTAGAATGTAACAGAAATAATACAGCTCACAATATAATCGATAAAAAAGTATTTAAATATATATGTAATTAGTGATATCTTAATTTTCAATGATATGATTTTTAGTGTAAAGAATGTGATTGTAACGTACAGCGTCGTTGGTGTAAAGAAACGAAAAAGTGAGCGAGCTTTAAAGAATGGCAGAGTCAATCAATGTATTTTTCCGGGGGCGTATTGAATTAGAAGAAACATGCTGATATTCCATGAAAAAATATGTACATACGTCGAAATTTCTAATTTAAATTAACGCGTTTGTCAGACTTCTAAATAAAATTTACGGGATTTACGTTTGAATTGATAATCCAGTCGAAGCCTTTTTTAGACTGCGTATACAAAAATCGAACGATTTCTCTGACTTTTTTAAACCTTTTTCAGGCTATGTAAACAAATATTGAAGGATTTTTATCATAAAAATGTAAAGTTGTTGAAAGAATTATTTAAATTATAAATTTGTTAGGAAATTTATTCAAGAACTATTTGTTCAAAGGTTTTGAGAAGTTATTTAAGTTAAAATAAAAATGATTTAAAATGTTGTCGATAAGGTGTTGTGCTTTAGAGTTTATAGTATATAAAAAGTTTATATTGGTTTTTGAGTCTACAAATATTATTGTATATTTTATGTTTTTAATTTTTTATATTCAAAATTTTTCATAAAGTTAAGTTGAGAGTTTTCGAAATGTAATATTTTAAGGATCCTTTTATCCCGAAAAAAGCATGGCCAATAAACCGGTTCCGGACCAGACAAGCACAGCATGGGAATTCTGGGAAGGGGTGAAATTTGAAAATGCCATTTTTTGGGCCCAAAAAAGTGAGTAAGCATCAAAAACATCTTTTTAAAGCGTTTCTGACGATGCTCTATCGTTCAAAAACAAAAACATCGAAAGAATTCCAGAAAAAGACAAAAAAATTGAACAAATTGAGCAAACTATAGCCAAATCGTAAGTATATGGCGCGAAATGCCGAAAATTTGGCACTTTTGAGCAAGTAGATAGCTAAAAAGCCTAAAAAACACCTTTGCTAAGAATTTTTCGGAGATTCTTAGGGACTTTCGAAAAATCTCGAATTCCGGACAGGGTGGGGGAATTTCTGGGGAGAGGTGGAAAATTTGGGGAGGGTGGCTAAAGCCCTCCATCCCAAGATCATGTATTTTTCGGAACCGGCTGGCTGAGCCTTATCTCACGGGGTACGCTGAGCACTAAAGAGTGCCGAAAATGATGATGGTACAGTGCTGGCCATGAAACTTTACGCTTTAAGATGCTTCTAATAATCTTAAGGCGAGCACTGCCAGTTGGCCGTTCTGGTCTAAGATGACCTAGTAAAAGGTAGCTTCAGAAAGCGCTAGGATGACACTAGATATTCCTAGCACATCTCAGTATGCCGCGCGCAGCATTCTATTTTTAGCTATGGCGCGATGGATTGACTCGATTGTTGTATTCCGTTACCTTTTTCCTACATTATCTCGGTCAAGCAACAATAGAGTCAATCCATCGCGCCATAGCTAAAAATAGAATGCTACGTGCGGCATACTGAGATGTCTAGGAATATCTAGTGTCATTCTAGCGCTTTCTAATGCGAATATTTTGCTAGGTCATCTTAGACCAGAACGGCCCACCGGCGTGCTCGCCTTATGATTATTAGAGGCATCTTAAAGCGTTAAGTTTCATGGCCAGTACTGTTCTTAAAATCGCTTAAGGGAAGGATAAATTTTAAAATTTTAAACTTGAGGGTCTTCCGGAGTCTGGGAAGTTTTATTGTGAATGATCCGTATTTTTGAACTTCCTGCAATAAATAAAAATAAAATGAACAGGATAAACAGATAAAATAAATTAAAAATAAAAAGATATAAATAGAATAAATAAATAAGGTATCAAAATAAATAAAATAGTGATAAAAAATAAATGGAGGCGTAAAATTGAAAAAACACATGTGAACTAGATAAATAAATAAATAAATAAATAATAAATAAAAAATAAATAATACAAACATAAAATAAAACCGATAGGCGTAAGTCATTTGTACATGTAGCACGAAAAATGACGGATGTTCAACCTAACAGTAGTCGTCTCCAGATCCCAAAAGTTAGAAAATTTTTTGAACCACCTACCATTTTTGGGCTGATGGTAGTGTTTTTTGACCATTTTAAGCTGCTTTTTAGCTATTTTAGTACAACAATTGATAGGCCATATAACCATACATGATCTTGAGGGGCGGGCGATTTAGGTGAAAGCACCCCAGGAAAACTTTTCACCTCCCACGAAAATTTTTTCACCCGACCTCCAGAAATGGCAATTTTTTGAAAGATCCCAGAAAGTTTCTGAACAAATTTGTAGAAAAGATGCTGTTTTAAGCGATTCTTAGCTATCTATGTATTAGCTCAAAAGTGCCAAACTTCTGGCGCTTCGCGCCATTATACTATGTTTTGGCTATACTATTTTGTTCAATTTGTTCGAGTTTTTTGATTTTTTCCGAAATTTCTAACGCTGTAAAACGATGTTTTTGACGCGTACCTACCATTTTTGGACCCACAAAAGGCACGTTATAATTTCAACCCCCCCCCCAATATTCCCATGCTGAGAATGCCCACCCCCTCTAAAAATGGTTGAAGAACCCCACTCAAGCTTTTCAGTCATCGTCATATACACGGCGCAAACTGTACAGCTAACATTTATATATTGTCATTATTATTTACTGTATTATTATTTACTCTAATTATTACTTCGACGAGCAAAATTTCATTATCATAAGAGAAATAATACATTTTAAAGCTAACCATTGTCTTTCCAACATTTAAAATCTCTTATAAATTGCTCTTTCGCTTCCACGCTGAACTTTTTTCGATCAATGAATGACAACAGAGAGTATAATTCGTCCAAATCATTTTGAATAGGCGTTCCAGTTAGCAGAAGGAATGATTCAACGTGGAACTAAATTTAATTTTTTAAATTTAATTTAAAAACATGACAATTTAATCATTCGATATTTAAAACCTCCAAAATCGTGTGATCGTGACAAAGGAATTATGAAAATTAATATTTTTAAGTTCTTTCAATTTTAAATATTAAATAAAAAAATATAAAAAATTATTTTTTGTGGTACGTCAAAAAATTATTTGTACTCCGCACCATTAAGAAAAATTGGAAAATACATACAATGCTTATGAAAATATTCAAAAGCATTTGCGTCCACATTTTGGTTGAAAAATTGCGTTTTTATCGTCGCAGTACCTATAATTCGGTTGTGTGACGCATTATTCGACTGAATATACTTCGTTTAAGAATATTGCATTAAAAGAATATTCTTTGATGTATTATATTATTAATAAAGGATTATAATAATACTCATCAGGACATGACATATGTAGGTATACATATATCTAAATGATTTTAAAAAAACTTTTTCACCATTTTTTAAATTTTTTAGGTTGTGAAAAATCGCTCCTAAAGTAAACTCATTGGGCTGTTTATTGTTCAAATTTCGTACCGAGTACGTATGCATGTGCGTAAATGTATTATAATCCACAGGTCCGAGTGCTAAAAAATTTTCGGGAGGGGTAGCCGGTTATTTAAGGGAGGGGAAAACAACCTGCTATTTTGGTCAAAAATAACAAAAAACTGCTAAAAACGCAATTACTGTCAAAAGTGGGGTGGGTCAAATTTCAACCTTTAGCAGGCGCGTAGCTCTAAGGGGAAGGGGGGGTCCGACCCCCCCCCCCAAAAAAGTCAGAAAAAAACCGGAAAAATATGACTGTTTAGACGTTATTTTGTGCTATTTTTGGCCTTCTTGGAGAACCCCCAGAAATTGCGTTGCCCCCAAAATTGGTGTTGCCCCCCATATAGGACGGCCATCTACGTGCCTGACCTCTAGGGGGTTTAGAGGACGACCGACTTTAAGTGACGTCGTATATCTCTATTCTATGTTCATATGTACATATTTATGCTACTCCGCTAGCAAAAATATTTTTTATTCATATCCATTTTCAATTTCAATGAATTCAGCGCCACAATTAGGCAAAATGTTTAAATAAGATCAAAGGTGAAATTTTTACACAGAAAAAACAAAATTCAAAAGCAAAGCCGTCCTTGCGGAAAAATATTTTAACGAGCTTCGAAATCATCATGTTTACAGGTGTTTTTTCCAAATAAATTCGTTTAAAGACGGTGATATGAAAAAATTAAAAGCCAGAGCTTACAGTAATTAGTCGTCGTCCGTAATTTGGGCGAGAAAAATCAAATGAAAGAAAATTTTAAAAAAATAAAATAAAAGCCTTAAATAAAATTTAAGTTATTGAGTCGCATTTTGTGCGAGGAATGGTACCTAAACAGGTTCGCAAGCGAAGTGAGAGTAATTTTTATTGAAATTATTTCATCTTTCGAATCTCGAGTGTAAACAACTAACATACGCACTAGTCATACGTGCAAAGGCTCGAAATTTCGGTTGGGGTCGCCGCAGGCATATAGCTGGCCGTCCTATTTTGGACGGGACCAACACCAATTTTTTTGGGGAGCTAGGCCCAAAAAAGTCAAAAATAACACAAAATAACGTTTAAAAAGTTATTCCTGAATTTGGGGAGTCCGACCCATACATGCACAGTATGGGAATTCTGGCGGGGGTGAAAACCTAAAAGCCTTTTTTGGGCCCAAAAATGGCCGGTACGCGTTAAAAAACATCGTTTTGTGGCGTTTCTGACGATACTCTATCCTTCTAGAGCATAAAATCATGAAAAAATTTCGAAAAAAGTCGAATAAATTGACCAATATATCGCTTAAAACATGAATATATGGCGCGAAGCGCCGAAAATTTGGCGATTTTGAGCAAATAGATAGCCAAAAACCCTTAAAAAGACACTTTTTCTACCAATTTTCAGGTAAGTTTAGGAAACTTTTGAAAAATCGCTAATTCTGGGGGTGAAAAAGTTTTTGCGGGGGTGAAAAATGATTCTGCGGGGGGTGAAACCCCCCCAAGATAATGTATGGTCCGACCCCCCCTACCCATTACCCCCGGAGATACGTGCCTGGGTCGTCGGCCATTTTTAGGGAAGGGACAGGAATAAATGACCTTCAATTGGTGGCCAAACACAGACAAAAAAACACCTAGAAACCGCCTAAAAACTCATTATTTTCCAAAATCAGGGCTGGGGGCGGGGTCAAAAATTTTCTAGCCTTGGTTGGATGGTGGAACAGCCAACTTTTGGTGGGGATCCCCGTCCTACGTATATAGCGCCATAGCTTGAATCATATTGTGAGGAAATTTTACATCGCAATTAAATGATTACATTTTACGAGCTTTAGGTTCTAGAAAATTTCAGGTTTTAAAAAAAATAAGTTTTAACTCATTACACATTTTAACTTTTAGTGAAAAAAACTAAAAAAAATGAATCTGAATCCCGCGAAAACCTTGCAGAAATTAGGCACCAATCGTACATCGATTATCAAATTTTATTAAACTTGCTTCTTACTTATATTTCTAGGATTTAAAAATATTAGAAAAATTTACCTTTTGCTCCAAGTTGAATTTCAAAGTTTAAATTCAAACGGCTAAAGGATTTACATGTGATATAAAAATTTAAAAAAATTAAGATAAGGAGAAATTTTCGCTTTCCTTAGAAATGACCTTTTAACCCTCGATTTAGCCGCTGCGTATGTCAAAAATTTCGGGAAATTTATCCCGATTTATGAATTTATCATTTATCAGCACAAAATTCTGGGATTGGCGCGGTCAGCCATTTTTAATTATTTAATGTGGAAATGACCTTCGATTTTAGGCCAGAAATAGCTAAAAAAACACTTGGAAATGACCTAAAAATGCAATTTTTTCCTACAAATGGTGAAATCGAAAAATTAATTGATAATGAAAAAATCTCCGAGTTTGGGGGATGGGGAGCGATTGATAAAGGATGTGAGATCCCATACATGTAACGATTCAAGAATTATGGGTGGGGATCGCCGCTCATTTTTCAAGGAGGCAGCGGAGTATTGACCTCTATTTTTGGCAGAAGCGGGCAAACAACCATAAAATGACCAAAAAACGAAATCATTTCGAACATCGAGGGGAAAAATTCGAAAAACTTCCTGATTTAAGGGATGAGGGAACGTTTAACTTTAGGTAGGGGGTCCTCACCGACCATATATATGTACCGGCTCGAAAGTTTAGGGGGTCCCGGCCTTTTTTGGGGGGGTACAATGACCTCCAATTTTTGGCCGAAAACGGCCAAAAAACGCCTAAAAACGGCCACAAAATCCGATTTTTTCCAAGAATTAGGGAGAGGTCAAAAATTTCCTGGTTTTGGGGGATGGAGGGCCGTCTAACTTTGGGTGGGGGATCCCCATACCCCTAATACGTCATACGTCCCCAACCCTCTATTACATGCATAGAGATCCCCTTAATCTGAATCAATGCATTTGTTCCGCTATAAATACCTAATATTCAAATGAACATTGGAATGTCAAGCTCAAGACGTATTTAATTCGAGAAAAATTATATAAAAAAATAAATAAAGAGGCATATTCAAAATTCAGAAAAAACTTCTAAAAAACTTATTACGTTCCAAAATCAATAATACGTGCCTATCAATTTGAGCAAAGCTTTTGATTTGTTAATACATTTTTTATGGATTGTTACATATTAATTGCCCAATTTATTTTTTTGACAAATAAGTCTTAAAATTTATGAATACATTTTTGCGGATAAAACATGTCTCCTATAAACAATTAATTGTCCAATTAATTTTTGACAAATAAATCTAAAAATATTTATTTTTTAAATTAAGTTTACACTTTCTCAAGAATAAAATCTTACATCTTTCAGCGTTTTGTGAAGCAGCGATTCCGAATTTTTCAATCGATGCGCTTCGTCAACGACGCATAGCTTCCAATTCCATCGTTCGAAAAATCCAGTATCTTTGATTGGCATCTATCCAAATGGAGTGTTCAGAAAAAGAGAGACCAAACAAAATTTGAAAGTAAAAGCATTAAAAAATGATGTGAGCTTGTTAAGAAGCTCAGAAAAAGCCGAATTCCGAATTATAATGACACAAGCACAAAGAAGGGTATAAAGCAAACATCCAACAGGGAGTGTGGGTATCCCCCAATCAAAGTTGATCATCCGCCATCCCCTCAAACCAAAAAATTTTTGACTCCCCTCCTGATTTTTGTAGAAAAAATCGAATTTTTCGGTCATTTTTATAAGATTTTTTTGACATTTTTAGCTAAAATTGGAGGTCACCCGCCATCCTTCTAAAAATGGCCAGGGAACCCTACCTCACCACCTAAAATTTTAAGCCGTTATGCGCATGATATGAAGGTGCATCCTTCCCAGGAACCCCCTTCAGGCCGTTTAAGGACCAAAATCTACTGTTTGAACGAAGAAAAGACGTCAAAAAACGTCTAGCAGTACAGTTTTAAGTACATACACCCCGGCCCGTATTCAATGGGTAGGGGGCGCCGCCCGGAAACGAAGAATAATTTTCGAATTACACATGAGTACTTCGAAGGCAAAATGGAAAATCTTCGAAGTAGGTATAAAATACAATTAAAGCGGGTTTCTACGGTAGAGCTGGAAAATGAAAAATTTTCGGGCACTTCGCGCAGGATTCACTGTTTATCTATCAAATCTGATTTAATACGTGGGACATGTCAAATTTTTTGGGCGCCCAATTATTCCTTTTCCGTACTGGTTATATGTATTTGCGAAACATAAAGATTGAATACAAAGCCAAAAGTTAAGGCATCGTTTGTTGCTCGAATGATGTGAAATAGTTGTATAGACAATTTGAGCATTAGGTTTAATATATTTCAGTATGTAATGTCGTTAAAATTTTTTGATGTTCCAAATTTTCCATCGCCATTGTATAGAGCTCGCCGAGATCCGCTCAAAAATGCCCTTATTTCTGCCTATCTATGTACTACAGTGCTCGCCATGAAACGTGACGCACTATAATCATCAGATTTATAATAGATGATGCGTCACGAGCGCCGCGTTTCGTCTATAATACGCTATCATTTCTTTATTATTATAGGATATTTATCTCTATCATGCCGTTAATCTGGCGATGCGGACAACGCAATTTAGCTATTAATAGCGCCAACAAGAGGGAAGCGAGCACGCGAATGTCGTTCTATATTCGGGCGAGTGCGCGCACGTGAATGCCGTTCTATATTCAGGCGAGAACGCGCACGTGAATGCCATTCTATATTCAGGCACGTGCGCGCTTCCGGCATTCACATGCGCGCTTCCTTCTTGTTGGAGCTATTAATAGCTGAATTGCGCCGTCCGCATCGCCAGATTAACAGCATGATACAGATAAATATCCTACACCCCAAAATTCGGAAAAATCGGAAAAATAGGATTTGTTAAACGTTATTTTGTGCTATTTTTGGCTTTTTCGGGCTTAGTCACCCAAAAATTGGTGTTGCCCCCCCCAAATAAGACGGCCAGCTACGTGCCTGCATACACCTATTTTTCGAGCAGTAGAGTGATTAATGCATTCATCCAAATATGTTTATTCCATTATTTCGTATCTATTTCATGTCGCAGGTCACTCCATCGCACTCGTTGCAATTGTTTTTATGCAAACTTAGCCATAAATATCGATAAAGAATAAAATACGATGAAGCATAAAAAATTTGGCATTAAGTTGGTAACAAAATTACTCGTTTACTCTCCCCAATGAAGCTCATTTCACTCCCTCCCAGAACCTTGGACCGCGTGCGAGTATGCAGTATGTAAGTAGATCAAGGATTCCTTAAACATATATGTTACGGAATTTGGGCCCGGTCATTTATAGAGGGGAGGGTAATCGACTTCCAATTTCCAGCCCAAAACGGCCGAAAAATTCGATTTTATCCAGAAATCGGAGAGGGTGGTTGAAAATTTTCTGACTTTGGGGGATCCCTCCTCATACATGTATGCATAATCCTAATAGAATCAGTGAAGCCTGAATTATTGGAAGACTTATTTAAACTTAAGCCAGACTACTCTGGTCAAATAACCAAGTCAATTGTAGCACTACAAATTGGGAATTGCAATGACGCATTGGGTCTTACATGTAAAAAAAGGGTAGCGGGACCCCCATAGGTGCACAACATGGTCGATCTGGGAGGGGGTCAATCGATCTAAGCGGGGTCAAAAATTGAACTTTTTTGGGCCAAAATGACCTCAAAAACTGGTATAAGCGCTAAAATACCGCTAAAACTACGTTTTTACACAGTATCTGGTCAATTCGAATTAATTTTGATTCGCCTTTATTTAGCCTCATTATCCCACAAAATTTTCCATTTTCGCATTCTGTGGGTCTGAGGGTCTAGACCCCGAAACCATACATGTAAGAAGAGGAATGAGGGATTTCTCCACCTAAACTTGTCCGCCCCTCGATACCCAAAGGACAAAAAATTTTTGACCCTCCATTTTTAGAAAAAACTGACTTTTTTGGCCGTTCAGGTAATCTGCCCCCTCTCCTAAATATGGCCGGGACCCCCACCCTAAATTTTGAGCCGTTATATGCATGCCCCAACCTCCCTACTCACACGCATGTCTGCTCCCCGCCCTAGGTCTCGATCGTCCCCAATACCCCCAAAAGTTGAAAACTCTCTAAGCCCCACCCGTTTTTTGCAAAATCTTGCAATTTTTTGGCCATTTTTTGTGCTTTTCTGCCATTTTTAGCCCGAAATTTGACTTAATTCACCATTCCATACCAATCCAACTACTCCCATCCAAAATTTTAGGCCGTTATATGTCTGCATCGCATGCAAACTAAAAATATAAAATACAAACAAATGTATAATTACGAAATAAAAAATCGTTTGGGGCTTTTTTCTATCATAATACAAATGATTTAGATAGATTCTTGAGACGTCGACGTTCCCGTTCAAAGTCGGCCGCCCCAATGTTTTTCAGAAATTGATATTTCCCCTCTAAAATCTCATCTTGAACTCGGAAAACGACACAAGACATAAAAATCACTTGTGTAATGATAAAAATGTACAGAACTAATAGCGTAAAATACTACAAATATTAAAAAATGTTAAAATCCACGCTTTATACACAAAATGGGAAAAAACAAAACTTAGTATACTTCATAATTTGTTAGCAAGATGCGCCACGTTGGGCTTTTTAATAAATTCCGACGCAAATCCGTCCCTTTCCTCGGCCGTACCACGATACAATACGACCTCCAAACCACAACCAACTCTTTAATATCAATTAAATGCTTATAAACGCTTTTTGAGACATCACACACACACACACGCGGTCAAAGACTCTGAGAGGGGGCAAACATGGAACAGGGGGATGGGGGATCCCCTACCCAAAGTCAGACATCCTCCCTATCCCCCACCCCAAAGCCAGAGAGTTTTTGACCCTCCCCCCAATTTTTCGACAAAATTGATTTTTTGGCCGTTTCTAGGCGTTTTTTGACCGTTTTTGGCCAAAAATCGGAGGTAATTAACCCCAACCCCTAAAAATGGCTTGGACCTCCCCGAAATTTCGAGCCATTACATGTATGGTGAGCATACAAGGGCAAGGTACAGGTGGCCGGATCCAAAAATTGTCGTATTTTAAATTGCGGTCATCGTTTTTGTACAGGGTCTGTTCGTACTAGTGTAAATACGGTCCCCATAAGACAACGTACATTCAACGAATGTAAAATTTAGGGTACCATAATGTTACGGTAGCACGTTACTTGCGGTAAACTGGGTTTCTTGACCCTTATTAGTCAAGTTTAGACAATCCGTTGGTTTCTAGCGATGAGAAATACAGAATTTTGGCAAAATGGCGCGAATCGCCCGAAAATTTTGGTATTTTTTTACCGTTTTCAGGTAGAATTTTAGGCCTTTTGTTCGCAGTAAGCTCAAAAATTGTCTGGCAGCACCTTTCGTTTTCTCAAAATGACTGCACCTGGTTTTTCAAAAGCTTATGTAGGGATAATACCCCTTCTCATTCCCCCTATGTTCATGTATGTGTAGGGGGCAAGCGAGTTTCCCGGGAGGGGGTGAATAAGCAATTTAAGTAATTTTCCACCTTTTTAATGTCAAATTTTTATATTCGTTGTATTTTATTTTTCATCAATATTTATGTTTAACTTTGCATGAAAACAATATTAATAATGGCAATTTAATGACCGACATCAAATACATACAAAATGATGGTAGAAAAATGTCTGGATGAACGAATTGAGCATTTTGATTTAAAATGGCCTGAGGGGGTGGGGTATGCTCCTCAAAAGTCCTGATAGGAGAATACCATACATGCACATAGGGGGAGGTTAGGGGTATTACCCCCTCCTTCAAAAACAGCCAGACAGGTCCTGTCCGCCGATTTTAAGCTGATGGAACGTTTTTTGCATCATTTTTGAGGTCAAAAGCAGTGAAAACGTCAAAATTTTTGCAAAATTAGTACTTTTATGTACTTTTGACTCAAAAAGCGCCCAAAATTGATCAATTTTTGCATTCGTTAGTGTTAAAAGCGATAAAATGCAGTCAAAATGGACTAAAAATGCTTTTAAAATGCGATATGACCACGAAAAAACGTTTTAAAGGCTATTTTGACCAATTTGATCGTTGAAACAGCAAAAAAATCTTGAACGTTAAATTTACTTTTTGGATTTTTGGGATTTCACCCCCTCTCTTCTGACCCTGACCTTGTGCACCTATGGAGAACTCCCCCAACGCCTCAGTGTGCACGTGTGTGAGACATCTATAGTCTGTTTCACGAAACCTTGTGCATAGATCGCGCAATTCTTGAGTTGATGTAAATCGATTGCAAAAGAGGTTTAAACCAAAGCAGCAATCACGAGACTGCGCATAGTACTTGATAAGCATATGAAGTTTCACTATACAAAATTGTATTACAGTAAGCTGCCAAGAAACCACTTTTGTAGCTGTTCACCAGGCACGTAGCTGGCCGTCCTATTTTGGGGGGACCAACGCCAATTTTTAGGGGACTAAGCCCAATAAGGCTATAAATATTTTGCCGATTTTTCTGAATTTTGGGAAAATCCGAACCCCCCATTCCCCCAATGATACGTGCCTGCTGCTCATACGTTCGCTGAAAATTGATTTTCATGCACAAGGTTTCGTAAAATCGGAAATCGTACAACAATACAAAAGGTTTAAGTGCTTGGGGTCTGTCGGATCCTGAAGGGGCGTCAGGACTCCCACACCCCGTAACCACCCACGTTCACATATGGCCGCCATATACTTACCTCGGGTGTGGGTGGGGGTTTTGTGGGTTTCATCTCGAACAAAAAATTTTTCACCCTCCTGAAATAACCTTTTCATTCGCCCAGAATGAGCTATTTTCAAAACATATAACACAAAACATCCTGGTTTAAGCATTTTTCGATGATTAATTTTAAAAAAACCACTTTTTGTACGTTTTATTGAATTTTATTGAATTTTCCCTTAAAATATTAAACGTTTCACTCATCGTTTAGTCAGGCACGTAGCTGGCCGTCCTATTTTGAGGAATTTCTGGGAGGACTAAGCTCAAAAGGGCCAAAAATAGCGGAAAATAACGTTTAAAAAGTCCCATTTTTCCGATTTTTCTAAATTTTGGGAGATTAGAACCCCTCATTCCCCCAGAGATACGTGCTTGCGTCTAGTATGAAGGGGAAAGGTCAGGAGGGTCAAGAAATCTTTTGACGCGTTGTAATCGTTTCTAAGCCCAAAAAAGGCGATTAGGAAAATTTTTCAGGCTTCTCGCCCCCCCCTCTCCCCTCAAGAATTCAGATGCTGTGCAGAATCATAAAATTTGCTGTTAATCTACAAATTTTCATCCGGAACTAATTTATGTAATTGATTAAAATTTTAAATAACTATAACTGATTTGATCCGATTTTGGCCCTAGTCTTTTCATTTAAAAAAGGATGCTCGCCACGAAATTTGAGCCATTGTCGATCCATAAGTTCTAGTGAACTTGGGAATATAATAAAAATAATAATAATAATAATAATAATAATAATTATTATTATTATTATTATTATTATTATTATTATTATTTAGTCAAACAAGCGAAATAAAACTTTTTCTGAATAATGAGTTTTTTATCCCTACTTTTATTCCTCTAGATCAAAGTATTCCATCATACGCGACTCGTTCTTCCCTATTTATCTTCAGATATAACCAAAAACAAGATTAAACACAAAAGTTAATTAATTAAAAGAAGAATAGTGTAAAAAGATTAATTTGAAAAAAATTAAAAAATTAATGAAAAAAATAATATTAGTTCAAGATAGCTGCGTTTTTTCTTCAAAAAATCCTGCATTGTTATAGCTGAATTTATAGCAGTAACCTTCTAGTAATTTTATATTAAATCTAAGATTGAAATTTTCACACCATGTTAACCGAAATTGAATCAATTTACGGTCGTTAAGGCATCTCTTGCGCTTAATGTTCTACATTTCGATCAAAAATAGGACAATTTTTCTGAGAAAACACCCTTGAAAAATATTTAAAAATGAACAATGACTATTTAAGAATTTTCGTGATTCTAACTTGAAAAAATAAGAGTTTTTACCGTATAATTTTTTATTAGAATATTTTTATTAAAATGCATACTTTTATTAAAATGACATATTTTTAAGTTTTTTGCTGCAATTACCTCAATATCTCATTTTTCCAGTCATCCATCACCGAAAGAGGACACACGACAAGAAAGCGAAATTTTCCGTCCGACTGGCTAGCTACATAGAGCATAAATGCGATGGCCTAAATCAACGCATTTTTGATTTGATTTTAAAAATTTTTGATTAATTTAATTAAAAATAATTAAATAACAAACCCGAATTCTCTTAAAAAAAACTATCAAAATATGAATAAAAGAAGGACATGTTCGAAATAAGGCGGACTTATTCAACTTATGAAAAATTCAGCCCGCAATCGCAAAAGCATGCTAGAAAATCAGGCTTCCGCCTAAAAAATTGGGGTTGAAAAAGTATAAAGTTTTTCAGGAGTTGTAAGCGTTTTTAAGCCAAAATCACTTAAACTGTTAAAATAGCATAGAAACTACAATAAGTCAGATTCTGCTCAATCTTAAGCACTAATGTATGAACAAAATTTTTAATTTGCCTTCATTTTCGACCTCATTTTGCCTTATGCTTCCCATAAAACTTCCCAATTTTCTATTACAGGTAGAGGACATGCCTGATTTGACTCCTCAGAAACCAAAAGACACTAGATTCTCACCCACTAAAATAGAATTCACAAAAGTTTTTAGCTTTTTTCATGATTTTTTATGTCCATTGGGAAAATTACTTCCTTTTCAGTTCATTCATATTAACATAAGTAATTTGAGCAGGAAACGTAAAAATCCACGAAGCTCTATACGCAGCAACTGATTTGCATATTCATTTATAAAATGAATTTATCGAACAAATTATCTTTAAAAACGCAGAAAAATAAAAAAAATGAGAAAAAACAATAAAAAACAAAGAAAGGCGAAGATGTGATCGAGGTAAAAATTTTGGAATTAAGACTAGAATTTTTAGACTTTCAAAACAGAATATTGTGATAATCCATTACTTTAATCCATTACTTTATGAGAATGCGATAAATTTTAATTTCAAACATCCACAAGCTTATCACGGATTGGCGATCTCTTATTAGTTAAATTAATCTTACTCCTGATGGCTTTATTTTTTTAACATTCTTTTGTTCGAAAAATAGAAGGAATTCAACTTATTTTCAGGTAATCAAAATCAAGTTTATTTATTCGATAATAAACGATAATTAGAAAATATTGTTCCTACAGTAAATTTACAATCAAAAAATTAATTAGAATTGAGATCAACTTCAACTTGAACTTTACTTATGTAAACATCCTAAAAATGCTTTTAAAATTAAAAAATAAATTATGATTAATTGACTTTTAAAAACGGCTACAGCAGGAGAAATTTTAACATTCGTAAAAATAAGGTACATATGCAAAAAACATCAAAAATAAAACAAACGAAATTAAGTTATGTGAAAAAACACAAAATCCGCTTCAAAACTACATCGGAGTCGAAAAAAGTTTACAAAACACTGTCATACGCACGAACGAATACTGTAAATGTCAAAGAACAAGTGAAATAGTATTCTCGTACCTTAAAAATTCAAATAATTCACTTTAGTTTAAAAAATTTTGAATTAAATAAAATTTAATTCAAAAAATTTAATTTAAATTAAAAAGTTAAAAAATAAAAGCACCTCCTCTGGGTATGGGCCATCCTGTATATTTAAAACATCTTGATAGTATGTGACTTCAAGACATGGGCGTACGCAGGGGGGCTAGGGGTTAGCCTATATTCATTTTGAAAGGGATGATAATGCATGGAAAATAATGGAATTAACATCTTTTCATCGAAAAACCTCAGGATCATTATCTTCCATAATTGAGGCCCAGGCGCGGCTAAAAAACGTCATTTTTCAGAGCATATTGAGAAAATAGCCTGAAAAAACCTTATTTAAAAAGTTGGAATTTTGCGAGCTTAATGGGTAGAGCATGCTAACATCAGAAAATACATTTTAATTTGTGCCCCGGCTAAGATATCCCGAAATCTAGGGTCGCCAGTCTTGGACCGCCCCTTCTTAAAAAATCCTGACACGCGTTTAACAGCTCGAAAATTCGGCGGAGGGCCTTCTCGTATATTTACGGCTAAGGGGAATAGATGTAAAAGGTCAAAGTTGACAGCGGCGAGTGATATCCCGAAAATCCAAAAGAGTAAATCTTAGGTTCACGATTTTTTTGCTGTTCAAACGACCAAAATGGCCAGAACAACCTATTAAAAATTTTTCCGCGATAACTCCACATTTTAACAGCTTGACCGTATTACATCACTTTTAACACTAAAAATACAAAGATTGGTCAATTTTGGGCACCTTTCTCTGTAAAAAGTAAATAAAAGTGCTGCGCCGGATAAATTTTGGCATTTTCACTGCATTTGACCTCAAATATGATGCAAAACACGTTCCGCCATACTTAAAATCGCCGGACAGTACCTGCCTGGTTGGCCCTTTAGCGGGGGGGGGGGTAATACCACTGCCCCACTTCTATGTGCATGCATAGCATAGGGGTAAATAACTTTAATTTTTGACAGAAAAAAATCAGAAAAACGCCTAAAACTAGACAGGAAAACGTAAATTTTCGCCAAAAAATGGAGGGCGGAGTAAGGAGATTTCTGACTCTACGAGGATAGGGGACGTCCAACTTTCGGTGGGGGCTCCCCAAACATCCCCGTTACATACATGCCATACATGATATTGGTATGAGCTCGAGGATTCTCTCCCGATTAAAAATTTTCACACTCCGCCAAAAAGTTCAACCCTCTTCCAGAATTTATTATTTTCCCGAAAAAATCGAAGGAAAAGTTTATAACATTTTTATCGCCCTAGCCATCAATAGGCTCAAAAGCGTCAAATTTTGGGCGCTAAGCGTCTTAAACACATATTCATTACTACATTTTGTGCGATTTGCTGATTTTTCAAAGTTTTCTTTGTATCGATTTTTCTTTTTGAGCCCAAAAATTTCACGTTAGAGAAATTTTGGGTTCCATTTCTAAGAGCTCCCGTGTTGTGCACGTATGAATTCAAATAATCATCCACCTGACATGTTTTTCCAAGGCCCATTTCATCAGCTAGAATAACTCCACGCCCATGCTTATAAGCACGGATCAAGAAAGATAACCCATCGACTTGATATTCTTTTAGCGAAAAAGTATTGTTTGAAAAATGTCGAATTTTGTCCGCAATCTGATTGGCGTCACTCGCCATGTTAAGTTACCTTAACACACGAAATTCCAAATTCAAAATAATAAGTAGTGGCAATTTTGACGCCGTTAATTGAGCGGCTATTACTCGTGTATGCATTCACACAGATTTTTACCAATCCAGAAATTTTTTCACCCTCCCCAGAATTCTCGATATTTAAAAGAATCATAGGAAAGGTGCTGTTTTAAGCGGTTTTTTGTTATACCTCTTTGCTCAAAAGTGTCAAATTCTGGCCAAACGCGCCATTTACTGATTTTTCGCTACATTTAATGTAATTTACTCGTATTTTCCCAATTTTTCTTCGAAAGTTTTTATGTTATTATGATCTAGAATCATAGAACACGATCATAGACACCAACTTTTTAGGCCCTCATATACTTTTAAAACTACCTACTTAGGAGCGGGTTTAGTATCCGAGTCCGAATTTTCTACAAAATGTGCATAGAAACCTGAAAAAATTTTTTCAAAAACAATTGATGTTGATGAAGCCATAGGGCTTTTCAGTTTTACATTTTATTCTACAACTCGGTTTGTCTCTGTATTTTTCTCAGGCTTACCTAGCCTCAGTCCTAGATAAAGTAATATATACTACTATCATAGGTACATAGAGTGTTAGCGCGTAAGCTCTGGTGTGACGTTATAATAAGTTATTTTATTTTCCACTGCTGGTGTAAACAACTCAATATTAAAGCCTCAAATAATTTAATGGTTTTGAATTGTAGAGGAAGGAATTTTCCAAATGACAGTTTTTTGTTTTATTCTTGAATATCACATTAGTCCTCGAACAGGTGTGTAAAGAGTGTAAAAATCTAAGCAAGAAAAATTACATTTTGGTCGAGTTTTCGACTTGTTTATGTCTGCCAACAGTTCCGGCTACGAGTCCCAAGAAATTTTTTGTGATAGAAATGTACTACGGCCTAAGGACTACTTTCTGCTCACCAGCAAACTTATGCACACTCAACATGGTGTTAGATCTAAGGGTTGAAATTTTGCACTGTAATGGACGGTGTGAAAAACAGATTTTGTTTAAACTTTCTCTGCCAACTTCTCTACCTATAAGTCGGGAATAATTGAATAAAATAGAGATAAAGTACCTTCTAAAGGCTACACGTCGCAGCAAGCCGCCCTAAAAAAGCGCAATATTGAGTTATCTATTAAGTGTAGAGTTCGAAATCAGGTTTGTTAAATTTAGCGAAATAACACGTTTTCTTCCCTAGTCTGACTGGTAAATATCTCGAATATTTAGCGCGGAACAGATGATTCCTACATACAAATGTACAACAATTCAAAGGCAACAAACTGGCCCAAACTGAATTTATTTACACTCAAGAGTGATTTAGGTACAGATTTTCAAAGTTTACAATGTGGTGGATGGTGGAGAACTACGTTTTTGTCTGTTCTTTTTGTTCGCCCTTTTCTCCGTTTAGAAGTCAGGATAGGTTACGAATAAAATAGAAATAAAGTTCTTCCTAAGAGGTACATGTCACAGCAAAAAGTCAAAATTCTCTAGCAAAAGAACGGAATTGAATGTGGCACATTTTATATGAGGTAAAATTATTTACTTATTACTCTTTGCACTTATTCTGATATTTATTCTTTGACTTTTAATGTGTAAGCAATCGCCAAAACAAGCAACGTTTTATTTAAACCTGATTATTTTGCAGTAATCTGAAATGCTGTAAAGAAAATCAGTGATGACTAGACAAAGGAAGTTTAGAATAAAATAATTTAAATTCAATTTTTGTTTAATGTTGTTAAGCTACTCAGTAATTAAGCAAATTATCCTTCTGGCAGATGCTTTCATTACTAAAAAAGTATTTTTATCAAACTGTATATTTTGGATTACATGAAACATAAGTTAATCACTTAGCATCTTAATGCAGGTATAATATGTTCTTATCAAAGCAAACCGCAGTCCACTAGCTTTTGTCGCTTAGAATTTATTAGGAAGCAAGAGGCGATTCGTTTTTTACAACCCCATACATACATATTTATTATAGTTATTTTCTCTCGCCGTCTAATACCATAGTTTTTTGCGAGGAATATGTTACTGGTAAACTAAAATGGTCTTTTGACGATTTCTGAAGCATAAGGAACAGGTTGCATATCTTTCTCCCATTTTTTATGCATCAAATCAGCCTAATTCGCATATGATACAAATTAGGCTGATTCTTATATGAGAACTGGGTTTCTAGCGGTATGTTTTATGTTCCTAAGGATAGTCGTGATGATAAGAAACCCGAAAATAGCTGTTTCGAAGATAAATAAAAAATCACAAATAACGAAATTTTCCCCAGCTATCGTTATCAGTATGTAAAATTACCTCAGTATAAGCAAAAATTTGAAATTTTGATTTCTCAATAAGAATGACAAAATCCTAATTTTTTTGAAATTTCGACGGAAATAAAAATGTAGCACTAAAGTAGAGCAGGTTAGAAAGTCTTTGAATATTATGACAAGGACATTTTCTGATTGGGGTTGGGATGGGTAGTTCATATTTGAAAGAATTAGGTTGCGGTCGGCATTATTGACCGAGTTACAGGCTGTTGAAGTTCATGTGTTTAGGAATAGGCGAAAAGTAAGCTCTGACCTTGAGGGTATAAGTGTAGTACCCGGGACCCGTATATACTTTGTATACTGCACTATAGGTATATAGTACTTGTGACCCGTACTTTCTACACTGCTTTATAAGTATATAGTACCCGTGGCCCATACTTCCTACAGTATGACACGTATTTCCTACACTGTGTGACCCGTACTTTAAACACTTCATTGCATAAGTGACAAATAAGTAAGGAATCACCCAAATGAAAAATAGGAAATTGACAAGATTATTTTTTGCAAATACAAGCTAACAAATTAGTGTATGCCAAGTTAAATCGGAATCAGTGACTTTCTAAACTCTAACTTTCTACAAAATCCTCTTTAGATTCAATCTGTCAGCTAACAAAGACTGCTAAGATCTGCAGCCTGGACAGCGGCAAATGAGACCATCTAAATTGGACTTTTCCTAGATAAGCGAATAATTTTTATCGCACCCTGCACAAAAACCAGATTCATGAATAGTGTTTTTTACCAAAATATGTTATGCTGCTACGATGATCGTTTATTTGATCTTAAAGCTCAAAAATATTCATAATTCCGATCCGACTGATAAAAATGATCTGACTGATAAAAATATGTTTTGCTGCAGTTGTTGTATTTTTGACGGTCATCCCTTTTATTTTTTTATTGCGTTATTTGTTTGACACAGGTAACGTATGAGTCATATACAATTAGCAGCCAAACGTTACTAACAGAAACTAGTAGCAGCCAAACGCGTATACTTATAATGCAGTGTAGAAAGTATGGTTCCCGGGTACTACACTTATGCCGCCATTGAGAATGTTTTGGATTAGTCAATGAAGCGTCGAGGGACTGTGACTGAGCGGAGTTACCAAAGTCTTAGGCTTGGGCTTATTTATGTGCATTCACATTCATGCCAGCGCATGGGCTAGGTCTGAGACAAATGGAGCGAAAATTGCAGGCAGCGAAGCGAGCGGAGTAATTTTGGCTCCATTTATGCCTGTAGGCTTGCCCATGTCTGGTACCAATCTGAATCCGCAAGCTGTCGCCACAACTTGAAAACTGGAAAATACGCCAAGCCATTTTATCTCTTTTTCGCCTACTCCTCTTAAGAACGTGTACTTCAACAGCCTGGTAACTTGGTAGAATAATGCCGACCGCCACCTAATTCTTTCAAATATAAACTCCCCATCCCAAAGTCAGTTAGCAATTGTCCTTTTTTAAAATTTGACACTCTCCATTATTGTCAATTTCTTCCAAAATGCATGCTTATTCGGGCTAATATTGAGAATAAGATGACCTAGAAATTAACTTTGCATGTATGATTTAATCTAATTAAGGGTCAAGGAATTCAAATCCGAAAGAATTAGGTGTCGGTCGGCATTATTGACCGAGTCACAGGCTGCTGAACTTCATGTGTTTAAGGATAACAAATTAATTAAGACGAACTGGGCTATTCTCAATATTAGCCGTTTTTACTTCTATTATACTTAGGCTTTGGCTTAGTATACCTGAAAAGGTGTTTAAAGCTGCTTAGGTTGATGTCGCTCCTGCTCAGGTCGATGTATAGATGCTAAGGTCGATGTATAGATGCTTAGGTTGATGTATAGATGATTAGATGTTGAAATGTCAAATTTTCGAAAAAACGTGATTTTATGCCTTTTCAAGCAATAATCTATAACGTAGATGTTGAAAACACGATCTGTCAACCATGAGAGTGAAAATAATCTTTGGAAAAATTTTTTTCGAAAATTTTTTTTCACTCACATGGTTTCCGACAGTTTTTTCGACTTCTAAGTTAAAGATTATTGTTTGAAAAGGCATAAAATCACGTTTTTTTGAAAATTTGACAAGGTCACCTTATTCTCAATATACACTCCCTTATTCGTCATAAACATGCAAAATTGCATTAGAATAAGCAAAAATACGGACAAAATTTTTTTTGAAATCTCTCATAAAAAAATGACAAAAAACCTAATTTTTGACCCAAGCTTCATTTGAAATTAAGAATGGAAGTTTGATTAGTTATCAGGATACAAAATTACCTCAGAAAATGGTACATTTAGAGTAAAATTTTGAAAATTTAAAAATCAAATTAAATCAAAAGTTTATTTGTCATCAAACGAAAAAATGGGCAAATAATTATCGACATCAAAACACGCCGTGTTATTCTTCAATTACACGGGAAAATTTTTTGATACATACATTATATAATTGCAAACAATACCCAAACAACTACCTGCGTGCATAAATTACGGTTTAACTAATGCGAATAATATTAAATCTGACTAAAAAGTTTGATAGACAAGGACATGTAAAGGCCAATTAGAAATGCGCTTACTTACGGCCCTGAAGAAAAGCATCAAAATCAAGGGTTTTCAATCTCATCATAAACGCTTTCGAGTTAGGAGCTTGTATAACATGCTCAGGCAAAGAGTTCCATACAGAAACAATCCGATTACAAAATTCATATTTTCTAATGTTCAGATTTGATTTGTTTACAATTAGTTTCCGAGAGTTTGTGGCACGATTTGACCTCGTATTGAGAACAAAAAAGTCTTCAAAAGACAGTGCTTGAAATTTTATGATAGAATAGGCCATGTTTAAATCAAAATAGAGCCCTCGAAGTTCTAGGCGATCGAGACACAATTCCTTCAATCTAAAATCATAAGATAGAGTTTTATCATTGAATAATCGCCTTGTGAACCTTCGTTGTACATTTTCTACTAAATTTATGTCCTTAATGAGGTCGGGGTTCCAAACTACAGTGCTGTACTCAAGAATGGGCCTAACATAAGTTGTAAAAGCCTTTATCAGCATTGTGTTTTGTTTTGAAACAAAAGTTCGAAAAATCAGGTTCGAGACTCTCATCGATTTTTTTACTATATATTCACAATGAACTCTAGATTTCAAATTTTTTGATATCAAAACACCAAGATCTTTCACATCAGCCGCATCTTTTGGTATTTGAAAATCATCGATTTTGTAACAATATTAAGGTTTAAACCTTCCCATCTGCAAAACAAAACATACTGGTGGTCTGACGATCACACAAGTCGTTTATGTACAGCAAAAACATTGTAGGACCTAATACACTACCTTGAGGGACCCCACTCAAAACGGGAAGTGAATCAGACAAGGAATTTCCCATTTTAACTTTTTGGGATCTCCCATTCAAGAAAGCTTTCAACCAGTTCAAGCAAAAACCATTAATGCCATATGCAGCCAATTTAACTAGAAGTTTCTTGTGTGACACAGTGTCAAAAGCTTTGCAAAAATCGATGTAGATAGCATCAATTGGCAATTTTTCGTCAAGGTTTTTCGACCATTCATTTTTACACTCTAATAGCTGTAAGGCGCACGACTTATTTTTTTCTAAATCCAAACTGGCAATCACTGAGTAAACTATGTAAACTATAAAAAAAATATTAAAAAAATTTAAAAAAATTAAAAAAAATAAAAACTATAAACTAAACTAAACTCATTCCATTGACTCGCATGTCCCGTTACTAATTCGTAATCGTGTATTATGTATTTTGTCATTTTGCATTTTATCAGTTGGTGTATTAGTAATAAAATTTCTTTTCTTCTTCTACTGAGATGAGTCGTAATGTTTTCATTTACTATCGATTCCATAATTTTGCAAGGGATGCAACAAAGGGATATGGGCCTGTAGTTTTCCGGCGATGACATGTCACCTTTTTTGTGTATAGGCACTACAATGGCTTGACTCCAAAGAGTTGGTATGCTTCATGTCCTATAAGAAATTTCAAAGATTGTAGCAAGCGGTTGTGCCAAAAACAATTTGAGTCTCTTGACAAAAAAGGCACATAGGCCATCGGGACCAACTGACAATGACGGTTTGAGGCGGTTTAAAGCAAGTGAAACAGAAAACAAATCAAATTTAACAGCAAAGTTTTCTTTACATTTAATTCTACTAGGAAAGTAAGGTAAAATGTTGTCATCATTCACAAAAGTTGATACAAAAAATTATTAAAAATGTCTGCCCTGTCAAAATCCTCATCAATAAATGTACCATCCTGGTTTCGTAGTAGTGGGATTTTCTTTTGACTTTTCAAACGTCGGTTGACAAAAGAATAAAAGTTTTTTAGATTCTTTGATTTCAATAACCTATTTTCTTCCTCAGCAAAAAATAGCTTGGAAGCATTCTTTATCTCTTTGCTCAAATTTTTACACTTTTCTAAAATTTCGACATCTCGGCCAATTTTGTATTTCTTCCAAAGTCTCCGTTTACGAGATTTCTGTCTTTTCTGTTTTTTTCTTTTCTGTCCCCTTTAATTGCAAAGTGCTCGATTTTCAACTGAGAAACAGTTATTTCTCAACATGGGTACTCATTTGTGGATGGTTTTGAACCTCCCAAGAAAAGGTGGAAAAAATTTTGGATCTGGTGTTTAATGGCAACCAAATCGATGGGGGAAAAGGGTGTTCCGCCGTGAAATTAACGAAATTTATTGAATTCAAACCTAAATATGCAATGTCATTTTTGAATGCGCGGCGCGAGGCCAGGCATACAGTAATAATATCGTAGCGGCTGCATTAGAGAAAAACACATCGTGTATGCATGAGAAGACGAAAATTGGAGTATGCGATAGTATGCTTGGTAAATTCAATGACGAGTCGGTTCTTCAACAAAAACATGATCTGGATTCAATGTTATGCAAAGAAAGTCGCAGGAATAAAAACCTACTAATGCGAACTGCAAATACTTTTTGTGTAGTCCGTATTTTCATGTTTTTTGAATGAAAGTCGCTTGGTAACCTGCATACTTATTGCTGTAACTCTGATTCTTATGCTTTCGACAATTTACTAATAACTGTAAACCCCGATTTTCTTAATCGGTAGACCCGCAATACTCATAGAAATACACTACCGTATTTCTGACTGTGATAAGCCACAAGCCTGCTCATAAAAGTGTGTTCTATCGTTGGACAATAATTTTTACCGATTACTACTCCGTTTCAAAATTTTTGAGACATTGCTAATAATAAAATTTTCGCTCGATCAGGTTTAGTGTAACGATTTTCGACGTTCGTTTTCGTCGCAGGATGATTTGGGATATTATCGTATGTACTTACATAGTAAGACCTGGCACTCTGAAGGCATGGCAACCCACGCATTTGCACTTAAGTGCAAATTGCGTGGGCGGCACCCTCTGAACGCTACATTCCCGCTACTGCCATATAATTAATAGTAGTGTAAACAATGTGCGGAAATCCCACCGGTCATCTACTGGTCATGCAACTGGTCATTTATTGGTCAATCAAAGAAAAACAGAGGAAATGCACTATTTTTAATCGATTTTCAGGGAGAAAGGTACCTAAGAGTGTAAAGTGGAGAATCTAGAATCACCTTAATACCTAAGGGGGTGCGGCCATCCCACCGGTCATCTACTGGTCATCCAACTGGTCATTTAATGGTCAGAAAAACGGAGGAAATGCACTTATTTATCGATTTTGAGGTACCATTCGCGAGCTACCTATCAGTGTAAAGTGGAGGACCTAGAATTACTTGAATCCCTAAGGGGGTGCGGCCATCCCACCGGTCTACACTTGTTTATATCTCTAGTGAATTTACATGTACTTCAAAATAAACTTATTTACCTCATTAACTTACTATTGCAAATATCAGCTTGTTGGTAAATGAACGAATTTTTATTTTCATTTAGAATTTTTAACATAAAAGTCAAAATAGGATCTTAATTAAATACTTATATATCTTAAATAAAAATACATTAAATAGTGGTAACAATTTTTCGTACGCGAATCCTTTATATTCTGAATAAACCCGTCATCTTCAGACGAATATTTATAAAATATAGCAAAGAAAAATGCTCCGATGGAACAAAAAAGATGAATATACTTGGAATTGTGGATTATTATGGATGTAAAAGGAGGGGACTAGGAAAAATCTACCTAAAGTCGGAAAATCTGCTAAAAATCACACTTTCTCTAAGCAACGCAAAAAATCGATGTATATTCTGCGGCCAACAGATTAAAATAAATATTCAACCATAACAATGATTGAAACAGCAACACGTTAGCTATGCAGTAGCTATGGGAAATGATATTAAGTAAACTAACAGTCTTCCAAGCCAATTGAATGAAATAGCAAACATCGAAGACAATTGAAGACATGGTTGGTTAAAAACAGTAGGAAACACGTAAGTTGACTTGAAACAGACTTAATGTAGATACACTAGCATGCCCGAAACGATTGTGTGCACTAATCAATCGGCTCCTGCTTTGCTTGCTATAATGCTCATAAAACAAAACAACTTTAAATACAATACCTCTTAGTTTTCTATCAATCAGGTGCCAGCAATTTAAAAAAGTAACCTTGATAGATTTCGTTTATACACTCTTATCTGAAACTTCGAACATTATTTAAAAAAGACACTTTTTTAGAGGCCGCAGAATATACATCGATTTTTTGCGTTGCTTAGAGAAAGTGTGATTTTTAGCAGATTTTCCGACTTTAGGTAGATTTTTCCTAGTCCCCTCCTTTTACATCCATAATAATCCACAATTCCAAGTATATTCATCTTTTTTGTTCCATCGGAGCATTTTTCTTTGCTAGTACACTACTTTTAATTAGCGTGATTTCAGTACATCAGTCAGTAAACACAATCAGTAACATGCCACAATAATGACAACAGTCCAAGAACGCGGAAAACAATATTGTTCTTAACATCAGCATTATCCTTTTTAAACAAGACAACCTTATTGACACCATCCATTTTCAAATTAAAACTGCATTAAGTTATTTCTTCTTAATGTGCAGTTCACTTATAATCAAGCACAAAAATTTAACCAACGAATTCACATTGCAAATCCTCACTCAATCAATACACAAGCACAATGTGTTGTGACTTTTGAAATTGAAAACACCCAATTTTCAATTTTCAAATTGAAAATTGAATCAATTTTCAAATTGAAAATTGGGTCAATTTTCAAATTGAAAATTGGGTGTTTGAATTTGCGATGAAGAAAATAATCAAAAGATAGTCACTTGGTTTATTTAAGCCGAGTAATAAAATAACGACCGTCCACCAATTCCAAACTAAACGCAACTAATCTGATCACTATGAAAAAGTTTTGAAAAATGAGCTTGCTAAGCGAGAGTTGAAAACCAAGAGAAACTTAAAGTTAAAACCTACCATTAAGTTATGAGAGAATTATAAAAGATTTTAAACTTCAAGAAAATGGAAAAGGCGGGATGTTGGTAAATTAGAAGGCAAAGATTTTCGGCAAAAATTCAAAAACTTCACGCAAATATCAAATGTAAGGAACACTAACGCTTTGATTTGGTAGTAAAATAAATTTGTAGTATAGACTACATATTAACAACAAATGAATAGTGCAAACTTTACACAACTACTAGGTGCAGAGAATACTAACAGTTTACGGCTTATTAATGTACATGATTACAATAAAGCTGTATATCTTTGTCGACTTCTGTGCACAGTAGTGTGATTGCTGGTTCATTTTAAACCACTTTTGCAGGCAATTTACATCAATTAAACGATAGCTCTCCATGTGCAAGATTTTGTGAAACATATTATAAACACGGCTAAGAAAGATTTAACTTTAATGCAACCCATTTAAGACAAAATTACATCTCTTCAATGATCTAAGGACACTTGAACATAATTTTTAAATCACTTTAGATTACTTTTGAGGGTAAACAAACTCACTTAATTGATGTCTCACATATGAATCCTTGAAAATTTCTTGACTTCAGTTACAAAGTCTCTGCAAGTCTATCGAATTAGGGTTAACACGTAACGTAAACTTTACACAAACACATAGCGTAAAGAATATTTTAGTCGGATTCGTAATTTTGATATTGCTCCGATATTTCTTTCAACATTTATGGAAAAATGAGTCTCCATAATGTTTTAAAGACAATAAACATTAAGTTTAAACCACTTTGCAATACTGCTGAGTGTAAGCAAGCGCGCCCAATTGACGTATATATTTCATTCCCTGTAAATTTTTATATCTCAGAAAAAATTTCGATTTTTGCAATGCTCTAGAACAAAGGCTAACATGCAGTGTAAAAAATTACTCGGATATTATGATCAACATTCATGAAAAAAATTATGTCTCTACAATGGTCTGAGGACATATAAACAATGAATGTAAACTACTTTACATCACTGTTGGATGTAAACAAACGCGCCTACGTGACGTCTCACATTTGATCCTTTGAAAACTTCTAGGCTCCAAGAAAAAATTAGGTTTCAGGAATGCTCAAAAACGAAGATAAATATATATGTAGTGTAAACTTCATGTAAACACCTAGTGTAAAGAAGATTTTAGTCAGATTCGTAATTTTGATATTGTTCCGATATTACGATTAATATTTATGAAAAAATTAAGTCTACATAATGTTCTATGGGCAAACTAACAATTGGTGTAAACTACTTTACAACACCGTAGAGTGTAAACATATGCGCCAGACTGACATATCAAATTTGATTCCTGGTCCATTTCTAGACTTGATAAACGTGTCCCTGACTCGTAACCGGAGAAGCAGGCAGAAAAAACAAGACAGAAACGCATTTAAAACTCCAAATTTTTGACTTTACACTCGCTAAATATTAATGTATAGACAATTTGCTTTGACATGCACCCGATATAAAGCACTTTATTTTTATTCTATTAGACTTATCCCGACTTCTGGACGGAGAAAGTGGCGAACAAAAAACGCAACAAAAACGTATTTTCCATCATTTAGAACACTGTAAACTTTAAAATTCCGTACCGAACTCCCCATTGAGTTTAAAGAAATTCGGTTTAGTACAATTTGTAGCTTTTAAATCGTAGTACATTCCTGTGTGCCAAAATTCTGTTGCAAAAATTATTTGGCATGATTTATCAATCAAACTTCGGAAAAAACGTGTTTTTTAGCCCATTTTTTACCTCTGATTTCGAACTTTACACCCCCATAAATAACTCAATATTGCGTTTTTTTAAATGCGGTTTGCTGCGATGTTTAGCCCCTGTAAGGCACTTTATTAAAGCTGTCTTCGATTTGCACTGACTCATAAGCGGAAAAATTTGGCAGAGAAATCTTAGTTAAAATCCGTTTTTTACACCATCCACTAGAGTGTAAACTTTAAACCCCAGGATCTAACTCACCATAGAGCATACAAGACTTTGCTTATATGTAGAATGTAGCCCTTGATCCGCTCTACATTTCTGTCAGAAAACATTTTAAAAACCTCATAACCGGAGTTAGTATCGGACATAGGAAGGTTGAAAACTCGACCAAAAAGTGCTTTTTCACCCCCAGATTTTCGCACTCTTTACACTGCCGTTCGATAAATAATGCGAATTTCAAAAAACAAAAAAGTGTCATCTGTAGAATTCATCCCTCTATTATCCTATTCTGTTCAATCCTTCGAGTCATCAATACTCAGTTGTCCACATGCCGCAGTAAAAAGGTCCCAAAATTTGTCCTATGTTATAACGTTACACAAAAACTTTACACCTTCTTTACACAGTCAATTTTGAGTTTCAAGAAAAACAAAAAAACACGGGCAGCGAATTTTTTTATTATCTTCCTTTTAAAAAAAACCGCACCTTCCAGAAGTGTCCCGTTATAGCTGTAGGGGGGTGCCCAGGTGTTGGGGGTACCCAAGTATATTATAGGTACGCGCTAACGCGCTACCTATGATTCAACAAGTATCGTCGTAAGAATCCAAATAAGTAGGATTCTCAAAAGTTTTCGTTTATATTTTGACATAAAATAGCAAGGAAAAGCTCTATCTAATAACACTAAACTGGTTTTTGAGGAAATCGCGTGTTAGAAATCGAATTCCAGACCGCAAAATTGGGAATCATAGCAAATGCTACTGTGAAATGAAAATAAAATCATAATAAGTATTTTGCATTTTTCTCAAAGGATTTTCAACAAGGCCTTTCAAGAAAACAGTATGTTCTTCGGTACCTTAGGCTAAGCGTTTAAACAACAAACTTTGAGGAAATTGTCAATGTTATGCTGGAAAAGTAGTAAATATGTAGGGTATAATTTTTATTCAAAATAATGCATGTTCACTAAGTCTTCAAGAGGCCTAGATTCGAGTGTTTTCTTGCCCATCATTACAATACTATTACTGTGTAAGCATACAAGGGCAGCGATCAAATTCTGGGGGTTTTGCTTAAGGCATAAGAAAATACAAAAAATAACATACCGCACAGCACACTGCCCAACTACCAAGTTTGCGTAAGTGTAGTGCACTGTGCAACACAGTGCAGTTTAATAATAGCACATTGTGGCACATTAGTGCACAAAGTGGAAGCAAAGAAGATGTATTCTGTGGAGCTGTACAGGGGCCCAAAAACGATTATCACTTTGAATGTTATCTTTTTCGTGTCTGAATAATCTTAAATTCATTATCATGACACTTTCTCTACCTAGTTTATTTTTGACTTTTCAGCTTAGTAAATGAACGTTGCACAGTAAAGTGAGTGGTACATACGTTCGTGCAATCAGCCATACATTTCATAGACGCAGGTATAACAATTTTTAATAATTTATCCTTTAGTCGAAAATCTTTATCTATCAATATCTTTTTAACATATCATTGTAGTCTTGGACTGACATTGTTTCTCGACTGTTTGGGATTTCACTCGTATCTTCATTATCTTCTTGCCTTTCTTATAATTCATCAGACAGGATATCATCATGTTTACTAATTAGTTTCTTGAATATATGCTTTCGAGAATTCCATGCCATCTTTATTGCTTCAGTATCCCCAAAGTTCAGCTTTGATTTAAAAAAGTCTGCCATTGCAGACAGTTTTGTATCTAGATCACTTTCTTCCAATGCTTTTTGCAGGAAAATATGTTTGTCATAATTTTCGTGAAGCTTTGACAAAAAAGCATTGAAGAACGGTGGGCTGCTCAGTCAGCAGCATCTGGAATAACTTCCATATCTCGTACAGCATTTTCCATCATTGCACGCCAGAATTCGTTCTTCCAACCACTTTTGATGTGTACACATCAATTTATACAGAAATATTGATTCAATTTGCTGAATGTATACCTACTTATTTGGATTCTTACGACGATACTTGTTGAATATTTTATAAATATTCGTCTGAAGATGACGATTTTATTCAGAATATAATAGATTCACGTACGAAAAATTGTTACGACAATTTAATGTATTTTTATTTAAGATATATAAGTATTTAATTAAGATCCTATTTTGACTTTTATGTTAAAAATTCTAAATGAAAATAAAAATCCGTTCATTTACCAACAAGCTGATTTTTGCAATAGCAAGTTAATGAGGTAAATAAGTTTATTTTGAAGTACATGTAAATTCACTAGAGATATAACCAAGTGTAGACCGGTGGGATGGCCGCACCCCCTTAGGTATTCAGGTAATTCTAGGTCCTCCACTTTACACTGATAGGTAGCTCGCGAATGGTACCTCAAAATCAATAAAAAAGTACATTACCTCTGTTTTTCTGACCATTAAATGACCAGTTGGATGACCAATAGATGACCGGTGGGATGGCCGCACCCCCATTAGGTATTTAGGTAATTCTAGATCCTCCACTTTACACTCTTAGGTACCTTGCTCCCTGAAAATCGATTAAAAAAGTGCATTTCCTCTGTTTTTCTTTGAATGACCAATAAATGACCAGTTGTATGACCAGTAGATGACCGGTGGGATGGCCGCACATTGTTTACACTACCATTAATTATATGGCAGTAGCGCGTATGTAGCGTTCAGGGGTGCCGCCCATGCAATTTGCACTTAAGTGCAAATGCGTGGGTTGCCATCCAGAGTGCCAGGTCTTACTACTTAGATATCTGCGTACAATGTAGGTCAATATACCAGATTTTCTTGTTCTTGTATCGGTGATTGGAACGCCTATTTATTCTAATATATATATATATATATATATATATATATATATATATATATATATATATATATATATATATATATATATATATATATATATATATATTCGTGTTTTTGTCAATTTGACGCTCTGACTTTTTATTAAATCCATCTATGTAGACCTTGCCCAGCTACATATTGGGGAGCAATCTGGGAAGTCGACCCTGGGTTGTCCCATAGCTGCTTGTTCTTAGAAGTTAGAAGCCGACGACCGGAATATGTCGCACTCAATATAAGTTCAGAGATGCCCGATATTGCCGACGGAACCGCTGTGGTTCATTATTTTATTTTTCTTTAATTAAAATTAATATTGATATTGAAAGATCTAAGTTGCGACTATAATTAGACAACGCTTTCTGAGGTCGTGATCAGGTTTTATTCATCTACACCTAAACCAGTATTGTATTTATTGTAAATAATATAATCAAGTATTTTGGAAAATAGTTGAACTTTATGCTCTAAAGAGAAACAGATTCAATAAGAAATGCAATATTTAAAGCTTCTGATTTTCTAAATGTTGTTTTATTATTGTAATATCCCATTGCATTCATTTTTGGAACATTAACTAAATCTGAGAAAAATTATAGTACAATAGAAAAAGAAGTTCTTGCTATCATTTAAGCTATAAAACAATTTCGACCTTATTTATATATGGTTATAATATTACGCTTTTTACTGATCATGCGTTCATAAAGTTTCTAAAAATTCATGATACCTCTCCGTCTAGATTAGTTCGGTGGGTATTATCTCTACAAGAATATGAAAACGACATAATTTATCGTAAAGGAAAAGAAAATAGGAATGCCGACGCTCTGTCTCGCCTACCTTCGTGTAATATTCGCGAAAAATTGACAGAAACTTCCGTTTCTGACGCTTGTGCCTTCGAATTACCTGAAAATTTTGAAATCTTGCTTGGACCCATCTTTAGACTTTTGCAAAATCGTAAAATGCCTTCAAGGATTTCGCCTGAACGTTCTTGCGATTTTAATTTTACAAATTTTCTGGCGCTGCAAGATTTTTGCTGCAATCCAAGAAATATAATGACTTCTAGCAAAATTATCGAAAATTTAAATTTTTTCCGAAATTGCTGCGCTAATATTGACTTTAAATAATAGTACAAACAACCGAACGCCGAAAAACGCCATTTGAACACAAATGGCAATCTTAGGACCTGTTTCCGACTATTCTTGGAGAAAATGGGGATACCGCCCTTCCTAGTAATGTCCTAGATACGATGCTGTGGTGTGCCATATTCTTGTTTATATAGCGCATTTTAAAATTCTCCATTCTTTTGACTTGAATCCTAATTCTAAAACAATTTAATTTTGAAAAATGAGCTTGTTAAGCAAGAGTTGTAAACCAAGAGAAACTTAAAGTTTAAACATACCATTAGATTATGAAGAGAATTATAAAAGATTTTAAACTATAAGAAAATGAAAAAGGTGGGATTTTAGTAAATTAAAACAAATTTAGAGGATATGATGAAACATTATTGTTGAGAATAGGACGATCACGTGCTAGGTATAACGACTCCTGGATTAAAAGATCAAAAGAGTTGGATGCTCGACTAATAACTTACTAACCAATAACTAATAATTGACTAATAACTAAGTAATAACTAACTAATAACTGACTCGACTAACTCAAAGTTCAAAGTCATTGACTGTAATCCTTGTCAGTTTATACGCTCAGTTCAGAAACGCATATCAGCCCATATACTGAAGGTTCATAAGCAGAATCGACTATCTGCTGATGTGTATAAAAGTATAAATCCTGTATGTAGGATGCAGTTATGGCAGACTATATGGCTTGCCTAAGACCCATAAGAGAGATGTTCCTCTAAGACCGATCTTGTCAGCCATCAACACTCCAACTTATAAGTTGGCTAAGTATTTTGTGCCGATCCTGCAAGACATCACTTTATGTGACACTGGTAGTTTCCTGACAAGACTTAAGGCTTTTACATTCAAAAGCCATCATTTTATGGCTAGTCTTGATGTTCAAAGCTTGTTCACTAATATTCCACTCAATGAGACCATTGATATATGTATCATAGGTAGCGCGTTAGCGCGTACCTATAATATACTTAGGTACCCCCAACACCTGGGCACCCCCCTACAGCTATAACGGGACACTTCTGGAAGGTGCGGTTTTTTTAAAAAGAAAGATAATAAAAAAATTCGCTGCCCGTGTTTTTTTGTTTTTCTTGAAACTCAAAATTGACTGTGTAAAGAAGGTGTACTGCCATACAATTGCGCAAAAACGGTACTTTGTATCACTAAAAGACGCGGAAAAAAATAATAAATCAAATCCATACAAAACTCACAGAGTTACGGTACTTCAAACATCGACATTCACCACTTTGGGGTATCATTCGAGAAAAATGAGTTTCGGAACCAGCGAACCGCGATTGGAGAAGCATAGAGGTGTTAGAACAAACGAAGACCAGCCAAGTGGCAGCCGCGGAAGAAAACCGGAACATTCAAGCTGCAAAGCTGATGGAAATATGACAGAGGAAAGGCGAAGCAGAATTAGAGAAAGAGTGAAGCGATCCTGAACCAATTAGTCATGTGATAAGTTTATTTGGAATAATAAAGAGACATGCGGATGTGTTTGACTCCTCATAACTCATTATACTGTAACATATCATGTTTACTACATTAGTGTAAAGGACCAGGAAGTAGGTAATTTTTACCCCCATGAGGTGGGTGCGGGTAAATGTGGGACGTTCAAAGTACAATGAAACAGACTATATGGAATAAAAAACAGACCTGCAGATGTGTTTCATTATACTGTAGAATATAAAGTAAATAGAATAAGTTTAAAGGACATTTACATAAAATCATGAAGTAGGTAATTGATAACACCATGTAATTTATACCCCCATTAGGTGTGTGCGGGTAAATGTGGGACGTTCAAAGCACAATGAAACAGACTAGATGGAATAAAAAACAGACATGCGGATGTGTTTTACTGCTTGGAACTCATTATACTGTAGAATATAAAGTAAATAGCATAGGTTTAAAGGACATTTACATATAAACATGAAGTAGGTAATTGATAACACCATTAGGCGGATGTGTTTGACTCCTTGTAACTCATTATACTGTAGAATATCACGTTTACCGCATTAGTTTAAAGGACATTTACATAAAATTATGAGGGAGGTAATTTTCAACCCCAATAGTTTTGTCCGGATAAATAAGGGACATTCAAAGTTCAATGAAACAGACGATTACATGATCCGAAATGATTGGTACGGATGTAGGAGGGACATAAACATTAGGGAGGAATGTACTTATAGAAACGATAGAATATGGTATTAGTAAAAATTTGTTGAACACAAGTTTGGTCTTGTTACTGATTTTAGTAAAGCCTCAACGCATTTGATCAAGTACCTTCCTTTATGAAAATTATCTAATCACAAATATTACTGTATCACAGAAATCGAACTACTTTCTATATTCACCACGGCACTGATTATTGGCCAATGTTGGCCCCGAATTTTTCGTTAAAGGCCAATATTGGCCAATAACGCGTGCATTAGAGGCCAATATCATTAAAAATACAGTAAATAATGATAAACATATTATGTAGAAAAATTAGAACCTGCTGAAAAAATACTATTTACATTCAAGTAAATGTTTAAGAGAATTTCAACCTACTGTAAAGCGTAAGATATCACACGCCGAATCTGTATGACCAGAATTCGTTTATTGGAAAGCTTTTCCGCTGAATTTAGTCCGCAAAAACCAGGCCGCTAAAGTGATCTATAAGTACATACATATATGATGCAGTCTTGCCTCTTAGCAGTATCAAAGATCATAATGCAAATCGATATTCTGTAGAATATACCGATTTGCTGTCGCATTAGTATAGAACACTTTTGTAGCCACTTTAAACTTTTCAAAAAACCCACGATCAAATGAAACACACTAAAAATAGTTGCATAGGTACCTTTATACGTACCTATTGTCCTGCTACATAGGTATAGTCTGTTTCATTTATCCGAGAGCTTTTTCAGCAAATGTTTTTGGAGGTTACAGTAACCCCTTCTTTCTTATTTACTGTAGGTCGCTAGATCTCACTATAGCTATGTAGTAAGGTCGGTTTTTTCAACAACATTTTTGCGGCATAATTTATTCTCGTCTTCCAGCAGATCAATTAACTTACTAATAAAAATCGCGCATTTAACATATCTTGAGTCGACACTTTAAATACAATCGACTAAGATGTTAAGAAACGCCGCGAACACCCGCATAGCTCAGTGGTAAAACCTCTTGCTTGTAGTCGAAGCAACCCGGGTTCGATTCCAGCCAATAGCTTTTTGTCTAGCGCACTTACTGTAGTATGTCCCAGCACTACTGATTAAATGCCTAAATCAAATTTATTTAGGCGTATTAGTGCATTAAAAATGGAAGAATTCTAGCCACTCGCCCTCACTGAGCTGATCTGCCGAAGTACAGTAATTCGTCTTGTTTAGCTTACTGTAGCCCTTAAAAGAATGACTAAAAACCTCTCGAATAAATGAAACAGACTATAGGTAACCTCTACCTAGCTATTTGAAATCGCATACTGACATGCACACCTGGGCGTGGGGGTTGGGGGTATGCACCCCCAGAAACCAAAATACTCCCCAGAAATAAATACCCCCCCCAGAATTCAATTTTTGAAAATTTTTTCCGTTTTTTTCGAAATTTTTTGTTTCCAATGGATAGTGCTTGATGAGAAACGTCGAAAAATGGTGTTTTATCGCCATACCACCATTTTTAAGGCCATTTTTTGACCTTCAAAAAATCTTGCACCCTCCCCCCGGAATTTTATTGCTGCTGTAACTGGCAAGTTACATCGAAAAGATTTTAATATCCAAAAAGTGAGAAAGAGAGCCAAGAGTAGAGTTGACGCTGATATTTATATGCGAAGAACAAGTTTTTCCCGACACCTATAAACCTATAATAAAATAACATGTACGTTCTACTTAATCAATTACCTATTAACACATAAAACCCCATAATATCATCCAACACCGATGTTCAACGTTGAGAGGAGGCGTAAGTTGAAGTTGAGGAGCGTTCCACGTATGCTGACATGGCATTAGAATATTTATGCACACATGTACGTACATATGTATTTATGTAGGTACATACATATGTAGGATTTTGCAATACGTAAGGCAAACCAACGACAATTAGAAATACCTACCATACAATTCAAACTACTTAGGCATAAAAGATAGCATAGGCAATCTCTTTCAAACAAAAAATAGCAACTGCGTATTGTCGTTTACGATTACAAATCTGCCCCGTAAATTATATAAACACGAAAAACAGCTTATTAAAGTCCGTAAGCTTTAGCTGATTAGCTAATTCAGTTTCATTCAGTCGCTGGGACTGTGGCAACCCTTCCTGCCTGCGTATATGTATTGACAAGCTAACTCGAACTTTTTAATGTGCAGGGGCAAAAATTATACAATCAAAAACGAACGGATGCAGCACGATTTTCACACAACTCTCCCTTTCTCCTCGCCGTTTCTTCACTCAATCTCCTCGCTCCTCCTCTTCACTTGCCGCGTCTACTATCCACAGTTCTATCCATTCGCTATCGCCGATCCTTATTCGTCAGTTGGGCACGCCTCCAAAACTTACTGTGTTCAGATTTACATATATAATTATTTATGTTACACTACTTCGACGATCGTTATATGCGGCGGAAATAATCTGCAATACTTGCATGTTTGAATGTAGATATGCATACATGTAATAGTGCAAAATTTACGTATATATAATATTTTACGCTTACTCAAATGTTACGAAAATGTTTTAACAAAAGAGCATACAATAAATGCATATGTTAGCTTAGCTTCAATGATTTATGCCTTTCAAATAACCGTTTATTAACATCTTACATTATGACTGTTACGCACTATATGACAGTATAGGTACTGTATATAACAGATAGCATTAGTTTCATTCTTCAGAATTTTGATCACAATTTCGCTATTGCACAGTGTGCGCGCGTGAGTTTACCAACACGAAAGTACGGGGTTCGAAACCCACGGATTTGCAGCTTTTTAAGAATTTTTAAATCTTGCAAAAATTGGCCCCTAATGCACGCGTTATCGGCCAATATTGGCCTTTAACGAAAAATTCGGTGCCAACATTGGCCAATAATCAGTGCCATTCACCACAGGCGACGATGGGATTGGACAACATTTAAGAGACTGATGTGCGATTGGTAGGAAAAAGCGCAAAACTTATCTTTTTTTTAGACCTCTGCGAAATCCATCAACAGCGAATCAAATTGATTCGCGCTAAATTTTCTAGCATGACAGGAAAAATGACCTATAAAAGGAAGATGCAATGCTCCCGCGCATTGTTAAAGTTTATACAATGTACGAACTGACGGGTGAATATGTAAGGAATCGCTATGTGGTGGGCACATGTACAAGTGAAGAAGCGGAAGGCACCGACGGCCAGCACGAGTTTGAGTGTGCTTTTGCCAGCAAGCATTCTTTGAGAATTCGAGTATACCCATATAGAAAGTCCTTGGATTCGTCAATTTTGGCCAATACCACAAATTCTGCTGCCCCTTAACTATATCATATTTTCAACAGATTAGCAGCTAGAACATTCAGGTTTTTTTATCCGCGCCCGAAAATCTATACTACTACTGATTTCACTTAACTTGATGCTCCAATCGCACTACGCTAATTGATAATTGTGACAAAGGCCCGAAGAACTGGAGGATTAGAATAGTGAGTGGTGTAAACAACATGATTTCTTAATCATTAAGTTGAGCTTAGCACTGGCTTAGGCTTAGGCGTAGTTATGTGCCTTCAAATTGGTGCCAGGGGATGATGTAAGCCTGAGTCAGATGGGGCAAAAATTGCGGAGCGAGCGAAGCAATTTTTGCCCCATCTTTGGCTTAGGCTTAGATCATCCCCTGACACCAATCTGAAGCCTCAAACAGCGCTTTTTAGGCTTCTAATCATCAGGAGCAGCACTATGAATCCAAGACATGCCCTGAACCAAGTTTGCAATATGCAAATCAGCCTAATTTGCATACTATGCAAATCAGGCTAATTTGCATATCAAAACTTGGTTTCCGCGGCCAGTTGAGGGTTTCTAGTGATGCTCGCAATGATTAGAAACCCGAAAAACGGCTGTTTTGTAAGAAATTGAAAAATCAGTAATTACGAATATTTTCCCCACTTTGAGCCACTTTAAGGAAATTTAGCAGTTTCTCAAAAGTTTCCAATTTTTACTAAACAATATTTTCCTGCTATTTTCAAGCTCTCAGATTACAAAAAAATTAAGTTATACTGCACGGAAACCAAGATTAAAGAAAAATTTTTTGTAATTTTTTGCCCAAATTTTCAAGAAATTTTTTTTATTTCACTTTTTTAGCATTGTTTACATCCAGTTAAAGATTTCTACTCAAATACGATTCAAACATTATTTTTGGATTATCTTAAAGTTCCAACCATTTGAAGCAGTGGGATGCAGAATATCATGTACCCAACTTAGGTCGACCTAAGCATCTATACATCGACTTGAGCATCTATACATCGACTTAAGCATCTATACGTTGACCTAAGCATCTATACCTCGACCTAACCGGGAGCGACCTCGACCTAAGCAGCCAAAAACACCTTTTCAGATAAACTAAGCCTAAGCCTAAGCGTCATTTAAGCAGAAACTTAAATTTTCACATATCTAGACAGAGAAAACATGCAAAAAAATTGTTTTTTTTTCAAATTTAAAAATTTTCGAACAAAATTTTTTCCGTGCAATAAGTTATTTTTTTTCGTAATCAACGACTTTGAAAATGTCAGATAAATATGTTTCAGCCCAAATTCGAAACATTTTTGGTAAACTGTAAAATACCTCACTTTAGCCTTTTAGAGTCCGCTCTATGATGCAGATGTGCTACAGCAATGCAATCTTAATATGTTTCAAATCTGTAAAATGTAAGACTGTATGCAAAAACCAGAGCAAAGCTCTCCTCTCTATCATGTTGTTCATATGTTCCCATTTGGGAACGTTGGCTTCTGGGGAGTTTTTGAAGAATATGGTGTGAACCGATTTTGCGCCATTCCGGCAGAACTGCCATACAATTGCGCAAAAACGATACTTTGTGTCACTAAAAGACGCGGAAAAAACTAATAAACCAAATCCATACAAAACTCACAGAGTTACGGTACTTCAAACATCATACTTGAACATTCACCATTTTGAGCCACTTTGAGGAATTTAAGCATTTTATCGAAGGTTTCCAATTTTTACTAATTAATATTTTACACCCATTTTCAAGGTCGCAGATTACGAAAAATTAAGTTATACTGCGTGGAAACCAAGATTAAAGAAAAATTTTTTTGTAATTTTTTGCCCAAATTTTCGAGAAATTTTTTTAATTCAATTATTTTTAGCATTGTTTAATTCCAGTTAAAGATTTCTACTTAAATACGATTCAAACAGCATTTTTGGATTATCTCGAAGTCCCAACCATTTGAAGATACAAACAGTGGAATGCAGAATAACATGTACCCAACTTAGGTCGACCTAAGCATCTATACATCGACTTGAGCATCTATACATCGACCTAAGCATCTATACGTTGACCTAAGCATCTATACCTCGACCTAAGCGGGAGCAACCTCGACCTAAGCAGCCGAAAACATCTCAGATAAACTAAGCCTAAGCCTAAGCGTCATATAAGCAGAAACTTGAATTTTCATATTATCTAGACAGAAAGAACATGCAAAAAAATTTTTTTTTTCAAATTTAAAAATTTTCCAACAAATTTTTTCCGTAAAATCAAAGTTATTTTTTCGTAATCAGCGACCTTGAAAATGTCAGATACATATGTTTTCAGCCCAAATTCGGAACATTTTTGGTAAACTGTAAAATACCTCACTTTAATGTAGCTATATCCTGAATAATTCTATCTTCACCAATATTGGTCCGTTTTTCATAAAATTTTTTTTCCGCACTTTCTTTATGCATGTCCTCCTCATTTCAATCAATATCGTTCCTTTCCACGTACATCTGCAAGTTTTCCGTTCACACCATATAGTAAAGTTTAGCCAAATTCCGCTTCTTGGGGAACATTTTTGCCAAATTTCATGTTCTGTTATGTTTTGCAAGACATATAAGATTAAAGCGATCTGCTTCAAACATTGATAACACAAGTAATCTAAAGTGTCAAATTGTAAAATAGAGAGCCTACAAGGGTGTGGTTTTGAGTATTTGAAACCTTATGGGAACCATAAACCTCAGAAAACCAAAAAACTTCCAGTAGGCACCGTAAGTTTATATTTGTTTTTTGTTGGATTTGCTTGCTTTCTAGATAACATTAAATAATGTCTAGCTAAGATGAGTAAAAATGTATTATTAAGCTATAATCTGTATTTTCGTTTTTCTTGATTTTTCAAAATTTATTGTTTTCTCATTTCCATGCTGTTGAACTAATGCCCGCGATCTCAGAGCTATTTACACTGCATCAACGTCTGTCGGTATATTAAAAATTGGAAACCATGAATCATGATTTGGGAGATAACAGGAAGTCAGGGTGTAATATAGTCAATTTGGCAATTTCATTCAATTTTCAATAAGTAAAATTTTACAGTGAATAAAAGTAAGTCATAATATCAAACGTTTACTCATTCGGACATTTACCTATCCGCAGTTGTTATCGATAGTCCAATAAACTTACACTCAACATTTAGTTATGTTGATAGCATGCTTATGAGCTATTAAAAAATGTTAGAAATCAGTACTTATATAAAGTTTGATAAAGTACAGTGCAAGTTCTACAGACCAAAAACACATGATATTGTGCATGAATTCAAGAAAATTTGTGTCTAAGCCTCTAAAGATTCATGGCTCTGTAAGTTATAGGAAAAAAACAAAGCAAAGTAAGGTAGAGCAGGTAATTTCTTCAAAAGCATCTAAAATTATTTACAGAAACACTCGAATTTTCGCCTTAAAACAGCTAGAAATCAAGAGCTACATTGTTGTGTAATTGTAACACATAGAATCAAGTAAAGAATCCCATAAACCTGCATTTAATATTTTGCATATGTGCATTGGAGTCATACCAGAATGCTTGTGGAGCTCTAGAAAATTGAAGGAATGCATGAGAGGTCACTAAAGAGCATAGCCGAGGTTACATATGCTGTCCCATGGATTTTGTTCTCTTTCCAGGAATTAAATATTTTTGCACTCCTAGGAGCCAACGTTCCCAAACGGGAACATCAATATAAATTTAACCATTACTTTTGATGAACAACTAAATAAAAATGAATAACATACCAAAATGATCAGAATACCTCTGCAAGCATGACTGCATGACATTTGGCTCAAAAATTTTGTATGTTGATTGACAATATGCAGATTTCTAAACATGACAAACTTTCGCTATTTTTGTCTAACTTAAGACAGTATAGCATAGCACATACTCATAATTAAGTTTTGAAATTGCTCTCACAGGATAGGCAAACATCTTGTTTCTCATCCAAAACAAGTCTTATTCAAATTAGATGAGTAGTTGTTTTGCAACAAAATTTTGAAAATATGTTCCCGATTGGGAATGTTGGCCACTAAAAGGTTAATGTAGCTATATCCTGAGTGACTCTATCTTCACCAATATTGGTCCGTTTTTCATAAAAATTTTTTTCCGCACTTTCTTTTGCATGTCCTCATTTCAAGCAATATCGTTCCTTTCCACATACAACTGCAAGTTTTCCGTTCACACCATAAAGTAAAGTTTAGCCCTGTTTCTTAGTTGAAAATCGTATGTACACCTTTGGGCGGTGATTTGTGCACTTTGTATTGTGTATAAAATTTTTCGCGGCTGAACTTTACTTAACGGTGTGAACGGAAAACTTGCAGATGTATGTAGAAAGGAACGATATTGGTTGAATTGAGGAGGACATGCAAAAAGAAAGTGCGGAAAAAATTTTCAAGGAAAACGGACCAAGGTGAAGATAGACTAACGGTACTTTATTCTGTCATAAATGCACTCAGATGAAGGCAATGTAAGCGAGAATATAAATGTGGACACAGCTGGACAATGGGTTCAACTCGGTTCAACCCGGTATCACCTGATGGCCACTCGGTATCACCTAGGAAAATGGCGGCTGTCACCTGAATTTTTTGTGAAAAAATGAAGATACACGCTGCAAAACCAATGTAGGATTACTAAAACATGTAAATAGATCATTTAGACATATAGCTCAATCAGTAGTCCAACTAAACAACCAACCAACCAACCAGTCAGCCAACCAATCAACCAAATAAATAACTAATTAACCAACCAGTCAACCAATCAACCAACTTATCAACCAACCAAACAACCAACTAACCAACCAAACAACCAACCTACCAACCAACCAATCAACCAACCAACCAACTAACTATAACTAACTAACTAACTAACTAACCAACCGATCAACCAACTTACCAACCAACCAACCAACCAAACAATCACCCAACCAACTAATGAACCAACCAACCAACCAGACCAACCAACCAAATAACCAGCCAACCAACCAACCAACCAACCAGCCAACCAATCAACCAACCACTTGACTAAAAAACTAACAAACCAACCAGCCAACCAATCAACCAACTTATAAACCAACCAACTAAAACAAACCAGCCAACCAACAAATCAACCAGTTAACTAACCAACCAACCAACCAACTAACCAACGAACCAACTAAGTAACTAACTAACCAACCAATCAACCAACTTACCAACCAACCAAGCAACTAACCAACCAACCAACCAGCCAGCCAACCAACCAACCAATGAACTAACCAGCCAAACAATCAACCATCAACCAACCAACCAACCAGCCAACCAACCAACCAACCAACCAACCAACCAACTGACTATAACTAACTAAGTAACCAACCAATCAACCAACTTACCAACCAACCAACCAACCAAACAATCAACCCACCAACTAATTAACCAACCAACCAGCCAGCCAACCAACCAACCAACCAAATAACCAGCCAGCCAGCCAACCAACCAACCAACCGGTCAACCAATAGCAAACTAAACAGCCAACCAACTAACCAATTAATTAACCAACCAACCAACCACCAAACAATCAACAACCAACCAATTAACCAACCATCCAAACAACCCACCCACCAACAAACCAACCAACCAACCAACCAACCAACCAACAAACCAACCAACCAACCAACCAACCAACCAACTAACAAACCAGCCCTCCAACCCACCAAACCACCAACCAACCAACCAACCAACCACCAACCAACCAACTAACCAACCCACCAACCAACCACCAACCAACCAACCAATTAACCAATCAATCAACCAACTAACTAACTAACTAACTAACTACTCAGCCAACCAACCAATCAACTGGTCAACCAATAACAAACTAAACAGCCAAGCAACTAACCAATTTATTAACCAACAAACCAACCACCAAACAACCAACAACCAACCAATTAACCAACATGCCAACCAACCAACCCACCCACCAACCAACCAACCAACCAAACAACCAAATAACCAACCGCTGACTAACCAATCAATCAGCCAACCAAGGAACTAGCCAACCAACCAACCAACCAATCAATTGGCCAACCAAGCAAGTGACTAATTAATTAACTGGCCATCCAACCAAGCCAGCAAAAAACCAGCCAATCAACCATTTAACTAGCCAACCAACCAATTAGTTAACCAAGCAACCAGCAACCAACCAACCGGCCAACCAAACAACCAACAAACCTACTAACCGGCCAACCAACCATTTGAGTAGCCAACCAACCAATCAACCAACGAACCAATCAACCAACTGACCAACCGGCCAACCAAACAACCAACTACATACCCAATCAATTAACCAACCAACCCATTGACCAACCAAGCAACCAACCAACACACCATCAACCAATCAACAAACTAATGAGCCAACACCCCAACTTACTGGCCAACCAACCGGCCAACAGAGCAAATAACCAGTCAATCAAATAACCAGCCGACAGACCAACTAAGAGGCCAACCAACCAACCAGCCAACCAACCAACTAACTAGCCAACCAACCGGCCAACCGACCAACCAACTAGCCAACCAACCAATCAAACAGCCAACCAACCGGCCAGTCAACTAGCCAACCAAATAACTAACCAACCAATTGAGTGGCCAACCAGCTAACCAAACAACCAACTAAACAACCAAGCAATCATATGGCCAACCAATCAACAAAACAATAGGCCAATCAACCAACCAACTAGCCAATTCAACAACTAACTGGCCGACCTACCACAACTGCTCAGACAACTATCTGGCCAACCAACCAATTAGCCAATCAATGCATAACCGACTGATCAACCAACTCTCAAATCAATCACTCAGCCAATGAACGAACTAACCAACCAGTCTGCTGATAAACTGACAAGCAGTGATTGACCGGGTACCCAGACCAGGCCCAGCCGGTCATAGCAGGCCCAGGCCCGGCTAAAAACCACCGGGCCTCAACCAGGCCTCAAATAATTATCATAATATTTTAGATGTTTACTATTTCAGCTGTTGTCCGTATTTCGTATGAATTTGCTAGCCTGTGATTCTATTTAAATTCATTTGCCTTACTTCTGCCCACCTGCTCATTATCATATACTTGTCAACTTCATATGTATGTGCATTCATCTTTTATACAACGCTTCAATCAGAGGCGTAGCAAAAAATTTTTTAAAGACTTATTTTGCATTGAATGTTACTAACATTATATACCTATAATAAAACTGAGTTTTTCGACCTTTAGTAGTGTAGCCTAGCTAATTTATGGGTTTCTGACAATCAGAAACACAAAAATGTTAATCAGCGCGAAACGCCGGAAATTTTTAAAGTTTTTACCATTTTCATGTAGGATTTACAGTCTTTTAATTGACAAACAGTTCGGAAATCATAAGAGGCGCAAAGCACCAAGGATTTTAGTAATCTTTTACTGTCTTTAACATTTTGTAGCCTGTGAATACTAATATTCTGTGATATTTTGCCTGATTTAGGCTATTAAACGCAATGCTGAAGCTTTACAAGAAGAAAGAACAATAACCAGCAGTGCCATGCGCCGGAAAATTTTAACGTTTTAGCTCTATAAACACAATTTATACCGCTTAAATCATACATAACAGACACATTAATTTCGGCGAACCCTTTTTCCTCTTCGTCCTCCCAAAAATCTCACTGCACATGTGCAACGAGATTTTATGGCGGGGGGGGGCTGAGGTGGTGCGCTCAATCGCCCCCTAGAAAATTTTGAAAAAAAACACTCTAATGTTAAACACTATCGCTAAAATTTTCGCAAAATCGGCCAAATCTCGGTTCTAAATTGAGCCCAAAACACTTAAAATTGATGAAGTCCTACATGCGCTTTTCGACCTCTGCTAAGTATAAAGCGCAGCAAAGGGTGCTTTCAATAAGATATAAAAAAGATGTATATATCAATGACAATATTGTTCTTATCGTTTTCAGGCCCATTTGTGACCTTCTTATTAACAAGAGGCAGTTCAGAAAACAGGAAATGCGCAAAAACATAAAAAAATTTGGCCATTCCTTTCATTTAAAATAGGATTATGTGTCCTGTCCTTGTAAATGAAGACAAACAAAGCAAAGAATAGACAAACTGGCACACAATCATTTTGGCACATTCACTGTTATGCTCAATGAGCATGCGCAGTTTCATTCAACGAAGAAATAGAGCAATAAATCACTGAAGTGATGTAATTTGATCGATTATTTTAGCTAATTTAAGCTTTTGAACTCATTGGATCTATATAACAATAAATATAATAAAGACTCTGCACGAAGCGCCGGAAAATTTGTGACGTTTTTGCCCTTTTGAACCTTATTTTCTGGACACAATTATTACACTCGAAAAATCAACAAAATTTCTGAAAAATTTCGGGGGGGCATGTGCCTCCAATGCCCCCTGGCTACGCCTATGGCTTCAACATGGGGTCCTATCCTATACACTACACAATTTCAATTGACGTCAATGTACGCTATAGTTTGAGTTCTAAAATCCAAACAGCATATCTTCTATCCGACCATATCATAGTCGCTGTTATGTCTGAATGCATAAATTTAATGCTCAATTTCCTTTAAATATCTATATGAAATCTTGTGCTTTTTCAAACCATGTTTAGTTGCACGTGCATTTTAATAATGGAATTGCGCGCTATTGTATTAAAAACTTTGTTCTTGCATGAATAATGCTACCAAAATCCTTTGCTAACTACGTAATTTATTTTTAGAAAGGTTGAATAATTAACAGAGCTTAGAATTCAAAAATCTTCTTGATACAGCAGTAAGCCTTGCGTTTGACAAATAACAAATGTAAAATCGGTCAAAATATGTATCTTATGCATAACATTATATTGGAAGCAAGGCATGTTGTTAGTATATAAGCCCGGGCCCGGTACCAAGCCCGGCAGCAAAGCCCGGGCCCGGTATTTTTTGAGCCCGGTCGATCACTGCTGACAAGCCGACCCATTTAATGACCAACCGACCAAATAACGAATCATCAGATCAATCAACCATCTAACCGACCAATCAACCAGCCACCCAGCCAACAAAGCAAACAGTCAATCAATCAATTAGTCAACCATTAAACCAGTCAATCAATCAACCAACTGAGCAGCCGATCAATCATTTAATCAACCGACCAGCCAACTGACGAACCAACCACTCAACCATTAATTCCTAAAATTTTTTCCGTTTTTTCAACTAACAAGCTACACATGTTTTTGACATTTCACAGCGTAAAAATACTAAAATTTACGGCGCTTGGCGCCATTTATTTAAAAAACTCATCTTTTGCTTATTTCAGTTTTCGATAGATGAAATTTTTCGGTAAATAAAATTTTCTGCATTTTTATCATACAAAAAGCTGCAAAATCGAGCGCAAAAGTATATAAATGTCGAAAATTTTTCGGCGCTTCGCGCTAGACAGCTATTTCAGCATACTTTTATTCTATTTTCATTTATTGTACAACTTTTAAAAATTTTCGACGCTACGCATCAAACGCTACAAATACGGGAAACCGAGCAGTAATTCAAGCTTCTAAACGTCCTTCCGCCAGAAATCCACGAATTTTCCGGTACATCGCGCTGGATTTTCACTGATGTCAACGGAATTTAATGATTTTTTTCGCACAAAATTGTCGAAAACTTTAAAAATTTTCGGCTAAATGTAGTGCTAAAATCGATTTCAAACGAAAGTAGGCGACGTAAAACGCTGAAAAAACGCCAGTCCGCATGTGAAGGTCCTAAATTATTTGTCAATAAAAAAGTCCGCAAAATCTACTTGAAAATGGTAAAAATATCAAAATATTTCATTAACTATTCTTTATTTTTCATCTTTGTAAACCTATTAATTGAAAGACTTCGGAGACCGTCTTTGCATTTGAACAAAGGGACCTTGTATAAAAACACTGGACAAAGGCATGCAATCGGTGCAGGTATCAGGGCGTAATATCCACTGCTACTGCGGCTGGCATTCAAGACTGAAGTCAAACATTGATTTGAAATAATTTCTACATTTATTATCTTTAGAAATGTGTCAAATTGAGCTTCATAAAAACGCCCACTTTGCGCCAGATATAAATGCTGCTTAGCTTATATTTGTAAACCTGCAAAAGTGAGCATAAAAGAATAAATACATCGAAAATTTCCAGCGCTTCGCGCCGGATATAATTTATATTGCATACATTCAGAAAGCTGCAAAATTGAGCTCAAAAGGATAAAAACATCGGAAATTTACGGCGCTTCGCGCAAACTATAATTACTGTATTACTGTTTAGAAAGTTGCAAAATTTAGGTAAAAGGATAGAACTCTCGAAAATTTTTGGCGATTCGCGCCAGGCATAATTACTGGATTGTTTATATCCAGAAACCTGCAAATTTGAGTTTAAAGAGATAAAAATGTAGAAATGTTTTGGCGCTTCGCGCCAGATATAATTCAAGCGCTCTCTCTATTAGGAAAGCTTCAAAATTCAGCTTGAAGAGATCAGAACGTCAAAAATTTTTCGCCAGTTTTATAATACGCCCGTTTTTGCACTGTTTGTCTTCAAAGGCTGCAAAATTGAGTTTAAAAGAGTAAAAATGCTAAAACATTTCTCGAATCAAAAATTTTGGATTTTTTTTGTATATTTTATTCGCCATTATATGGAGCTCGTCGACAGACGTTTAGTCGAATATATTTTTGTACTAGGTTAAAGTTTTACAGCTGGCGCGAAATTTAATTGGACAAAAATCTAAATATCAGAATTTTGTCTTTTACTTATCAACCCTACATGCCTCAAAATTAAGTCTAAGGTGATGAAAATGCCATAATTTTCCATTAATAATGCCGATGTTACTAATTTATTCATAAGTCTGTTTCGATAAATTCCTAAAATTGAGCTGAAATGGGAAATTATCAACATTTCTGCTAGATTTAATATTCTTATTTCCAGTTTCGCATGAAAGAAGCAGTTACAAACCTAAGCGAAGTTTAAGGATGATTAAGGCTGCAAATTTTGTGGCGAGAACGGTAATAAGTTTCGGTACTGCTTGTATACTCGTATCTCTGAAAAGCGATCATATTGAGCTTAAGATGATAGAAGGTCAAGATTATTTGGCGCTTCGTGCCAGATGTAATGTTTGATGTTTCAAAAAATAAAAAGGTAAAAATTTTCACGCACTATTTGACAGATATAATAAATTATTTCATTGTTTATTTGTAAAAAGGCTGCTTAATTCGACTTATGTAAAGTATAGGGTAGAAATTTTCCATAATAAGGTCAATTTTTTGCGTTGTCTTGTCCTTTAAAAAACTGCGAAATTGAGCTGAGAATGATAAAAAGGCAAAAAAAATTTCCAGAGGTGAACAACACTCTAAAAACTATAGTTGGACACAATTAGTGTACTGACTGATGATGCTGAATGCGAGTAAATTTAGACGGATAAAACAAACGCAAATAATGCATGCAGACATGCAGAACGTTTCGGAAAAGTTATGAGGTAACATATTCCAAAACAACCCTTTTTCGAAGCAGCAACCAACCACAATTTTCGGCCGCCGGTATCACCTGGAAGACCGGCCTTTGTCCAGGTATGAATGTGGATCTCAGGTGTTTCAAAAACTAATGCATCAGGAAAAGTCGGGCGAATTCTAGAATACATCAATTTTCCAAACTTCAAAAATAGCATTGTTTAGGCGATTTCAAGCAGGTATCTTTATCATAAAACTTGGAAAAACAGACGGAAAAGCCTTTGATTGAAAAAAACTTCAAAAAATTTTATTTTTCAACTTTCATTTCCGTCAAAAAATTTTATTTTTAACTTTTATTTCCGTCTGTTTTTTCAACTTTTATATTAAACACTTTTACTTGAATTCGCATAAAATCGCTATTCTCACCTTAATCAAAATTATCTTTGGGCTCTGTGCGTCTTCAGATTGGTGCCAGGGGATGATCTAAGCCTAATAAAAAGATGGGGGCAACAATTTCTCCGCTTGCTTCGCTCGCTCCACAATTTTCGCCCTATTTGTCTCAGGCTTAGATCATCCCCTGGTACCAATGTGAAGGCACATAACTAAGCCTAAGCCTAACAAATAAATATTAGAAGAGACATCAGAAGAAAATGACGCTAGCACCCTTATTTGTCAAAATATACGTAATCCTTCCCTTTCTAACTAACACTAACAAAAAAGATTGATCATCAGATGGTTTGCATTACTTAATTATTATAATTACTGAGGTCAAAATTCTCACTCACTGTTATATGTTGATATCCGTGCTGATCCAGACAGTCGTACGCCTTTCAGCAGTCACTGGATAAAATTTTGTATATCAATAGTTCTGAGCATTCGGAAAATGTGCCACGTCGAATCGAATTCTGATTTCCATATCAATAGCTGCTGTCAATACAGGCATTTCAATGCTCCGCCCGCCACACCTGTCAGATTTTTAATCCGGCTTCTTCGGTACTAATTTTCAATCTTGTACCAATTGTCAGAGTTTCGCTGAATTGTCGGATAGTTCTTTAATTTCTGTAAGATTAAGGTACATGCTTAGAACGCAGCAATTGTGTAAAATATAAACAACCTTGATCACAATCCAATATACTAAATGCGTATTATGCAGCAGCACGGTAGAGCGTAAACAACCGGAATAAGCAATTCTAGCATCCGAAACAACATAAATCACTCATATGATTGAAAAAAAAATTTATATAGAAAAGCAACGTCGACTTCCACGTGAGCATAAGGTTACTAATCTAACACCAACCATAATAAACAATTCTCGCATCCGAACAAGCGCCTATTATGTAAATCACTCATGATTATAAAAAATTTGCATAGAAAAGCTACGTTGACTTCCATGTGAGCAAAAGATTACTAATCTACCACCCTATAGTACATAAAGAATTGTTCAGTCAGATGTGCTCCACAGATCACGTGCCTGTGGTGTTAAGCACACCTTTCATCCAATGCATTACGAACGGAGTGTTCTATCAAGGCAACACTAAATGCGCCTAACTTACATTTTTTATAAATCAGTCGTGTAAACTTACATCAAACAGTCGCAGTGTATTCATTTAAGTACATAATATTCGTTCAAGCTATACATAGAAACCAATAAATGGATTGTGGATAGTTAGTTACCTATGTACTTCATAAATGTTCATTGTGTGCATGTATGTACTAATTAACCCGTTGTCCTTTCCTTCATAATAAAGTCATCAATCGTCAGCATTATTGCCGTCACCTTTGCTAATGAATGTACATACTACATTATGTACCTACTTACATATACCTATGTACACACAGACAATTCGATCAATCATTGCAACGATTTTTGCAGTCGCCTTCCCTAAACATTGTGTACCTACATACAAACAAATGTATGCATCTTGCTTCCATCAGTATACATTAGATCAATCATTGCGCCATTTACAGTAGTCGCCTTCCCATGCTTTGCACTTCTATCACTTTACAACTTCATAATTGAATTTCTCCCCTTCTAAATGCTTTCTGTCAATAATTTCTTTTGAATATCTTCCTTACAACTAGGGATGTTCTGGTTCCAGGTTTTTCAAAAAAATCAGTTTCAGTTCCGGTTCTTGGAAAACAAGAATTTCGGTTCTGGTTCTTGCGTAAGTTGGAACCGTCAGTTCCAGTTCTGGTTCCAGTTCTTCAACTAGAGAACTGTCGGTTCCGGTTCTCGGTTCCTGTGTTGAAGTCAGTGATCGGACCGAGGGTACTTTTTGGACCCTCGGCTCTCGGCCGAGGCCGAGGCGACTTAAAATCCTTGCCTCGGCCGAGGCCGAGGCCGAGGGTAATGCCGAGGGTAAAGCTTATATACCTATACCTATAAATAGTACTCTTAGAATATTTTGTATGTACATGAGCTAGAGAATAATCGTAATATTTAACACTTTATCGAACAAAAACAAATGTTTATTGGTGTTGGCCAGAATTTTTATTTCAACCTAATGAAGCAGATAATTCATCATCGAAATCAAGATCATCTGAATCAAAGTTAGCCTCATCTATTTCGCCTTGTTGTGCTATCGCGTTATCGTCGCCGTCAGCCTTTATCAGATGCTTTAAAGTCACACTATTATAACCAACTGCTTTGAGATTGTGCTTTACAAAAAAGGATCTTTGAACGTTTTATGGTAGCAGACGAATGCGAGAATTACTGTACTTTCTGATCCATCCAGTAGCGGGAGGGGGCGGTATACAAATTTTCCAAAAAAAGTCAAAAACAGGTCCAAAATTTTGCCCTCAACGCGCGAAATAGCATCTTTTGGTGTTTTACATTGTATACTTTTACATAAAATCACTTTTTATGTCATAATTTTCTTAGAATTTCAGAAATTTCCACAGTTTTGTGCAAAAAAATCATTAAATTTCTAAGACTTTAACAAAAATCTGGCGCGAAGTGCCGAGAAATTTGCAAAATTAAGGCGGATAGACGTCTAGAAGCATGATTTACTGCTTGATTTCCTGTATTTATAGCATTTGATGCAAAACATTGAAATTTTTCTATTGAAAATAAAAGAAAACTATGCAAAAATAGCTGTTTCTGCTGTTAAAATTGTTTTGAAACCTACATGAACAGAAGAGGGCTTCCAGGGCCCGGTTTCACCACAAAGCTACGAGTTAGGAGTTACGGGTGACGGTTTCATGAGTACGGGCTACGAGTGCTACAAATTTCCGTTTAAGCAAAAACTGAGATTTACGAGCCAGGGGCTACGAGTTACGAGTTTTACGAGTAATTTTTACGAGTGTTCTTTCACGAATAACGGCTGGGTGGTTTCACCAGATATTGCGATCGAATGTTACGAGTGAAAAGATTCGTAAATTTTGTAATATTATCACGGATCAAAAAGAGGTTCGTAGGACTCATAAAGAAGTGGCAGTCTAGTGCGTTTAATAGTTTTCTGGTTTGTTTTTTCTCAATTTGTTTCACTTTCGTGCACACACCTAAATAATACATATACTGGCAGCACATGTAAAGGGTAAGAAGATTAGCATTAAAAAAATAATATATTTTTCAAAAAATGTTTTAGAGAAATCCCATAAAATTCGATTCTTAAGCTGCATTCTTGAGTAGTAGTAATTCGAAATTTTATTTCTTTAGCCCTTGTAAGTAATGTTCGCGGCTTTCTTATGAAAAATATTACAATCACTTAGACATTTTGCATGAATTGTGGAAATCAGACATTTTTGATTAGATTTCTGAAAATTAGAATTTCATCGCACTTCCTTCGAAAAAGAGCAGACTGCATATTTTATGAACGTATTAATGACAACTAAGAATGATTTGTTAAATTTGAAAATTGAAATAATACGCTGTGATATACTTTTAGCTTCGTAACGTCTCTGAATCTGATTTAATTGATTCCGTTTATAAATTATAATATTAATAATAATAATTATTATTATTATTATTAATATTATTATATTAGTATTAGTATTAAAATAATAATAATAATTATTATTATTAGTATTAGTAATATTCTTATTATTAGTATTATTATTATTATTATTATTGTTATTATTATTATTGTTATTATCGTCATTATTATTATTACTAATATTATTATTTTCGTTTTTTTTAAAGTTATAAATTTTCTGAGAAGCTTATTAATTCTTGTTGACTAAATCCCAAACATTTCTTAACACTTTCTATGTTTTTCTATTGAGCGGCATAAATTCTGCAATTAATTACATAATTATGCTGTTTAAAACAGAGACAATGACTAACGAAGAATCTAAAGAAAGTGTATTTTTGGCCTATTGGCAGTCACATAAAATAATAATAATGCTTTATTCAAACCCGTAGGTACAATACAATGTTAAGAATAATATGCAACGTTTCGACAGTTAACCTACCGTCGTCGTCAGGCTCTCACAGAATATAAGAAGTTGTGGGCACCAGGAATCGAACCTTACAGCTAAGTATCATTTATTTCTAGAGTCTGTGGTTTTACCAACTGAGCTTCACTGGGCCAGTTGTATAATATTATTTGTTCCTTTTAAAGTAACATAATAATATTTTTAGTCTGGGGCCATGGGCCTCTCCACATGGTGTATTCTCCTCAATAGGGCTCTATTCCATATACGACTGATTTCAATACTTCTTGAACCGACATTCTGCTCACTAGCCCTCTCCATCTCCAGGGTCTCCCGTATTTTCCTACGGTACCCATTGCTTTCTTCTGCGAGTATTGATGTATGCTCAAAATCTGGTCTACACCCACATGCTATGCAGTGTTCAGCAACCCCACTCCGTTCTTCTTTCAAATTCCTTAGTGCACTCCTATGTTCCCCAAGTCTTTTCTTAAGACTTCTACCAGTTTCCCCAATGTACTCCTTCCCACATTGTAGTGGTACTTTATACACTATGCCCTGCCGTAGATCTAAGGGTCTCTTTGGGGCAACACTTTGTAGTCTTTTTCTGATGGTGTCTTCACTCTTTGCCACAAGGCGCACTCCATATGCTTTGCACACTCGCTTAAGCTTCATGGTTAATGCCCCACTAAATGGTACTACTGCTGTTGCAATGTAGTTAGTTGCATCACCCCTTGAGGGTGCAAGTTGTAGGGCTCTTTGTATTAATGGGCCAGGGTATCCATTAGCTTGAAACTCCTTAAGTATTTTCTGATGTTCACCTTCTTTACTGTGATTTGTTTGGCATATGCTCCTACATCTCATGGCCATTCCTCTAACTATACCTGCCTTTGTGCATTTCTGATGGTTCGACTGGTAGTTTAGGTATTGACCTGTATGTGTTGGTTTACGGTACACTGATGTCTCTAGATGGTCATGGGATCTCTTAACTAGTACATCCAGGAAAGGCAGTGTGCCTTCCACCTCCTTCTCCATTGTAAACTGAATAGCAAGATTTTGACTATTCATGTGCTGGAGGAAAGCTTCTAACTCCCGATCTCCATGATCCCACAAGATGAATGTGTCATCAACGTACCTGAGCCACATTGTAGGTTTATATGGTGCTGTTTGCAGTGCCTGTTTTTCTAAATCATTCATGAACAGGTTGCACAGTACTGGTGACAATGGTGAACCCATGGACATCCCATCTACTTGCTGGTAATAATATTCCCCAAGCTGAAAGTAAGTACTCCTGACACAATATTCTACCAGTTTGGCAATGACCTCAGCACTCATAGTTGTTCTTTGTGCTAGGGTAATATCCTGTCTAAGCAGATTCAATACACATTCTATAGCCAACTGAGTTGGGACACTTGTGAAGAGGCTCACAACGTCTAGGCTGACTAGCCGTGTATTTTCCTGTATTACCATTGGTTCTAGAAGTCAGTTACTAACGAAGAATGTCATACGCAACAGAAAAGATATACATTTTATTACGAGTACTCGTAAAAGGTCCAAAAAGTACTCGTAAAAAATGAGTTTTTATGAGTCCTACGGAAATCCTGGTGAAACCCTCGTACAAGTAATACGAAGTCTTAACCCGTTGCTCGTTACTCATAACTCGTAGTCGTAATTCATAACTCGTAAAAAGATGGTGAAACCCGATTTTCCCCTAAAATGGAAGTCGTAGGACTCTTAGGAGTCGTAAACTTATGGTGAAACCGGGCTCTGTCGCCAAGAAAGTAAATAAATGTCATTAATAGGTATTAATAGGAAAAATTTGAGAAATTATGGTCACTGACGACCAAAAATCATTGCAAATTGCATATCCATTCTTTATCTCGCCAAATATTTTGGCCAATGGGGAGCGGCCGCCCCCCCTTAAATCCGCCCCTCTGCATGTAGCGACTGTACTTTCCGATCCATGTAGCAAATAGACGCTTTTGGTTGTACAAATTATCATTGTGAAATTCAACGCAAAGCACGAAAAGTCTTTTGCGATTATTCTCACATTTTATTTCGAAAGGGGCACTTTCCCCCGATGCCCCTGTTTACGAGCCTGAGCTCTACGTTAGGGTTAAAATAGGAACTATATGCTATGCAGGAAGGTCGGTAGGATACTTAATCAGTGATACTGATACACAAAACCTCTAAAATAAAAAATAATTCATGACAATGCGGTGGAAGAATAGAAAAGCTGTGGTGAATGAATGACAGACAAATGTTCAAAAACTCCTTTTTGTAAAGCATAATCTCAAAGCAGTTGGTTATAATAGTGCGACTTGAAAGAATCTGATAAACGATGACGACGACGATGATGCGACAGCACTACAAGGTGAAATGGATGAGGCTAACTGATTCAGATGATCTGGATTTTGATGATGAATTATCTGCTTCATCAGATTAAAATCAGAATTCTGGCTAACAACAATAAACATATAAACATTTATTTTAGTTAGATAAAGTGTTTAATATTACGATTATTTTCTCTGAACTGTACTTTCCGATCCATGTAGCGAGCACGAGAAATAAAAGTTAGTCATCATATAAAATGAATATCAATTGGCACTTTGCTGTATATAAGTTGGGTGTAAGTGGGTACGCGCCTAAAACCATAAGAAAAGCCAATAGGTAAGAAACAGCCTGTGTACTGCAGATGCATTCTAAATAGTCAATATCTAACGGATATATTAAACTTATTCAATTTTGATTTTAACCCTTGGCGCCTCGGCACTTTTCAGCTTCGCCCTCGGCGCCGAGGCCGAGGCTCCAAAAAACGCCGAGGCTTGCCGAGGCCGAGGCCTCGGTCCGATCACTGGTTGAAGTATGTACTCTCTTGATAGCCTGACTTCACCAGAACATATGATGATGTAATTGAAAGATAAATTATTCAGGAAGTCGTTTCAATCTGGCAACTGCACGTTCAAATAAGTTTTACGCTCTAGTTGACAATTTACTTATAAATCACTGAATATTATTTATGTGTTTCTTAATTGGAGGCTTATACGAAATCAAAATGCTTAATCTCATGACGAAGATCTGCTGCAATGGTGGAAAGAGAAGTCGAAGAATTTGCCGATTCTCGCATTTATAGCTAAGCAGTATCTTGTAGCCAGTGGCGGATCTAGGATTTTCCTAAGGGGTAGTATCCCAACTTTTCCAAAAACAGTCAAAAATAGGTCCAAAAATTTGTCCTTAACGCGCAAAACAGCGTTTTTTGGCGTTTTACAATGTATACTTTTACATTAAATCACTTTTGACGCAATATTTTTTCTTAAAATTTTAAAATTTTCGATAATTTTATGCTAAAAATCACTAAAATTCTTTGACTTTATCAGAATTCTGGCGCGAAGCATTTTTTTGTAAAAGGTCCGTTTGACATGTACAAAGATGATCCCAAAAGTCTTTGTACATTGTGTACACACAAATTTTTGGGGTCTATAATATGGTACAGTAGCGATTTTAGTGTGGTAAAAACAGAATTGTTTTGACTTTTGGTAGTGTATTTCAGCTAATTTATTGGTCTCTATGGGCAAAAATCACTAAGAATCGTCTTAGAACGGCGCTAAGCGCCTAAAAATTTGACGTTTTTCCTTTCGACATGCAGTTTCTGCCATTATAAAGATAAATAGAGAACACAATCAGTCATTTTGACGCGAAGCGCCATAAATTTCTGCGAATTTTAGACCTTTTTTGTAATTTTTTCTCTCCAAAATTCTCATACATGTACAAAGACAGTCCTGAAAAGTCTTTGTACATTGGGAAAAATCTTTGCCGAATACAAGAAAACTGTGGCGCGAAGCGCCGGAAAATTTGTGAGATTAAGATGGATAGATGTTTAGAAGCATGATTTACAGCTTGATTTACTGTATTTATTGCATTTGATGCGAAACATCGAAATTTTTAATTGAAAATAGAAGAAAACTATGCAAGAATAGCTGTTTCTGCTGCTAAAATTGTTTTCAAACCTACATGAACAGAAAATGGCTTCCAGATGGCGAAGAAAGTAAATAAATGTCATTAATAGGTATCATACGGCGCATAGCGCCCAAGAAATTTGAGAAATTATGGTCACTGAGGGCCAAAAAATAATTGCCAATTGTAAATCCATTCTTTATCTCGCCAAATATTTTTGGCAAATGGGGAAGCGGCCCTCCGCCTCCATAGATTCGCCCCTGCTTGCAGCGCCAGCTACCAGCGTTCCATCAGAAGAGCTGTTCAGTTGCGCTGGAATCATTTACTGACCCTCTCAGAAACAGGCTACATGGCGAAAAAGCAGAACGACTGTTATTTTCAAAATATAATGTACCCGGAACAATACTAAGTTAGTCTGTAAACTTTTGGGTAATAAAAGATTGAATTGCTGCTTCATGTCTTCATTAAATTTTATGAAGTTCGATTTTTAACTCTAATTTTGAAAAACGGAGAACCGACTCCAAAAAAGATCGGTTCCGGTTCCGGTTCTTAGAAAATCAAAAAATCGGTTCTGGTTTCGGTTCTTAGAATATCAAAAAATCGGTTCTTGGTTCCGGTTCTGGTTCCAAAAAATGGTCGGTTCCAGCCGTTTCCGGTACTGGTTAACCGGCACATCCCTACTTACAACTGATAATCTTTCAATAAATCTCCATTAATTTGAAGTATATTACTTTCATCTATTCTAGAATGAAGCCGGAAAAGTCTGTGGCTATGTGAGCAAAAAGGATTGAACGAGTTACTCTGGGTATAGCTACATTAAAGTGGGGTATTTTACAGTTTACCAAAATGTTCCGAATTTGGGCTAAAATCATAATTATCTGACATTTCAAGGTCGCTGATTATGAAAAAATAACTTTTATTGCACGGAAAAAAATTTTGTTTGAAAATTTTTTTATTTGAAAAAACTATTTTTTGTATGTCTTTTCTGTCATTTTACTTGATTAGATATGTGAAAATTCAAGTTTATGCATAAATGACGCTTAAGCTTAGGCTTAGTATACCTGAGAAGGTGTTTTCAGCTGCTTTGATCGAGGCCACTCCCGCTTAGATCGAGCTATACTTGCTTATGTCAATGCATAGATGCTGAGGTCGATGTATAGATGCTGGTCGACCTGTACATATTATTCTGCATTCCATTGTTTGAATCTTCAAATGGTTGGAACTTTGAGATGCCAAAATGACGTTTGAATCGTATTTAAGTAGAAATCTTTAACTGGATGTAAACAATGCTAAAAATAGTAAAACTTAAATGAAATTTCTTGAAAATTTGTGCAAAAAATTACAAAAAAATTTTCTTTATATTGGTTTCCACGCAGTATAACTTATTTTTTTGTAATCTGTGGCCTTGAAAATGGCAGAAAAATATGTTTTTAGTGAAAATTGAAAACTTTTGATAAACTGCAAAAAAAGTGGCTCAAAATGGTGAATGTCGAAGTATGATGCTTAAAGTACTGTAACTCTGTGAGTTTTGTATGGCATTGGTTTATTATTCTTTTTCGCGTCTTTTTAGTGACATACAGCATTGTTTTTGCGCAATTGTATGGCAATTCTGCCAAAATGGCGCAAAATCGGTTTACACCATATTCTTCAAAAACTCCTTTTTCACTTTATCAGGAATATCACAATGAGTTGCGTATTATTCTTGTCAAAAGTTGATTTTCCTTCCTTCAGTAGAGCATTTAGGTAAGCCAATTTCTGAAGTCGTTTTTGACAATAGGAAACTCAAATGCGGTGCGGCCTAAATATCAATGACACAAGTAAACAGCTTAAATCATGTCTATGTGAAACGCCGAAAAATTTTGACACTATGTCTAACGCATTTTGCATTACAAAACCGTACAGAATATGAGAATTTACAATCACAGTGATGCCCTTGAGTAATGTCAAAACAAGAAAATATTATTCAGAAAAATACACGAAATTTGGTTTAACACAAATAAATGATAAAACAGATACTGAACGAATAGGACATACAGATCACGAGTGTGATACAAGTACAACTAGGTATGCCCCTATAATAAAATTGTGAAATCAATGTTTAACGGCTCTTTTTTGAACAAACCAACGTTCGGAAAAGCGATTACATCATTAGGTTACTTATTCCAAATTTTCAAATAGCGTTGGGAAAAGTCATTGAGGTGAGCATTTGAACAGACAACTGGTAACATACGTTTACGACGGTTTTCAGCTCGAGTTATGCCGGATGAGAAATGAAAAATTCATCAGCATCAATACAAGAAAGTTACCGACCAAAATTTTAAAAAGTATATGCTATAACGTTACGGTCAAACTTTACATGCTCTTCACACACTGGGTATTGATTTAAAAAACACGGGCAGCAAATTTTTTATCCTCTGTCTTTTTTAAAAAACCGCGCAGTTAAGAAGTGTCCCGTTATAGCTGTAAGAGGGGTGCAAAGGTGTTAGGGGTACCCAAGTATATTATAGGTATGCGCTTATGCGCTACCTACGATTATGATTTTAAAATTCGGCGCAAAGCGACCTAAATTTGCGTTTGTTGGCTAAAAAACCTAAAGGTGGAATAGGGGAAAAATCTACCTTATATTCCGTTTAAGGGGGCATGTGCCCCCCTATCCCCCTGGACACAGGCCTGAAGCCGCTTATACCTCCTAATTTCATATCTATTTGCTTCCATTTGATCATATAAAAATATGAATACCTGATTCATTTGCCTATGAAAAGTTCTGTCTGCGTGAAAAGGGCTTGCAAGGGTTTGGATTTTTGGACTATTGTGGATGCAAAATTTCGAAACTTTCGGTTTTTGAACTTTCGTGGGTGTGAAAAAGTCGAAATATTCGAATTTTGGGCTGTTATCCCTACACAAATTCAATCGTTCTTCTATCAACAACTTACTGGCCGTGTCACTTACGTTATCTCCTCGTCATTCCTGAGCTATCATCCCACAAAGTCTACTTGGACACCACCTAAGCTATCATCACGCATAAACTCTTCTTGGAAGTAGGTCCATTTATTTTTTGATTTATACTTACTTCAATTGCTTTTCTCTTATTTAGGTATTTGCCTCTGCTCTGCGGATTACTCCAATTTCTGCAATCCTAAATGTTCAGTACCTAAAAGCACATAAATTAAATAAATTAAAATCGAATAAATTTACATTAATTGGTCTTTATCTCGGCAACCCTATTGATATGGGGTGGACAATAGGGATGTGCAGCTTAACCGGAACCGGCTGGAACCGACCATTTTTTGGAACCGGAACCGAGAACCGACTTTTTGATTTTCCAAGACGGAACCGATTTTTTGATTTTCTTAGAACCGGAACCGGAACCGATCTTTTTTGGAGTCGGTTATCGTTTCTTTAATAGTAGAGTTAAAAATCGAACTTCATAAAATTTAGTGAAGACATGAAGCAGCAATTCAATCTTTTATTACCCAAAAGTTTACAGATTAAAACGTAGTATGCAAATTTTGTTTTGGGTAAATTATATTTTAAAAATAACAGTCGTTCTGCTTTTTTGCCATGTAGCCTGTTTCTGAGAGGGTCGTAAATGATTCTAGCGCAACTGAACAGCTGTTCCGATGGAACACTTGTAGCTGGCGCTGCAAGCAGAGGCGGATTCAAAAGGGGGCGGGGGCGGCCGCTTCCCCATTGGCCAAAAATATTTGGCGAGATAAAGAATGGATACCTATGCCATTTGCAATGATTTTTGGCCGTCAGTGACCATAATTTCTCAAATTTTTCCGGCGCTACGCGCCGTATGATACCTATTAATGACATTTATTTACTTTCTTGGCGACCTGAAGCCATTTTCTCTTCATGTAGGTTTTAGAAGTAGCAGAAACATCCATTTTTGAATAGTTTTCTTCTATTTTCAATTAAAAAATTCGATCTTTCGCATTAAATGCTATAAATACAGGAAATCGAGCAGTAAATCATGCTTCTAGACGTCCGTCCGCCTGAATTTCTAAATTTTCCGGCGCTTTGCGCCACGGTCAAAGATTTTTCCCGATGTACAAAGACTTTTCGGGACCGTCTTTGTACGTGTACAAAGATTTTTGGAGAGACAAAAATTACAAAAAAGGTTCAAAATTCGCAGAAATTTACGGCGCTTCGCGTTGAAATGAGTGATTGTGTGTTCTATTTATCTTTATAATGGCAGAAATTGCATTTCAAAAGGAAAAATGTCAAACTTTTCGGCGTTTCGCGCCGCTTTAAAACGATTCTTAGTGATTTTTGCCCTTAGAAACTCATAAATTAGCTAAAATACACTACCAAAAGTCGGATAACTCTGTTTTAACCACACTAAAATCGCCACTGTACCATATTATAGTACCCGAAAGTTTGTGTGTACACAATGTATAAAGACTTGGGGTTCATCTTTGTACATGTACAAACGGACCTTGTCCGAAAAAAACACTGCTTCGCGCCAAATTTTTGTAAAAGTCAAAGAATTTTAGTGATTCTTTCGCACAAAGTTGTTGAAAATTTTAAAATTTTAAGAAAAAATATTGCGTCAAAAGTGATTTTATGTAAAAGTATACATTGTAAAACAACAAAAAAACGCTGTTTCGCGCGTTAAGGGCAAATTTCTGGACATATTTTTGACTGTTTTTGGAAAAGTTGGGATACCGCCCCCTTAGGGAAATCCTAGATCCGCCACTGGCTGCAAGATACTGCTTAGCTATAGACGCGAGAATCGGCAAATTCTTCGACTTCTCTTTCCACCATTGCAACAGATCTTCGTCGTGAATTAAGCATTTCGATTTAGTATAAGCCTCCAGTTAATAAACACATAGATAATATTCAGTGATTTATAAGTAAATTGTCAAATAGACATAAAACTGGTTTGAACGTGCAGTTGCCAGATTGAAACAAACGACTTTCTGAATAATTTATCTTTCGATTACATTGTCATACGTTCCAGTGAAGTCAGGCTATCAATAGCGTACATACTTTAACACAGGAACCGAGAACCGGAACCGGAACCGACGGTTCTCTAGTTGAAGAACCGGAACCGGAACCGATTTTTTTGAAAAACCTGGAACCGGAACATTCCTAGTGGACAATAATGCATTAAGGTCATAAAGCTTGAATTTTTTTTTAAAATTCACTTGAAATCTATGTATTCAGTAAAAAATGTCACTCTTCTGACGCGCTTGTGACAAAATTATGTATAATCTTCCGCATATGGCATAAGCGCTTAAAATTTGATGCAATTTTTTCACCATTCCACGCTTCATTTTACCTATCAGAATGGTTTTAATGCAGGGTAGTCGGCCACCCCCAGCACGGTCTTGCCTAGGTGAGTTCCATTAAAATCAATTCGCGATTTCAGCTTTTTTGGCTCTTTCATTTGATCATAATGGCCAGTCCAGTGACCCCCCGCTCGGCGGCTCCATCTCCGCCGTCGCGCATTCGAGTTGTTCAGGAGGTATTTAGCGAGGATGAGCCGAATATGCAGGAACATAATCTAGATCAGTTGGATCAGGCGTTGGAGGACAATGCTCCCATCATTATCATTGAGCCTAAAAGTCTTTGTTCCCAAACACGCCGCTGGATAGAAATGGGGAATTGCCTGTATAAACTAACTCTCTACAACGGAGCAATGTCTGTCGTAAGTGAATTAGTATTCTCTCTGAAACTCAGTTCTGTATGATACCTGGGTAGCATAGATGGGCGGCACCAAAGGTCTGATGGAGGAGCAAGATTTTTGTAAAGGTAAAAAATGACCCTAAAAATGGTGGTATGGCGAAAAAAGACCATTTTTGAACGTCTCTTATTGAACACTATCGATTGGCATCAAATGATTTAAAAAAAATAATAAAAATTGAATGGGGGTATTTTTTGTTTTTGAGGTGGGGTTGTAAACCCCCACGCCCAGGTATGCTGCGCAGTAGTCCACCCCGATCCGTCCATGGAACGGACTAACACGAGAGCTGGATGGGCTGGAGGGTCCATTTGGGTGGGTTGATTTTGGAAAAAATGTGGGGAAACAGTGGAAAATCAAACAAAATTGTCTTTTTGACCCATTTTTAACTCAATTAGTTGCATAGATGCACAAAGTCAAGGTCGGCAGGGGGGCAAGATCCTAAAATCCAAATCAGTAAATTTGGTGCTCACTTTTTTTTGTTATTCAAACGACGAAAATGGTCAAAATAGCTTGTAACTCGTTTTTTCGTGGAAATACTGCATTAAGATTTTTAGTCCATTTTGACTCATTATATCGCCTTTTACACTAAAAAGTGCAGAACGCGGTGGGTCAATTAGAAATTGATTTTTGTTTTCTACACCATTATGACACAATTTCGGGCGCTTTTTCGGTAAACACAAGAAAGCGTGAATAAAATTTTGACATTTTGTCCCCAAAAATTATATAAGAAAACGCTTCGTGAGCTCCAAATTGCCGGACAGTACCTAATCTGGCTTACCTTTCGGGGTGAGGTATAATACTCTTCTCACCCCCTCCCTCCCCTACGTGCATGCATTATTAGGGAACTAACCAATGTTTGGAAGCCCATACTTGGACGAGTTTAAACTTTGCCTATTGTCGTATAGGCATGCTTTGTTTGGCTAAGTGGCGAATCTAGGATTCATCTAACAGGAGCACGGTAACCCAGCTTTTCCAAAAACATTCAAAATAGGTCCAAAATTTTCCCTTCACGCGCGAAACAGCTTTTTTTTGCGTTTTACATTGTGTTCTGTAAAGGCTTGTATCTCTGGGGGAATGGGGTCCGGACTGGACCATACGTGGGCAGCAAGAAAATTTAGGGGGGGGGTGTGCAAGATTTTTTGAAGGTCGAAAAATAGCCTTAAAAATGGTGGTATGGCGATAAAAACACCATTTTTAGACGTTTCTCATCAAGCACTATTCATTGGCATCAAAAAATTGCGGAAAAAAAACAGAAAAAAATTCAAAAATTGAATTCTGGGGGGGGTATTTTGGTTTCTGGGATGTGCATACCCCATAGTTTCCCAAGGTCGAAAGTTCAGAGGGGGTGAAATCCAAAAATTTGAGACCACTTAATTTAGATTTCTAGCCTTTTTTTGCAGGTCAAATATGCTAAACGCTTAAAACATCCTATATAGCATGTTTTAATGTGAAAAACTGCATTTTTAACTACTTTTTGTCCCATCTTGCTTAGTTTCGTCACTCTTGTAAGTAAAAAAATAAGAATTCATCGAAAAGTTTGACTTTTCAAATCATTTTAACTTCATTCTAGGTATTTTATGGGTAAATAAAACAGAAATGTACTAGTCGGCGCGAAGCGCCGAAAATTTTTAACATCTGCGCTTCTTTTGAACCGAAAATCATTGCAGAAAACGTTTGATAGCTCAAAATCGTCTGACAGTGATTCGAGTCTCGGACCCTGAGGTGGGTATAATACCCCCTCCCTCACCCCCCTATGGGAATGTGTGGCATACCCCCCGAACCCCCCCCCCTCCCCTCGCCCAGGTGTGGTCCGGACCCCCCAAAATTCAGAAAAAAATTGGTGTTGCTCCCCTTCCCGCAAAATAGGACGGCCAGCTGCGTGCCTGGTTGTGTATACAAAATCACTCATGACACAATATTTTTAAATTTTGAATTTTTCGACAATTTTGTGCGGGATAATCAATGAAATTCCTTTTGACTTTAGAAATTCAGTCGCTTGGGCGTTTGTCGTTCAGAAGCTTGATTTTATGCTTGACTTCCTGGGTAGTAGCACCATACCTGGGCAATGGATTTTGGTTTTGAAGGTACCGGGGTCCATTTTGTTGAGGTTCGTTGGCTGGTTGGTTGCTTGATTGATTGGCTTGTTGGCTAGGTGGTTGGTTGTTTGGCCAGTTGGTTGGTTGTATGGTTGGCTAGTTGACTGGTTGGTTGGCCGGTTAGCAGTGATCGACCGGGCTCAAGAAATACCGGGCCCGGGCTGCTGCCGGGCTTGGTACCGGGCCCGGCCCGGGCTTATATACTAACAACATGCCTTGCTTCCAATATAATGTTATGCAAAAGATACATATTTAGACCGATTTTACATTTGTTATTTGTCAAACGCAAGGCTTACTGCTGTATCAAGAAGATTTTTGAATTCTAAGCTCTGTTAATTATTCAATCTTTCTAAAAATAAATTAAGTAGTTAGCAAGGATTTTGGTAGCATTATTCAAGCAAGAACAAAGTTTTTAATACAATAGCGCGCAATGCCATTATTAAAGTGTACGTGCAACTAAATACGGTTTGAAAAAAGCACATGGTTTCATGTAGATATTTAAAGGAAATTGAACATTAAATTTATGCATTCAGCCATAACAGCGACTATGACATGGTCGGATAGAAGATATGCTGTTTGGATTTTAGAACTGAAACTATAGCGTACATTGACGTCAATTGAAATTGTGTAGTGTATAGGATAGGACACGTATTGAAGCCATAGGCGTAGCCAGGGGGCATTGGGGCACATGCCCCCCCCCCGAAATTTTTCAGAAATTTTGTTGATTTTTCGAGTGTAATAATTGTGTCCAGAAAATTGAGTTCAAAAAGGCAATAACGTCGAAAAATTTTCGGCGCTTCGCGCCGAGTCTTTATTATATTTATTGTTATATAGATCCAATGAGTTCAAAAGCTTAAATTAGCTAAAATAATCGATCAATTCACATCACTCTAGTGATTTATTGCTCTATTTGTTCGTTGAATGAAAACTGCGCATGCTTGTTGAGCATAACAGTAAATGTGCGTAAATGATTGTGTACCAGTTTGTCTATTCTTTGCTTTGTTTGTCTTTCTTTACAAGGACAGGACACATAATCCTATTTTTAATGAAAGGAATGGCCAAATTTTCTTATATTTTTGCGCATTTTCTGTTTTCTGAATTATATCTTGTTAATTAGAAGGCCACAAATGGGCCTGAAAACGATAAGAACAAAATTGTCATTGATACATCTTTTTTTATATCTTATTGGCAGCACCCTTTGCTCCTTAATTTTCGGAAGAAATTCAGGGCCGTTTTGGCCAAAAATTGGAGGTCATTTACCCCCCGCTCCCAGCGAATATTGGCCGGGGACCCCCTCCCAAAATTTCGGGCCGTTACATGTATGTTAATAGGTATTATCCGACGTGCATAAAACACCATTTTTCAACGTTTTTCATCGAGCACTATCCATTGGCATCAAAAAATTGCCAAAAAAACCAAAAAAATTTCAAAAATTGGATTCTGGGAGTTATTTTGGTTTCTAGGGGGGTATTTTGATTTCTGAGGGTGCATACCTCCCAAACCCCCTAGGCCCAGGTATGATGAAATGCAAAATTTTCGGACCGCTAAATTTAGAGAGCTAGCCTTTTTCGCAGGTCAAATATGAAAAATGGCTAAAACATCGTATACTCGTATAACATGTTTTATAGTGAAAAACTGCATTTTAAAGCACTATTTGTCTAATTCTGACAAGTTTCGTCACTTTTGTTAGTAAAAAACATAAGGATTCATCGAAAACTGACTTTTCCGATCATTTTAACTTCATTCTAGGTATTTCATTGGTACATAAAACAGAAATGTACTAGTCGGCGCCACACATAGGTGTAGAGTGTCACCCAGAGTTGAAATACTCCCAGAAATCAAAATACCCCCAGGAAAAAATTTTTTTGCTTTTTTGGCAATTTTTTTGATGCCATTGGATAGTGCTCGATGAGGAACGTCGAAAAATGGTGTTTTTTCGCCATGCCACCATTTTTAAGGCCATTTTTAACCTTTGAAAATTTTTTCACCCCCCAGAAATTTTTCACCCCTCCCCCAGAATTTTGGTGCTGCCCACCTATGGTCGGCGCTCGCCGAAAAAATTTTAACGTCTCTGCTGTTTTTTACGCAAAAATCATGCAGAAAATGTTTGAGTCTCGGACTCTGAGGGGATGGTAAGGTCCCTAAAAGTCTTCGTACATTTTGTACACACAAATTTTGGGGTACAATAATATGGTACGGTAGCGATTTTAGTGTGGTAAAACCAGAGCTGCTCGACCTTTGGTAGTGTATTCTAGCAAATTTCTGGGTTTCTGTGGGCAAAAAAATGACTAAGAATCGTCTTAAAACGACGCTAAGCGCCGAAAAATTTGATATTTTATGTTTCAAAATGCAATTTCTGCCATTATAAAGATATATAGAAGACACAATTACTCATTTCGGCGCAAAGCACCGAAAATTTTGGCGAATTTTAGATCTTTTTTTGCAATTTTTGTCTTCCCAAAAATCTTTGTACATGTAGAAAGACGGTCCCAAAAAGTCTTTGTACGTCGGGAAAAATCTTTGCCGAATACAAAAAAACCGTGGGTAATACCCCCTCCCATCACCCCCTCCCCCAATATGGGAATGTGTGGGTGGTTGTACAGTACAAACCTGCAAAACACAAAAAAAACGTTTTTTAAACATCATCTTTTAAATCTTCGCTTACGATATTCTAAGAATAGGTGGGCGGCACCGAAATTCTGGGGTGCAATATTTTTAAATGGTCAAATAGATAGCCTTAAAAATAGTGGTATGGCGGAAAAACACTATTTTTCAACGTTTCTCATCGGGCACTATCTGTAGGCATCAAAAAATTGCGAAAAAAACAAAAAAAAATTTCTAAAATTGAATTCTGGGGGGATATTTTGGTTTCTGGGATGTATTTTGGTTTTATCGGATGGGGGTGCATACCCCGAACCCCCTTACGCCCAGTTGTGATTCTAAGTCTTATCGCTCTCCATCCAGGGAATATGGTCGGCATACTACGTCGGGCTTTGGCCCACGGGCGGCCCATTCGAACGCCCTTGCCTGTTCTTATTGGCCACCTGCGGCCTGTGTTTGGGCTCCCACTTCTTGTACCGCCTTTGCTGGTGCACCGACCCCTGCATCGGGTATCAAATCGAAAATAGACCCCAGCAACTGCGCGATATATTCGCCGAGGTGAACGGGCATAATTCGGGCGTTTTATTGGTGCTCAGGCGTTCGTACAGCCATTACAAAACCTACTGTAACGATTTTTTGGCCATTTTCGCCCTCGCTCTCGTCGGACATAGAATATGCCGGGCTTTGCGTTAATTTGGCTCGATTTTGCCCCATTTCTTACGATTGTTGCGCGGGTGACCATGAAACGGGAAGTGCCTTGATTGGGGGGTCAAAAATTTTCGTACGCCCATAATTTCGTGGTGGGGTTTTTTATCGCTATTATTAAAATTTAGCGGCGTTTAGCAATGTTTTAGAAAAATTTGGAAAATTAGGAAATTTTAAATTTAAAATTAAAAACTTTAAAATAAGAAATTGAACAAAAAATTAGAATAATATAGTGATGTTTCTCGTCGGGCTCTTTCGATCGGTATGAAATATTTGCGATAAATCGGAAAACGATTTAATAATTTCACTTTTGGCTTTTCTGGGTCGTGGGCATACGTGGGCAGCAAGAAAATTCTGGGGGGTGCGAGATTTTTCAAAGGTCAAAAAATGGCCTTAAAAATGGTGGTATGGCGAAAAACACCATTTTTCGACGTTTCTCATCGAGCACTATTCATTGGCATCAAAAAATTGCGAAAAAACGGAAAAAATTTTCAAGAACTGAATTCTGGGGGGTTATTCTGGTTTCTCGAGGGGGAAGCATACCCCCAAACCCCCATGTTCAGGTGTGGTCCTGGGCTCTTTTGAATTCTATTGGTCCCATTGACCCCCAAACAATGCTTGATTATATCGATAGATGGCCAGCATCTTCCAAAAACTCTTTTTTGAAAATATATCTTAATTTAGTTACTTAAAATTCGATGATTACATCAACAATAACGTCTTTCGAACGTTTTTCATGACGTCGTGTCGATTTTCGTCTAAAACTCAGAAAAAACTCGGGAAAAAGTTTATGCTTTTAATTTTTTTTATTCGATATTTTTTCGAATTTCATCTGTAAATATGCTGGTCCAGTAACAAACAAAGCGTTTCGGGTCTTGGATTCCAGGGCTCATTCCCGTATTCATGATGCATTACTGAATCTTTATTGTGACCACACGTGGGCATGGGGTTATCGGGGGTATGCACCCCCCAAGAGGCCGAAAACCCCCTAAAAAACCCCAGAACAATTTTTGAAAAATTTTTTTCGCGATTTTTTGATGCCAATGGATAGTGATCGCTGAGAAACGTTCGCATACCACCATTTTTAAGACCATTTTATTACCTTAAAAATCTTGCGATGCGACCACACATGGGCGTGGGGGGGGGGGTCTGGACCCCCAGAAGCAAGATCCCCAGAAATCAAAATACCCCTCCCCCACAGAATTCAATTTTTGAAAATTTTTTTTCGTTTTTTTCGCAATTTTTTGATGCCAATGGATAGTGCTTGATGAGAAACGTCGAAAAATGGTGTTTTTATCGCCATACCACCATTTTTAAGGCCATTTTTTGACCTTCAAAAAATCTTGGACCCCCCAGAATTTTCTTGCTGCCCACGTATGGATGCGACCCCTTCCAGAATTTTTGGTGCTGCCCACCTAAGATTATGATCTATAACATGATGTTTTTTATTGCCTTTTTCAATGGGACAATTCACTTTCCTTATTGATTGTCAGTTTTTTGGACAACTTTTCGGTTTTCTGAAATTCCGACGAATCGGTCATTCACTACAGTTTGTCGCCAAAGGTTTTTCGAGCGTACGAGTACGTTCGATCTCAATGCAATCATGCGCAACATGCGAATTGAGGAAAGGTGGATATGCTAAAAACATGGAAAATTGCAAAAAAAGGGTCAAAATTTTATTTGGCCATGCCCGTACATATAACGGCTCGAAATTTGGGTTGGGGTCTCCGGCCTTTTTTTAGGCGTGGGCAGCACACCTGAGCGTGACAGGCATGTAGCTCTCGGGATGAATGGGGGGAGGGGGTCCAGCCGACCCCGCAGATTCAGAAAAAATCGGAAAAGTAGGATTTTTTAAACGTTATTTTGTGCTATTTGTGTCCTTTTTGTGCTCAGTCCCCCCAAAATAGGACGGCCAGCTATGTATCTGGAGCTTGGTGAGAAGGGGGTTTTGGGGTATACAGTACACCCCCTCCCCGAGAAACCAGACTAAATACCCCTTCCCCAGAATTCAATTTTTGAAAATTTTTTCTCTCAATTTTTGATGCCAATAGATAGTGCTCGATGAGAAACGTTGAAAAATGGTGTTTTTTCGCCATAACGCCATTTTTTGACCTTTGAAAAATCTTGCACCCCCCATAATTTTGATGCCGCCCACCTATTGTGGGCAAGGTAAATAGCCTCCAATTTGGCCAAAAAACGCGTAAAAACGGGCCAAAAATTAAATTTTTTTCCAAAAATCGGGGGATGGTTAAAAATTTTCTCGGCTTTGTGGATGAGAGCACACCTGGGCGTGGGGGAATGCACTATACGTGGGCAGCAAGAAAATTCTGGGGGTGCAAGATTTTTTAAAGGTCAAAAAATGGCCTTAAAAATGTTGGTATGGCGATAAAAACACCATTTTTCGACGTTTCTCATTCTGGGGTGGTATTTTGGTTTCTGGTGGGATGCATACCTCCCTCCAAACCCCCCACGCCCAGGTGTGGTATGGACCCCTCGAGAAACCAAAATACCCCCCAGAATATCAAAATACACCCCAGAATTCAATTTTTGAAAATTTTTTCGTTTTTTTCGCAATTTTTTGATGTCAATATATAGTGCTTGATTGAGAAACGTCGAAAAATGATGTTTTTACGCCATACCACCATTTTTGAGGCCATCCTCCTACCTTTGAAAAATCTTGCACCCCCCAGAATTTTCTTGCTGCCCACTTATGGATGAGAGTACACCGACTCTGGGTTGGGGTCCTCTACCTCCCCTATTACATGTATGCCCATGCCCATGTTTGATTCGGTTTCCAGTTCCATGTACATACATTTATATGCGGCGAATGGTTCTTAATTTTTTACCGTTATTCTTAGGCCGCATGATTCATTTAAGGGCGTATTTTATCTTTTGAGGTCGTATTTTAATTAAATATCGGGAATTATGATGATTTTTATGTACAAAGATGTCAGGTCATGAATAATTCTTGTGAAATCGTCACCGATTTGTTGTAAATATCGATTGATTTCTTAGCTTTTCGCTAAGACGCATTTCGTACTTTTTTACATTCGTTGGTGGTTTGATTGTATAGTAGTAGGTAAGGTAACTTTAAATCCGTCCAGCCTTGCGTTTTATGCCAGCACATTATTGATTTAAAGCTTTTATAAGGAATTAAAATTGAAAAAAGCACACCCGCACATTTACTGGTAGGTAGTTACGCAGATGCATAGCGCCGAAGTTCTACGGTTGCAGAAATTTTTGAAGGTCAAAAAAACGAAAATTTATTGCAAAAATTATTAAAGGTCGAAAAATGCAAAAAAAAATTATTTTTGGACGCCAAAGCAGTATTTTTAGGCGTTTCTCAGCGACCTCTATCCAATAGCACCGAAAAAAGCGAAAAGATTACGAGTTTTAATTCTAGGAGGTCTTTGGGGGTGCAAGATTTTTCAAAAGGTCAAAAAATGACATTAAAAATTGTGGTATGGCTAACGAAATAACACCATTTTTCAACGTTTCTCATCGAGCACTATTTATTGGCATCAAAAAATTGCGAAAAAACAAAAAAAAATTTCAAAAATTGAATTCTGGGGGGTATTTTGGTTTCTCGGGGGGGGTGGTGCATAGCCCCACGCCTAGGTATGGTTTTAGCCCAGCCAGATCACACAATGCGCTGCCACCACATTCAGTGAGTCCGAAAATTTTCTAAGGTCGCCGAAAAATTGACAGAGGACAAAAGTACTATTTTTCGACGTTTCTCGCCTAGCTAGACTATCCCTTAGTATCACAAAAGGAAACAACTTCAAAATTTTATTCTGAGAATCCTGCCAAGCCACCCCCCCCCATCGTGCCACGCCTGTATGTGTAATAGCCGCACAAAAAATCGGAAGCAGGCTAGTTAGTTTGTTAGTTTTTGACCTCGGTTAGTTATCAAAATCGACAGAATATCGGTCTAACCTAAGTTGTTGATAAATGGACGAATTTTATGGGACGGCCTGGCCACCAAAATTAGGCGTAGGGGTTTGGGGTATGCTTCCTCCCAGAATTCTATTTTTGACATTTCCATGTTTTTTTCGTAATTCTTTGATGCCAATGGATAGTGCTCGATGAGAAACATTGAAAATGATGTTTTTACGCCATACCACCATTTTTAATGCCTTTTTTTTGACCTTTGAAAAATCTTGCATCCTCTTCAGAACTTTGAAATTTGATGCCGCCCACCTATGCTTGGCAGCCATTTGCTTGGGTCAAGGATGGGTTTTTCTATGCAAATATTTTTGAGACTTCCAACGATTACTGGAGCGCATGTACAGCTAAGCAGTTTTCTTCCATTTTTAAACAAATTTTAAAGAATTTTTGATATATTGCTTCAACTGCTGTAAATACGTGCAGGTTGTCGAGCAATTGTTCAAGCCTCTTAATGAGAAAGTTTTAGGACGGAAAATGACAGAAATGCAAAGATGAATAATTCATTGAGGGATGCTGATATTTCATTATTCCATCCATAAAACTACAACTGGCCCTAAATTCCTTTTACAGGAAGACCCATTCATATGGGAGAAGAGTTTTATTTTTCATTAGTCAACTAGGTACGTACATAGCTAATCTCACTTGCTTATCAAAGAGCAACGTACATCAATAACGGAACACTTCTAGTAGTTGCCATTTATAATAAAAAAATCGATGTTGGTGTTTCTTCTTTACACTCAATGCTTAGCTAGTAATGAGTGTTAAATTGTAGTGTAGCGTTATAACAATGGCACTTTTTGATTTTCCTTGTCCAAATGCTTTTGGGCAACAGTGTATTAAAGCTTGATGTATAGTCTCTTTCATTTAACTTTGCGGTTACCTTTAGAATTTATCCACCAGAAATCGGGCTTTAAAAGTGGTTTAAAATTTTGATACTGTAACGCGGCTTAATAATAGCATAAGTCTCAGCATGGCTTGATATACCGTTGAATATCACTCTTAATGAATTAGTTTAAAACACTATTGTAGTCACTTTACAAAAACACTATTGTAGTCATTTTACATTTTTCCAAAATCTCAAAGCTAAATGAAATGGACTATAGGTACCCAGCAGAATGCTCTCCATAAGATCAGGTTCACGACTCTGGCTTCGAATTCACTTGATACTCAGAGTTGTTGTGTAATATTCACACCACTAAAAATTGGTTTTGTTCCAAAGGGCTGAAGAACGCTAAAGATATGTTCTCCAAAATGTCGGGATTGCGAAGCTGGCCACAAAATTTTACAAGTGCGCTCAGCATTGAGCTATTGTTGAGGTGTAAACTTAGCACTAAATGTTTATTGTCCTCCCAGAGCAGTGTGGAAGGTCAATTTCTTTATTGGCGATAGCATGACGTTGCACTTACATACCTGTTTCTATAACAATGAAGCAACAGAGCGACCCAAAGAGGTTTTTCTACACGCACCTTCAAAGCGTTCTTGCTAGAAAAAGGTATACGACGACTTGACTTGTTTTTATATTAAATTGACATTTGGAAATAAAGATAGATGTGTAATTGTAAGAAATAGAATAAAACAAAGCTTTTTTTGCAAGCATAAATCGATAAAATCAAAGCTCACGCTTATATTGAAATCGGGGTTATTTTAATCTGGAATTTAATTTTGTCATTTTTAATCTAACATTTCAGGTGTAAATAAAGTAGCACAATTGCGATTTAAATTATAAAATTTGTCAAGCGAGATTTTTCAATTTTTAACGTTGGTTCAAATTGGACGAGCCCTCTTCTGACATTTATAGTCAGTTTCGTTAAACTTTGCGGTTTTCCTCTTTAATTTTTCAGCAAAATTGGGCTGCAAAAGTGCTTTAAAATTTTCATGCAGCAATGCGGCTTAATAATAGCATATGAATTCACGTGACTCAACACGCTGTAGAATATCATATTTACCGTATTACTTCAAAGCACTTTTGTAGTCACTCTAAACTTTTCAAAAATCTCAAAGCTAAATGAAATGGACTATAGTCTTAGCTTTAAAATTTTATGAAATTTTCCAAATTTTAAGTTTAAAAATGGTTTTTTTGCACGGTATAATATATATCTTTAAAAATGTAATAACTTTGAAATTTGTATTTAAAATATTTACAACTTTTTAAATGAAAGGTGAAAACAAATATGTAGGTATTGTTTGTTTTACACAAGTTCGGCCACAAATTTTAAAACTTATCTCCGACAATAAGTTCACAGATTGCGATTATGGCATTGATCTAAAATAAAATTATTATGACCCTCGGCTTATTATCGATGAAAATTCTTAGAATTTATGCACGAACTTATGTGAAACATACTACAGGTATGTAGTTTACGAAGCTGACACGCGCTATGCAGTAAGAAATATGCATACATAGGTATATCTATAGTCCGTTTCATACAACTTCAGTCATGAATTTTAAAACTATCTCAGACAATAAGCTGACAGATTGCGGTGGAATAGCATTGGTCTGATATATAATTATCGTAACCCTCGGCCTATTGTCGATAAAAATTCTTAGAATTTATGCACGAAGTTACGTGAAACGGACTATAAGTAACGTCGGAGAATCGGGACCCAATCTTCTGAACATCAGCATTATCTTTGTTAACAAGGCAAGCTTACCTTATGTAAACTGATCAAATGTTTTCAGCATAAACTTTACGCAATTACCGGGTGTAAATAGCGCAAACTCTACACAATTACTGGGTATAGAGAAAACTAACAGTCAGATTTATAATTCTGACGTTACATTAGAACATTTTGAAAAAATAAGCTTTCGCATGACTGTAGAATTATGGTCAACTTACAGTGATAAACTTCACACAACTACCGAGTGTAGAAGTGAGATTTCAGATCGAAATCATAATTTTGACATTACTCTAACATTACGATAAATATTTATGAAATAATTAAGTCTACATTGGTCTGAAGACAAATGACTACTAGATGTAAACCACTTTACACCACTGTTTAGTGTGAACAAACGCGCTCAACTGACGTAGGTTGTTTGACCTCTGGTACATTTTTAGGCTTGTGATCACGTCCAGACTCATAACCGGAAAAAGTGGTAGAAAAAAACAAGACAGTAACACGTTTGGCACTCCCCAGTCCCCGCGACTTTACACCTCCCGAAAAAGCCAAATATCGATGTAAATAAGCGCGATTTGCTGTCACGTGTACCCAATAGAAAGTACTTTATTTTTATTCTATCCGACCAATCCCGACTTCTAAATGGGGAACTTGCGAACAAAAAAAACGGACAAAGACCTATTTTCCATCATCCTCTACATTCATAAACTTTAAAAATTTGAACCTAAATATCGAGTGTGAAGGGATTCGGATTTAGGCCAATTTGTAGCCTTTTTGATCGTAGTACATTTGTGTGTGAAAAGCTTCTGTTACGCATCCGATTTGATTTGTAGTCCAGTCAAAGAAAAGAAAAAAACGTGTTTTTGGCTAATGTTGCACCCCTGATTTCGAACTTCACACCTCCATAGGTAACTCAATACTGAGTTTTTTTTAATGCGGTTTGCTCCGACGTCGTGTAGACCTTTAAAATTAATTTAGTTTTATTTATCCAAAGGAGTTAAAAGTTGGAGATTCATTGTCTCTTTTGCTCCCTGTTTCCAGTGGGGTGCCACAGGGGTAGCGTTTTAGGCCCTACCCTTTTTTTGTTATTCATAAATGATTTATGTGATTTTCAAAGTACCAGCTCAATTTCGCTGTTTGCTGATGATGTTAAAATATCTAATTCAGCTTCCAATTTTTTGGACTTGCAAAATGATCTAATGCATATTAAGAGGTGGGCTGATATCTGGCAGCTTAAGATCTCACTCAGCAAATGTTTTGTTTTGCATTTAGGAAAATCTAATCCCAAGCACTCTTACGGTATAGATAATTTTGAAATCCCACATGATATATCGGAGGTGAAGGATCTTGGTGTCTTAATAAGTAAAGATTTATCTTCTAGAACTCATTGTACAAACATTGTAAAAAAAGGCATGAGAATTGCAAACTTGATTTTACGGAGTTTTGTTTCAAGAGATAAAACTTTGTTAGTAAAAGCCTTTACAACCTATGTCCGACCAATTTTGGAATATGGTTCGTCTGTTTGGAATCCTTATCTGTTATGTGACATAAATAATGTTGAAAATGTCCAAAGAAAATTTACCAAACGAATTTTTTCATGATAAAACTATCTCCTACGATGCCCGATTAAAGGAATTGGGCTTGGAGAGACTCGAATTACGTAGAATGCAAAGTGATTTATCAATGACACGCTCTATAATCAAGGATAATTTGTTACCTGTTGAAGACTTCTTCACATTTAATGTAAACTCAAATCGTGCTGTAAATTCTTGCAAACTTTACGTTAACCGTGTAAACAAAAATGTTAGAAAATTTGAATTTTGCAATCGTGTGATTTCTGTCTGGAATTATTTGCCTGATGATATCATCTGCTCAGCTAATTCGAACATTTTTACGATGAGAATTGAAACAATTTGATTTATCCATTTTTCTCAAGGGGCGTATCTAAGCGCAGTTATAATTCATTGCCTGTACGTACCTGCGTGTCTTACATTTACATTACACTGCTTTCTTTAATCACTTTATTCGTTTTCTTTACAATTAAATACGTGTGTTTGCAATATGTACATGAATTTCAATTATGCATTTATATGACATTTGTCTTTTTCCTTATTATTTGTATTGTAATGTGTACGTATATTTTAAATTTGTACGTGTATTTTGTAGACCGAATAAATCTTTCTTTCTTTCTTTCTTTCTTTCAATTTTTCCTGACTTATAACCGGAGAAGCTAGCGTAATAATCTGAGACAAAACTAGTTTTTTACACCATCCACTAGAGTGTAAAGTTCAAACCCCTATATCCAACTCCCAACCAATTGCGTGTACAAAGGTTTACTGGTGAATTGAAAGTTGACCCGAGTCGTAGTACATTTCTGCTGTAATAAATTTATTGGGACTCATAATCGGAGTTGTTGGCAGACAAAAAAGAGGCTAAAATATGTATTTTAAGCCTCAGATTCTCTACACTCTTTTCACTGCCTCTCGGATGTAAGTCAGTTTTCAAAAAAACAAAAAAGTGCTTTTGAGCTTACTCAATTTCTACATTTAAAAAACACCAGACGAAACAGAATGCAATACTGAGTCACATAGGTAAGTCTGTTAAGTGACCAAAATTTAAAAAAACCATATCATATAACGTTAAAGTAAAACTTTATACGCTCTTTACACTGGGTCTCGATTTAAAAAAAGCAAAAAAAACACAGGCAGCGAATTTTTTTAAAATTACTTTCTTTTAAAAAACCGCATAATACAGAAGTATCCCAGTGTTGCTGCAATGGGGTGCACAGGTGTTAGTGGTACCTATGTAAGTATATTATACTTGCGCGCTAACGCGCTACCTATGATCATAATCTTTTTTCCGCAAATCCAACCTATTAAAATTTAATCGTCAAGTTGATGCCACCTGTAAAGAAAAATAATTAGCAGCGCTCTTTATTAATTGGCGCCCTCCAAGAAGCGGTGCACGAAAAAAGGTAGGTTGATGGATACCTATTCAAAAGGTATGCGGCTGCGCCTTTTATTAGAAAAGTACGGTAGGTAATTATGTAATTCAATTACTGAGCTAAATCATAGAAGTTTAAGAATAGACTGTTTCACATTGTCTTGGACTACACAAGCTGCCGATCATTTTAAACTTTCGTATTTTAGTGTCATCGCTTTACGTTGGCTTAGGTTGATAATGCTTTTGGAGCGTCGCTCTCGTAATGTATATAGAGTCGCCTAATCGTTTAACGAAGGGAAAGCCGAAGCATGGCGATGATTCACCGCTGGCAACGAGCATTACTAAAGGTATTATCGTTAAATCAATTCAGTATGCCGCTCGGTGTCCGTAATCTTTCACCTGATGAAAGATCTACAGAAATGAACTGGAAGAGTTAAGCATGTACGGGTAGCACCTAATTCTGTGAGTGTGGATATGGCATAAGTCGAAAAATCGCAGAAATGTGCCGAAAATTCACTTCTTGGTGATCTACCGTAGTATACGAGTAACGTGGATAAATCCCAAACCACCATCCACCTAAGGCTTGTACAGAGTGGCGAAGATTAATCGTGTACTTTTTTGATATTCAGCATTGTAGGAAATTTGACCACCTGTGCACAAAAGATCAAAGTTCTATATCTTGATTTTTCAGATAATAATTATTTACAATTTTCTTCTATGGGAAAACGCGTGCTCATGTACACTTGATTGATTGTGTGAAAATCGCGGCGGGTATAAATGAATGGAAGGTATCGTCATGGATCAACAAACGTTTGTGACTGAAATGAAGCACGAGCCATCATTTGCAGTTAGAATTAGAAGTTGGCATAAGGCTTTCACAGAGAAAAGTTCGATTGAAGAGAAGTTAAAAAGTGGCACTTTTCTTTATTTATACCAACCGCCGCAATTTTCGCCTGATCAATAATTGCGTAGCTCATGGGTTATTTCGTATAAAATGATAACTATGAACATTTATAATCTAATAAATAGTGCTTAATTTTTTACCTTTTGTCCATAAAGGTTGCAAAATTCCTCATAATAGTGATCTTAGAAAGATTAAAAAGTAAAATGCACGAGACTGCACCATCCTGACATTACATATTCACTCTATAATTCATGTCGTGAAGTTGTTCAGTTGTATAGTTTTATCTTACTAATTAGCTGATCGTAACCTAAGGAGGTAAATGTCATGCAAAGCATTATGCACATATATATGCACGTGCACCTATATATATTCCTCATCTTGGTACTTATTTCTTGTTTCATTTAGCCGGGCTTTTTGCCTTTTTCTTCCCAAATATACTTCGGCGCAATTTTTCAGAAGTCGTTGCTATTTGATTTTAGGGCTTTTCAAATTAACAATTAACAAGCATCTAATGCGAATTCCATTTGAAATGCAAATCTAAATGGCCTCAATCTAATGAACATTTCCAGTCGACCGTGTGTAATTTTGTAATGTAATTAAATGCAGCAAGAAGAAAAAATATATTAGTTAAAGTCGTGCTTAAGTATTTCAGGGCCTACGCCAAGAAAGAATAAACCAAAAATGCCACCCTCACCTCATTATATCGATATCGATACCCCAACACCGTCAATGATTGGTGCCGAAAATTGCACCCTCTCCTCATTATTTTAATCTGGACGCTGACTCAAATCCTGGCGGCAAAGACGTATTAAGGCGTCTAACAAAAGAGGCCGGAGAGAAGAAAGTACGTAAATGACTTATTGATTTATTCAATTATACATATAGATGGAAATTAAAGAATCAGCTTCCTTGAGGCATCGTCGCAATATATACGCAATATGGCCGATCTGAAAAGGGTCGGCTGGTCCGGTATGGGTCAAAAATTGACCCTTTTTGGGCCAAGATGACCTTGATAACGCTGGCATAAATGCTGACAGTGGCGTAAATGTTGATGTTTCAATTGTACCACGTATTGCCGACCGATACGGCAAATGCAAGTTAATGAGATTTAGCGACTCATTGCACAGCACAATTTATTTTGCAGTGTTATTTTTGTTCATTTATTTGCTCTGTTTTGTGATTAAATCATTAGTTAATGTTTCGGCTATGATTATCTGGAGAAATGGGTAAAACTGGTACTGGACGCTTGCAAGTAATTGCGTAAGTCTGTTAAAAAGGCGCATCGTTGGAAAGAATCTATGAGTGTCTATGTTGAAAATTTCTTCATGTTTGAAAATTAACAGCTAATATTTTCTTTTCATGTTTGTATTAATATTCTAATTTTTCCACGATGTAAGTTCAGCTCACTTCATTTAAATAAAGAGGAGTCGTTGAATGGTTGTACTGTCGCATCAGGTCAACATATCTATCTATATGCACCGCTATGATTATCAACGTTGGTGTAAAAATGTATTTTTAGTGATAAAATTGCTGGTTGGTTGTCAGCAAATTGAATATTATATGACCATAAAATGCAATTCTTTAATCAATTTATCTTCAACGTTCTTCATACCTGCTTGAAATGAGGAACTGTCTAAGACGCGAATTCCGTGAAAAATTCTTGATGTTTTTGAAGTAATACGTCCCTATGATGTTTTGAAAATAATAATCGGCTTCCCGAATACTATATATTCATTTCACATATACAGTCTACTCAATATTCTGTCGACTCCTGAAAATACCAAACCACAGTCGCCGCCTTCATGGATATGTTGACTTTATGGAAGCTATTTAAGCCGCATACTCCAAAAGTAGGTATTTTTAAACATACTTTTCATTTATTACCGATCAGCTTTATTAATAATCAAACGTTGCACATTCAAGGCCACTGATGGTACGTCGCCGAAGAAGGCGAACAAGAAATATGCAGACGCTGACGATATTAGCATAAGAGTGCATCGGAGACCTAAAAAACATGACGCACCGATCGACGATAAAGCAGCTGCGGGTGATTAGCTGAGCTTTTATCAAATATGCACATTGAGTTTAACGAATCTGAGACATGGATATTGTCCGGAGCAGCGAGTATTTTCTTAATTTTGGGATCTTATAAATGAGGGGCAAAAGGAATCATTATCAAAAGAGTCGTACCTATAATATACTTGGGTACCCCAACATATGGGCCCTCCTCTCCTACGACTATGACGAGACGCATCTGGGAAGTGAAATTTTTTAAATAGAAAGATACTAAAAAATTTGCTGCGGGTGGTTTTTTTCGTTTCCGTTACACTCAATGTCCAGTGTGTAAAGAGCGTGTAAAGTTTTTGCGTAGCGTTATAACATATAGCTAATTTTTGGTGGTTTTTTCCACTGATTGGGAACAACTCAATCTAAAGCTTCAAACAACTTATTGGTTTTGAATTGTAGAGGAAGGAATGCTCCATATGACGTTTTTTGTCTTTTGAATTTCGCATTCCCGAGGCGGAGTGTAAAGAATGCAAAAATCTGCACGTGTAAAGACGGATTTTGTTTGCGTTTTTGCCTTCTTGATGTCTGTCAACAACTCTTGTTATGAGTCCCAATAAATTTTTTCTCGTAGAAATGTACTGCAGCTTAAGGGATACTTCCTGCTAACCAGCATACTTTTGTACACTCGATACGGAGTTAGACCTAGGGTTTAAACTTTACACTCTAGTGGATGGCGTAAAGAACTGGCTGTGTCTAAGATTTCTACGCCAACGTCTCCGGTTGTAAGTCGAGATACATTGAATTAAATAAAAATAAAGTACGTTTCCAAGCGCTACAGGTCGCAGCATACCGCGCTTAAAAAAAGCTAAATATTGAGTAACTTATGGAGGTGTAAAGTTTGAGATCAGGGGTGTAACATAAGGCAAAAAACAGTTTTTCCCTTTTTTTGATTGGTCAGTATCTCAAATATTTTGCGAAACAGAAGTTTTACACGCACACATTTGCACTACGATTCAAACGCTACAAACTGGCCCAAACCGAATGTGCTTAACACTCAAAGGGGACTTATGGTTCAGATTTTCAAAGTTCACTATGTGGTGGATAATGGTAAATTTCGTTTTTTACCTCTTTTTTGTACGAAACTTTCTCCGTTTGAGCAGTCGGGATAGGTTGAATAGAATAAAAATGAAGTACTTTGCAAAGGGGAACACGCCAAAGCGAATTGCGTTTACTTACATCAATATTTAGCTTTTTTGAGAGGTGTAAAGTCAAAATTGGGATTATTAAACGTGTTTTGTCTGTTTTTTCCGCCAACTTCTTCGGTTATGAGTGGACATGATCTCAAGTCTAAAAATGCGACCAAGAAGTCAAACGTGACACGCCTGTTGGGTGCGTTTGTTTACACTCAACAGTGGTGTAAAGTTGTTTACATCTAAATGCTTATTTGTCTTCAGGCCATTGATCGTATCATCCGAGTAATAACAGAATCACGAATTCGATTAAAATCTTCTTTACACTCAGTTGTTGTGCAAAGTGTACAGTGTAAATTAAGTTTAGTTATAGAGCCTTGCGATAGCATAATTCTTTGAGAATGTTCTACGTAACGTCAGAATTACGAATCCCACTGTTAATTTTCTCTGCATCCAGTAGTTGTATGAAGTTTGCACTATTCATTGTAAATGCATTAAGTTTACACTACAATTTTATTTTACCTCAAGAGCGTTGCAAAACGTTAATTTCTTCAAAAATATTTTCCGCGAAGCCACTATTACGAATCTGGCTGTATGTTTTCTGTACATCTAGTAGTTGTGTAAAGTTTACGCTGAAAATTAACATCAGTTTCATAGCGATGCGGATACTTATTTTTTAAAAACTATTCCATGTAAAGTCAGGATTACGAATCTGAGGGTAAGTCTTCTTTACACCCAATATTTGCGTATAAACCTTTATCTGTTTTGAATGAGGTACGGTTGTCTTTGTTTAAAATTTAATTTTGATGCTTAGACAATATTGTGTTCGCATTCTTGGACTGCTGTCATTATTGTGGCATGTTACCGCATGTGTTTACTGACTGATTTACTCAAGTCATGCTAATTATAATTAGGGTACAAGCAAAGAAAATTCTCCGATGGAACGAAAAAGACAAATATAATTGGGATTACCGATCATTAAGCAGTAGAAGGAGTGGACTTGAAAAAACAGCTACATGTACTAAAGTCTCAAAATCTGTCAAAAATCAGACTTTCTCTAAGTAAAGCAAAAAATCGAAGTATATTCTGCGGCCTCTAAGAAAATCAAATCTTCTTTAACATAATTTTTCTATGCTTCAGAGAGTAAACATAATCTAAAATGCATATCTTTGTAAATTGCTTGCAAGTTACAACGCTGACTGCTTCGAGGCGTAATTGATAGAAAACTAACTGCAATTGTATTCAAAGTGTTTTATTTTGTTATCTGAGCATTATAGCATGCAAACCTGGCGTCAAATGGTTAGTGCAACGAGTCGTTGCGGGCATGCAAGCGTACCTACGTGTAGTCCGTTTCACGTAAGCTTACGCGTTTCATACTGCTTTTTATGCCAACAATTTCTTCGATTGTCTTGAATGCATTGATATTTGCTATTTCATTCAATTGGCTTTACAAAGTCGCTCCTGGTTTACTCCATCTACATTCCCATAGCTACTGCATGGGCAAGTAACTTGCTGCTTTTGCAATCGTTTTTCGGTTTGATTGTTTATTTCCAGTCTACAGACCGCCCAAGAATATACTTCGATTTTTAGCGTTGCCCAGAGAAAACCTGATTTGTAACAAATTTTGGGACTTTAGACGCATAGGTACTAGGTAGTCTTTTCTAGTACCCTCGTTTTACATCATTAATAATCCGTAATCTTAAGTATATTCGTCTATTTTGTTCCATCGGAGCATTTTTCTTTTGCTAGTCCAAAAATATTCGAACTATTGCTTTTTTACAAGTCAGGAGTTTATTGATTGAATTTGAGACTAATCAATGGTCAAAGCCAATGATTCTTACCTGATTTTATTTATCGAATACCTCTTTCAAGAGACAACCAACGAATGTAATTTAAATATGTAATGATCTAAAAGAAAAAATGACATATGTTTTTAAAATTGTGCGAAACCGATCTTTTTTAGAACATGCTTTTCAGGATTAACTTGTAATTTACGATCAGACATGCAGTTGTCGATTGATTCCTATTACAAGTTAATTTCGTTTATCGTTGTTTGTGTCAGTGAATAAGCGCGATTGAAAACGCCGCAAGTGTTGTTTTTTGCCCCTACCATTAGATGCTCGGTAGCTCGGTACTTTTTTGTCATTGAGAGATTTTAAATTTTTCAAGATTTAAATGCCGGCGACGGATATGATTATACTGCAGCAGACGTGAAAGATTTAACGCAATCTGCAAAACAATCTTGTTCTTACGGCGGAAAAATTGTAAAATCTTCGGATCCTCGGATACCGCAACCGAGAATATGCGCACTTTGGACAATAATGATTATACTTTTCATCACATATTTAATGAAGGCATGCATGCTTATGATTACTGGATGCATGATCGGTTATGCATTTTATACTGTCTTCCAGGTAGGTATCGTAAAGGCCTTCTAAGGTCCGTACAATGGCATTCCCTAAAAATCTCTGTAGATTTGGACATGTGAATTCTGGTGTAACTGCTTCAGCATGGTAAAGTAAAGGGCCCGTATCCGGTATCTGGGTAAGGAACGGGCGGACCTAAAGTGAGATCCTGGGAATTTCCGTAACGATAGCTCGTAGAAACTACATCTTCCGACATTTTTAAGCACGCTCTATCCGTTGAGCTCATAAAGTTCGAACTTTTCAGAAAAATTATTTTGTCCAAAGTAGGCTGCGAAGAATGTCATTATTATGGTCGTCTTGAGGCAAAACTATAGGAAAGTACTTCACAACGTCGCGAAGCGCCACAAATATGACGATTTTTTTGTTAAACAGATGTAATATTCCCATCTTTCCTGTGCATTTTTTTACGTGCAAAAAAAATTTTTTCTGTTCGAAGGGGGCGGGGCGTCCCTCTCAAAGTACGGTTCTCACAGTGACGTTCTTCCTATGGTAAAAAATTTGTGCTTTACTTTTTATAATTAGAGAGTTTTAGTCGATTTCTGAGTTCTTGACGGCAAAAATGCAAAAATTCATTTCTTCGACGCGAAACGATAGAATATTCAATGAAGCGAATACAAAAAAACAACAAAATTCTACGTCACTAGAAAGACGCAGCTTATGTAAAGTTGGTTTGAGATTTCGTAACACCATAGATTTTAGGGCTAGCTTAATTGCTGTTTTTAAGCGTCAACTGAAAAATCCATTACGTTGCGATATGGCTAATTAAGCCAACAAATTTATACCAGGTTCAGATATGCATTACCTATTTTACGGACATGTATTGCGCTTTTTGTACGGAAGCATCCAATAGTGAAAAAAGAGGTAAAAGATCAAGGTAAGAGGGAAACAAAAATTTTTAGACTTTCATCGAGCTTTATCCATTAAAAATCATATCGGTTTAAATCAGAAAAAATAACCAAGAGCTAAATTTCTTGAAATTTAGGAAGGAGGAGTAGGAGGGTAGACTTTCTAGGGACAGAACCCTGTAGCCCTGTATGCTACACATGGGCATAGTGGTTCTGGCTGAACCCTGAATTGCCTCTCGTCTTTTAGCTATTTTTGATGGCAATTGTGACATACTGATGAAAAACATCGAAAATCGGCACTTGTTGGTAGTTATCCATCTCAGGCGCGAGGATACTTCCCATTCATGGACAACAAAGAAAATTCGGATCTTAGTAGAGTCCCCCTGCGAAATTCAAATCAGCTACAGTCATACCTGGGCGTGGGGGTTCGGGTATGCATCCCCCAGAAACCAAAATACCCCAGAATTCAATTTTTGAATTATTTTGTTTTTTCCGCAATTTTTTGATGCCAATGGATAGTGTTCGATGAGAAACGTTGAAAATGGTTCTTTTCGCCATACCACCATTTTTAAGGCCATTTTTTAACCTTTTAGAAAATCTTGCACCCCCAGAATTTCGGTGCCACCCACCTATGGCTACAGTTGTCAAACATTACCGTTCCATTACTCTATGTCAGATCCACATACTTGATGCAAATAACATGAGATTAAGCATTTTACTTAATTGCATGTAATGTTTGGTTACTGTAGCTCATATGGAAATCGCTTGCGGGAAATTCTGCATAAGATTCCGAAATTCTAGGTGGTCTGGACGGGACAAAAATCGCAAAGAAACATGCTAACAATTCATTTTTGAATGTCTATTGCACTCTGCTGGAGTATGTTGGATTCTTGGGGGTATCACCTCCCCCACGTGTTTATATGTGCATCCGTTAGATATTATATAAATATATATATATATATATATATATATATATATATATATATATATATATATATATATATATATATATATATATATATATTTTATATATATATATATATATATATATATATATATATATATATATATATATATATATATATATATATATATATATATATATATATATATATATATATATATATATATATATATATATATATATATATATATATATATATATATATATATATATATATATATATATATATTTTATATATTTATATATATATATATATATATATATATATATATATATATATATATATATATATATATATATATATATATATATATATATATATATATATATATATATATATATATATATATATATATATATATATATATATATATATATATATATATATATATATATATATATATATATATATATATATATATATATATATATATATATATATATATATATATATATATATATATATATATATATATATATATATATATATATATATATATATATATATATATATATATATATATATATATATATATATATATATATATATATATATATATATATATATATATATATATATATATATATATATATATATATATATATATATATATATATATATGTGTGTGTGTGTGTGTGTGTGTGTGTGTGTGTGTGTGTGTATTTTATCCATGTCCTCCAACTCTGGGTTGTCTATGAAACTAACTATTTAAGCACGAGAATAATACTGGGATATGTCCTTTGTCCCGAATATCCAACGAATCATATTCGTAAAGTTTGACTGATGGAAGCCGCGTGACTTTGCTGACGCTAGTTCTGCCTAAACTTGAATATTTATAATGTGAATAATTTATCGCTTGTTTTGCAATGTAACCCCATATGTACATATGCATGTACGTTCAACTTTTTATACAATTATAATTTTCGTGAATTACGTGGCATAAATGAAACTTTTCGATTCGCGGTGAAAACCCTAACATGCGATTCGTTGCAGAGGTACAGGACACGTGGGCGTGGGGAGGGGGGTTTGGGTGTATGCACCCCTGCAGAAGTTGGTATACCTCCCACCAGAAATCAAAATACTCCGCCAGAATTCAATTTTTGAAATTTGTTTTTGCTTTTTTAGCGATGTTTTGTTGCCATTGGATAGTGCTCGATGATAAACGTCGAAAAATTGTGTTTTTTCGCCATACGACCACTTTTAAGACAATTTTTTTGACCTTGGAAAATTTTTTCACCCCCTCCTACCCAGAAATTTTTAACCCCCCCCCGGAATTTCGATGCTGCCCACCTATGGACAGGACCTATGGATCCTGAATTCTCATCACTCGAGACGGCCAACACTGGATGAAACATATTTTTTCTTAGCTTTTTGAGGTTTGTCCGCTGTCGGAAAATTATAGTCGAAATTATGACTAATTGACATTAATCAAAATTACGATCAAAATTAAAATTTAAAAAAATTTTAGTCAATGAGTGTGATCGGCCAGGATTTTGGCGTCCATATTTGTTCATCATTATGTCCATAAATGCTAATATTTATCGGTTAAGTTCCGAATAGTACCTATATTCATAAATATTCATTCCGAGGAGTGCTACATGATCATGAATCGAGAATTAGGATTAAATGCCGAATGAAAGCAAATGAGTAATTTAAACTTTGAAATATCGATAAGCTCACATACAATAGGGTTCTTGGTTTTGTTTTTGCTGATTTATAAAGGTATACAACTACTCGTTTTAATGACCGCTTTATCGCATTGATGCTTATAACATGTTTTGACTCACGCACCTCATACTCGTATATGTTTATTAATGCTTTTGATGGCATTGTGTATTTATAAGACTTCTTGTGTTTGATTATAAATAGGTAGGTACCTATATATTTACTACTGCTGATAATGAAAGAATCTATGGAGTTTAGTAATTCTATCATCTTGATGTTCATAGATGTTTCAACTAGCAAAGAAAAATGCTCCGATGGAACAAAAAAGATGAATATACTTGGAATTGTGGATTATTATGGATGTAAAAGGAGGGGACTAGGAAAAATCTACCTAAAGTCGGAAAATCTGCTAAAAATCACACTTTCTCTAAGCAACGCAAATAATCGATGTATATTCTGCGGCCAACAGATTAAAATAAATATTCAACCATAACAATGATTGAAATAGCAGCACGTTAGCTATGCAGTAGCTATGGGAAATGATATTAAGTAAACTAACAGTCTTCCAAGCCAATTGAATGAAATAGCAAACATCGAAGACAATTGAAGACATGGTTGGTTTAAAACAGTAGGAAACGCGTAAGTTGACTTGAAACAGACTTAATGTAGATACACTAGCATGCCCGAAACGATTGTGTGCACTAATCAATCGGCTCCTGCTTTGCTTGCTATAATGCTCATAACAAAATAAAACAACTTTAAATACAATACCTCTTAGTTTTCTATCAATCAGGTGCCAGCAATTTAAAAAATTAACCTTGATAGATTTCGTTTATACACTCTTATCTGAAACTTCGAACATTATTTAAAAAAGACACTTTTTCAGAGGCCGCAGAATATACATCGATTTTTTGCGTTGCTAAGAAAAGTGTGATTTTTAGCAATTTTCCGACTTTAGGTAGATTTTTCCTAGTCCCCTCCTTTTACATCCATAAGAATCCACAATTCCAAGTATATTCATCTTTTTTGTTCCATCGGAGCATTTATCTTTGCTAGTGCACTACTTTTAATTAGCGTGATTTCAGTACATCAGTCAGTAAACACAATCAGTAACATGCCACAATAATGAAAACAGTCCAAGAACGCGGAAAACAATATTGATCTTAACATCAGCATTATCCTTTTTAAACAAGACAACCTTATTGACACCATCCATTTTCAAATTAAAATTGCATTAAGCTATTTCTTCTTAATGTGCAGTTCCACTTATAATCAAGCACAAATATTTAACCAACGAATTCACATTGCAAATCCTCACTCAATCAATACACAAGCACAATGTGTTGTGACTTTTGAAATTGAAAACACCCAATTTTCAATTTTCAAATTGAAAATTGGATCAATTTTCAAATTGAAAATTGTGTGTTTGAATTTGCGATAAAGAAAATAATCAAAAGATAGTCACTTGGTTTATTTAAGCCGAGTAATGAAATAACGACCGTCCTCCAATTCCAAACTAAACGCGACTAATCTGATCACTATGAAAAAGTTTTGAAAAATGAGCTTGCTAAGCGAGAGTTGTAAACAAGAGAAACTTAAAGTTAAAACCTACCATTAAATTATTAAGAGAATTATAAAAGATTTTAAACTTTAAGAAAATGGAAAAGGCAGGATGTTGGTAAATTAGAAGGCAAAGTTTTTCGGCAAAAATTCAAAAACTTCACGCAAATATCAAATGTAAGGAACACTAACGCTTTGATTTGGTAGTAAAATAAATTTGTAGTATAGACTACATATTAACAACAAATGAATAGTGCAAACTTTACACAACTACTAGGTGTAGAGAATACTAACAGTTTACGGCTTATTAATGTACATGATTACAATAAAGCTGCATATCTTTGACGACTTCTGTGCACAGTAGTGTGGTTGCTGGTTCATTGTAAACCACTTTTGCAGGCAATTTACATCAATTAAACGATAGCCCTCCATGTACAAGATTTTGTGAAACATATTATAAACACGGCTAAGAAGGATTTAACTTTAATGCAACCCATTTAAGACAAAATTACATCTCTTCAATGATCTAAGTACACTTGAACATAATTTTTAAATCACTTTAGATTACTTTTGAGGGTAAACAAACTCACTTAATTGATGTCTCACATATAAATCCTTGAAAATTTCTTGACTTCAGTTACAAAGTCTCTGCAAGTCTATCGAATTAAGGTTAACACGTAATGTAAACTTTACACAAACACATAGCGTAAAGAATATTTTAGTTGGATTCGTAATTTTGATATTGCTCCGATATTTCTTTCAACATTTATGGAAAAATGAGTCTCCATAATGTTTTAAAGACAATAAACATTAGGTTTAAACCACTTTGCAATACTGCTGAGTGTAAGCAAGCGCACCCAACTGACGTATATATTTCATTCCCTGTAAATTTTTTTATCTCAGGAAAAAATTTCGGTTTTTGCAATGCTCTAGAACAAAGGCTAACATGCAGTGTAAAAAATTACTCGGATATTATGATCAACATTCATGAAAAAATTATGTCTCTACAATGGTCTGAGGACATATAAACAATGAGTGTAAACTACTTTACATCACTGTTGGATGTAAACAAACGCGCCTACGTGACGTCTCACATTTGATCACTTTGAAAACTTCTAGACTCCAGGAAAAATTAGGTTTCTGGAATGCTCAAAAACGAAGATAAATACATATGTAGTGTACACTTCATGTAAACACCTAGTGTAAAGAAGATTTTAGTCAGATTCGTAATTTTGATATTGTTCCGATATTACGATTAATATTTATGAAAAAATTAAGTCTACATAATGTTCTATGGGCAAACTAACAATTGGTGTAAACTACTTTACAACACCGTAGAGTGTAAACATATGCGCCAGACTGGCATATCAAATTTGGTTCCTGGTCCATTTCTAGACTTGATGAGCATGTCCCTGACTCGTAGCCGGAGAAGCAGGCAGAAAAAACAAGACAGAAACGCATTTAAAACTCCAAATTTTTGACTTTACACTCGCTAAATATTAATGTATAGACAATTTGCTTTGACTGTTCACCCGATATAAAGCGACTTTATTTTTATTCTACTCATAAGCGGAAAAATTTGGCAGAAAAATCTTAGTTAAAATCCGTTTTTTACACCATCCACTAGAGTGTAAACTTTAAACCCCAGGATCTAACTCACCATAGAGCATAAAAGACTTTGCTTATATGCAGAATGTAGCCCTTGATCCGCTCTACATTTCTGTCAGAAAACATTTTAAAAATCTCATAACCGGAGTTAGTATCGGACATAGGAAGGTTGAAAACTCGACCAAAAAGTGCTTTTTCACCCCCAGATTTTCGCACTCTTTACACTGCCGTTCAATAACTAATGCGAATTTCAAAAAACAAAAAAAGTATCATCTGTAGAATTCATCCCTCTATTATCCTATCCTGTTCAATCCTTCGAGTCTTCAATACTCAGTTGTTAACATGCCGCAGTAAAAAGGTCCCAAAATTTGTCCTATGTTATAACGTTACACAAAAGACTTTACACCTTCTTTACACAGTCAATTTTGAGTTTCAAGAAAAACAAAAAAACACGGGCAGCGAATTTTTTTATTATCTTTCTTTTAAAAAAACCGCACCTTCCAGAAGTGTCCTGTTATAGCTGTAGGGGGGGGGTGCACAGGTGTTGGGGGTACCCAAGTATATAATAGGTACGCGCTAACGCGCTACCTAAGATAAAATCACGATCAGCTATAGTCTTTCTCACACATACTTAGGGCATAAATTTTAAAAACTTTGTCCGAATTTCAAAAACTTTGTCCGACAATAAGCCGAGAGATTTCGATTATAGCATTGAATTGATATGTATATGTAATTAATCCGTCGGCTTACTTTAAAAAATGCTTCAAATTTATGCCCAAACTTATGTGAAACACTATAAGTAAGCGAATGCACCAAACTTTTGAGGGAGGTCAAATTTTTTCGCAAAACTCAAACAGCCACATAGTTGGTGATACAGAATGCAAAAGAAACACCCTTTTCGACATTGGTATCAAAAATAAGGGATCAAATGAGAAGCTTATTCAAATTCCAGTTCATGAGGAAGCTCTGCGCATGATGTTCCTTATTCTGGGGGTCGAAACCGCACATATGTAGCTTCTTCCCGAGAAATTTTTTTAAAAACCATTCTCCAGAATTCGCGAATTTCCAGAAAAAGTTTTATACAGGGTGCAGATTTTAGTGTTTTACACTATCTGTTCTCTCGAAAGTGTCAAATTTTCGTCGCTTTGCGCCAAATAGGTACTCATTGTCCGACTGTATTTTGCTCGATTGAATCGAATGCTTCTGATATCTTTGGAAATGTTCTTGTGGTTTTATGTTCTAGAAAGATAGAGCTTTGATAGAAAGGTCGTAAAACTATATTCTTGACGCTTATCAGTATTTTGACCTAAAAAAAGCGCTTTGAAATTTCGCCCCCCCCCCCCACGGCCCAACCCACCCCCTCCCGAATTCTGAAGCTGTGTATGTCCGGTGGAAACCCACATGGGCTTGGGTGGATCTGGCTGAACCCCCCGAAATCAGGCAAACCTCTCGAAAGTTTGACTGCTGCTCACCTATGGTCGAAAGTCCTCATGTGATCGCAACCAGTCGATACCATATGTAGGCGGGCAGCGTCAAAATTCTGGGAAAGGGACACAAGATTTTTCAAAGGTCAGAAAATGGTGTTAGAAATAGTGGTATGGTCAAAAACACTATTTTTAACGTTTCTCATCGAGCGCTATTAATTGGCATCATAAAATTGCGGGAAAAAATTTCAAAGTTGAATTTGGGGGGGGGAGTATTCGAGCCTTCTGGGGGGATGAATACCCCATCCCCCCACGCCCTACATGTGCTTGATACTTTAGTAGTCTTTTATAGGTTGATTTTATCTATCACGGACATTCGACAATACGACACAAACGTATGTACGTCACAAAATAAAACAAGAATGAAGGCTATTAAGAATGCAAAGATGCGATTCGCCAACAAGCAGAAAATTCATGAAAAATTGAGATAAACGTAGAGTTTAAACATTAGTAAAAGACGCATTCTTAGAAGGAAATTCATAGAAATCGAAAACAAAACGGGTTCACTCACGCTTTGAGAAAACACGTAAACGGAATAAAACAGTAATTAAATATCAAGAAACATAAAAAAGTGGATATAACTTTGAATAAACGATATACGACTAATAATCAAAATTGGATACCAAAATATATATAAAAAATATTAAATTAAAAATGCAACGAGCAAACATAAAAATAGAATAAATTAACAAAAAAATAAAATAAATAAAATAAAGATAAAAATAGATAAAAGTGACGCCTACAAGGGCAGAGTCTCTATGTTTAAGCATTTAACCCGTTTTATGATGTTTTATGCGTCGTAATAATGCCGTTCTGGTGTAGAAATTTGTATTGGTGCTGAGTTGGATTGTGTAGTAGTAAGGTCCGAAATTCGCACCATGTTCAAAATAGATTGTTCGAGCTCGGCGATTCGCGCCTATAGTTTAAGGTGTAGCAGCATGCTTTAAAGTGTAGTAGGGCCTGAATTTATTAAGGTCTTGTTATGACTATTCTTAGAACCAGGCAAAACTAGAGAAAAACGGAAAGTTCTGCTTTTTCCAAGACTATGTAGTACTAGAGAAATAGCTCTATGCTCTAAAATTAGAACATACCCTTAACATGTAGCATGCTATGGGATCTTGGACTCTGGGCTTTGTCATGTGCTTATGACTCATCGTCTGTTTGCATTGTGGAATAAAAAATAGAAGAGGCCGGCGCTTGGCGCCATGCTTGGAATAGAACGCTCGAGTTCGGCCTTTCGCGCCTTAGGCATCGCTGGAGGGTAACAAGTGAGTTGGGCGCTTCGCGCCTTTACTTTCGTGCTTTATTGTGTTATGGCCCGAAATTTGCCGCTTTGCGCTATGCTTAAAATAGAGTGCTCGAGTTCGGCGATTCGCGCTAAAGCAAGAAAGTTATGATTTCGTCCAGGGTAACCGACTGTGCATGAAAAGTTCGGCGCTTAATGATTTAGTTCGAGCCAAGGCGATTCGTGCCTATACTTTTATGTGTAGTGTGCTTTAATGTGTAGTCAGTATGGCCCAAAATTCGGCGATTCAAGTGGCTGAGGAAGCGGTTAAGTGCACTGTGTATTAAGAGCGTGCGTAGTAGAGTCTTAGTCCAAATAAAATCAGTATGCTTCAGCACAGTATGTGCTTAAGCACACAGACTCCAGAAGGTCCAGCTTTTCTACTTATAGATCTTGCACTTTTTGCGCCAATACAGTATATTGTATGTACGTAAATAGCATTGAAACTACGTTAGTTAATTCAAAGTTCTCTGATCGATTTCAAATATTTCTTCGAAAAAATTTTGGATTTATATTTTGCCTCATTTTGCAACACAAAATTTATTATTTTTTGGTTCTGGGGTCTCTTGATCACACATGAGCGGCAGCAAAATTCTGGGGGATCCGATGGGGCAAAATTGCCAAAAATAGCACCGAAAATTCAATTTTGGGGGTCTTCTGGATTCTGGGGTTTTAGATTCTCCACGCCCATGCTGGACCATAAATGTACTGCATGGAAATTCTGAGAAGACGCGCCGGTAAATTTTCAAAAAGTGTCTTTTAAACTTAAAAACTGAGTACTTATGCTTCATAAAAACAGTTTTTCAACCTTACACCCGGTTCCTGTTCTTTCTAGGAGAAAAAAATGGAAAAAACTGAATTTAATAATTTGAATAATTAAATTAAAATCATTAATAATTAATTAAATTTAAACTTAATCGATATTTCGAAAATTGAGTTCCACCCAAGATTTCGTGAAATATGCTATATGTGTGCATGTCGCTTTGAAAAAATTATCGAAGCAGACCCAAGAATTTTCATGCAGTACATACATATTGTGCGAAATCGTATTCAGGTTGTTTAAAAACCACTTTTGAATATAGCATCCTGAGAGAGAAACCGTTCCATTCCCAGCAAACGGTATTATACTAAAGTGTAAAAATAATATTGAAATATGTAAGAAATAATAATTTTGACAATGCAGCTGTCTTTATTTACAGTGCCTCGCCGATATCTACATACTGTTGAAAAGTTTAAACTTTACACTTACGCAACAACTGGAATGACTTTTTTGAGCGCACCAGCTTTTCAATTACGCATGACTGAACAAAGACGCGGGAGGTTTTGAATTTCTCCTACGAGAATACCGCAAGCCACACATGGGCGTGGGGGGAAGGGGTCGGGAATCCCCAGAATCTGGATGAGTCCAAAAAAACCGTTAGACCCCAAAACTAAATTTTTGGTGCCACTTTTTGGTGATTTCGTCCTATCGGACCCCCAAAATTTCGTCGCTGCACGTACATATATGCCGCAGCAACTGAGGATTCAATTTTCGATTATTTTTTACGATTTTCTTATGTCAGTCGATTAACAGAGCGTGGTGTGATTTCTACACAACAAATATCAAAAACGAATTTTGCTCCTTTCTCATTTTCACTTCTTTTTGAATATTTTTGATAAAAGCTCTAAATTTCAGCCCTACTGCTCACTTACGAGTCTAAAGACGACAAAAAATCGCATTTTACGCATGATTAGCAGATTTTCCAAGGCAATTTTTTGAGTTTTCCGAGAAATTTGAGATTCCGCCCGTCAGAAAATCCCAGATTCGACGCCATTGCAAACAAGGCGCCGGAAATTGCTCAGGAGAAAAAACAGCATGGTATACATTTCTCAAGGCGCTATCTACATACTTGCGTCAGAAATTCATGAAAAATGAAACATCCAGAGAATTTATGTAACGCTGGTGACTTTTAGACTCCGGATTCTTTCAGGTTCTGAGTGTTCATGTGCAGGTTTGCCAAGTTGGGGGGTTTTCCCCCATTTTGGGGGCTTTTTGAGGCCGTTAGCGATAGTTTTTAGCGATTGAGGTTTTTTGCGCCTAACCATTGGTTGGGGGTTCTTTTTAGGCAGTTTGAAGTTAAAATTGGGGTTTTTTTTGACAAGAGCACTTGGCAGCCCTGTTTATGGGCAGCAAAAAAATTCTGGGGGAAATCGCCAAAAATGTTACTAAAAATAGAATTCCGGGGTCTACAGTAATCTGCGAGGGGTGTACACCCCTACACACGCCCATGTGTAGTTCAGACCACAGCAGCCGAATTCTCGGAGTCAGATGGGGCAAAATTGTCCAAAAATAGCAACAAAAAATTAAGTTTAGGGTCATCGATTTTGCGGGGTTTCAGATTCTAAAAGTGTACAGTGTACACCATACATGTAACAGGAGAATAGGAGATCCCCACCCAAAGTTGGCTGTCCTCAAAGCCAGAACATTTTTGACCTCATCCGAATTTGGTGAAATTGACTTTTTAGCCGTTTTTGCCAAAAAGATCATGTAACCCCCATTCCCCGTAAAATCGCCGGGAACCTCCCAGCCGAATTTCGAGCCGTTACGCGTACGGTGTGAACCCCCACGCTCATGTATGCTTCAAACCACAGATGCATGGCCGGTCTAGAGGGAGACAAATATTGAACTTTTTGAGCCAAAATGACGTTTAAAGTGGTAAAAATGCTAAAATAAGGCTAAGAACTATTATTCTACAGTTTCTGGTTAGTTTTAACCAGTTTTTTAATAAACTTATTTCACTTTAATCGGTTTTTATTAGTCCACATTTTGCCTCGTTTTTCTCAGAAAATTTCCAATTTTTTTATAGGAGTCTACGCAATAAGCCAAAACTAGATACCATTTGCCATCAATTTATTGAAGAAGTGTAAACTAAGTTTATAACACTGCAAAGCGAATATTTCGGTACTTACTCAAATTACATCGAACGAAAAAAAATCAATCCAGCGAGTTTGTTCATATCGAAATCGGACACAGAAAAATTATCAAATTTTCACAGTAAATTGAACGTTGGACGATCGCTTGCTCGAGCTGGACGAATCGCTGAATAGGGCGCGGGAAATCAAATCCTGATCTAACTCCAAAATCGGATTTTGATCTACGTCCATCGGTTCCACTACTTTTTGTGCATTTTTTGCCAAATTTAAGACCCGTACAGTTTTTCCCGGTTGCCGAGCTATATTCGGAGCCTCAAGCCGATTAATTTTGTCCAAATTTGCGTTTACCAGCGTAATTTTCATCGGAACGCCTAAGATCGGATGAAAATTGATAGAAATCTGGATTTTTGGTCTTAATTTTACCGTAAGTTTTAGATATCCGAAGATGGAAAAAATGATTTCGGCGCAAAGAATAATTGCACTTGGCGTACGCGCCGCGCCTGAATTCTGGGAAAGTCGAAAAATTCTCAAAGGTCGATAATGTCGAAAAATTCATGGTAGGGGGGTAAATTGGAGCATTTTTGACCTTTCTCATCGGGCTCCTTAAATTTGCATCAAAATATCAACAAAATAGGAGAAAGGCTCAAAAATTTTATTTCGGTTTCCAGACCGCATGTTCACTTTGGGGGGGGGGGGTTTGATTTTTGGTCGATTTTAAGTGTCACGTACGCCGTGATTCGAAGCGTTTATATTATTCGTGAAATATGCATATTTAAAAAATACATAATTTAAGCAATGTTTTTCTTTCAATGTTAAATTTCGTAAATATCATGTTTTGAGGCAATATTATATTATTCTGTTTCTTCTTATATTATGATATTCGAAATATCGATGCTGAAATTTGAATTGCAGTGTTTGAAAATGCTTATGGAGTACACTATTTTAACGTAACGATAATGCATTATTCCAAAACTGTAGTAATTAAATTAGTAACCTACGCCCGTGTAATTATATGAAAAAGGCGAAGTTGAAGGCGAATAAAGCGGTTCTATGGAAGAGTATGGTCAAAACCAGATAAAACCGGTTTCTGGAACCAGACTGAGCAGACAGATGAAGCACACTAAATTAATCGCTAGAATGTCAAAAACCTTGTTTACATGATTTTATTCGAAATAAATGACCGGAAAAAGGAAGAAATGACAAATTAGAAAACCAAAAATTGGCCAAGGAAACTGATGGAAAACCACCAAAAGCCAATCAGAAAATGAGTATGGAAATCATTGGGCCGCACACAAAAAATAGCTCAACAACTGACCTACTCTCTAAGCTTTTAATATAGAGTTTAGAAAGGTCGCAAGAGGTCAAAGCATGAAACGAAAATTACCGTTAAACTCGTAAACAAGTGTTATAAGCTGAGCGCAAAATAGCTAAAAATAATTAATCAAAAAGGCGCCAAAAGCGCCGATCGCCTATATAAGCGGCACGAATCAAAGTCTGGGCTCATTTCCTTCCCTTTGACCTAGTTTCTCGATCAGACGTACTCACGTCCGTTCCGTCCCGACGCATAGCCGTCTGGCTATACGGAATCCCGAACCTTGTTTTGTTTCGCCCGTCCGTTCGTCATCCTTGATTTTAATCGTTACGCACACACCGGATTACCGAAATTTGTAAGTTTTCATGGGTTTCCTTTTTAATAAAATTATAAATCGTTGGCCTATCGTTATACTCCTATCGACATCTTCAAGAAGAATTCCACCCCCAAACACTGTAGCTGAGCGAACTTATAAAAATCAAACGCGAATTAGCTACTTCGAGAATAAACAGTGAATATTTAGTGGGGCGAAAGTCGGGCGTGACATAAGCAAGTTGGCATGATTTCCGTATTCTGCCCCTTATTTTATCAGTAAAATTTAGCATTTTATTCATTCAGAGCGTTCGAAATTCTAGAACCATTCCTCTTGTGATATATAGGTCTGGCGTACTTGTATCGGGGATGATCCTCAGTTGAAATTATAGTGTAAATAATACTTTGAAATGCCTTTTTTGGGCTCAAAATCGGTAGATTCGCTTCAAAAAGATCATTCAATTCGGCGTTCTGACGATGCTCTGTTGGTTTAGAGCGTGAAAAAGATGACACAAATAATTTCGAATCCTAGGGAATCAGGCACGTAGCTCTGAGGGGTGGGGGAATGGGGGGGGTCCGGACTCCCCCGAAATTCAGAAAAATAGGACTCTTTGAACGTCGTTTTGTACCATTTTTGGCATTTTTGGGCTTGGTCCCGTCCAAAATAAAATGGCCAGCTACGTGCCTGGGGGGTAAGAACCTTTCTTAAATACCACACCAAATCCCCAAGATCATGTAAGACCCTGAAGTTAAAATACCCCTCCTCCCTGCGGGAATAAGCGAAAACGATAGATGCAAAAGATGCTCGAGTCTGTACAAAGAGACTAGAACTTATGCAATGATTGATTTCAGAGTGTTTAATGCACGTGACCACACATGAACATGGGGGGTTTACCCCCTCAGAAGTTGAAACCCCCAGGTTACTGTAGACCCCCAGAATTCTGTTTTCAGTAAAATTTTTGGCAATTTTACCCAGCCTCACCCCCCACAATTTTCTTGCTGCTTACGTATGCGCGTGACATTGTGCCGTAAAATGCGCGAAAAAATTAGCTCATCCCTTCCTCGCGCTTAGTCCATAAAATAGGCCTAATTTAAATTCCAAATTGTTAAGCCAAACCCCAAATTCTTCACGGAGGCTTGCGTGTCGGCCTAACGAAGCTCAATATTTTTAAAACTAGTTTCAACCAGAATAAAGTCGATTTCTAAGCCCGATTCGATCAAGGCATTAGGCAGGCTCAAGCCGACTTAAGCGAAAACCGAATCTTTAAGTCTGGTCTAAGCCAGAGTTAAGTCAGTTTTTAAAGCCGGCCCAAACAGAGCTCAAACTACTATTAGACCCGTTTTCAACATTCCATAAGGAGAGCAGTTTACACTAGATTTGAACAGCCTAAAGTCGGTATTAACTTAAGCAACAAGGGGTATAAAATTTAAAATGAATCAACCTCATTATTCATAAAACTGTTTGGGCGCGTTTCTAAGCATACATAAGCATACATATTTTACTACATCATTACTTTAGTCATTATCGAATACTGCAATCTAAACAATTATTAATAATCGATCCGCAAGACGCTTTTTTCGACAAAAACTTTCAATTTATTTTTAAATTTGTAAATTTGATTTCCCATTTTTTAGCTCTTATATTTTTTTAAGCTAGCTCTCAGACCCATGGACACACATATACATACGTACACGCCTAAAGTAATTTTAAAATTCACAAAACGCTTCTTTATACCATATTATGTGCGATTTTATACTATAAGCAGGAGTGATTTAGGGGGTGGGGCGGCCGCCTCCCCCCGTTGGCCCAAAATAGTGCGCAAAATTAACGATTTTTGAGCGATTTTTGGCGATTTTCTAGCTAAAACGGCTAATTTTTCCGCCCAAGTCAGGGTTCCGCCCCCCTTAGAGGTACCGCCCCCTTAGGAAAATCCTAGATCCGCCACTGACTATAAGAATTACGAAATTCGGAAATATATAAAACTGCTCTATTATCGTATTCACTTTTTGTACTCAATGTTCAAATTTCGAGGGAAATTCAGATTTTTTACTCTTTCTCGTCTGTCGTAATATATATTTTTGAATTTTCTAATAATAAAACGATTATAAAAATTCGAAAAACTCGTCTGCACTATTTTTAATTTTTTTCTTCAGTCCAGTCATTAAGATGAAAAAAGTTCTTTGTATTCAGGTTTTCGTCAATTACATTTACTTTTATTTATTTTATTTTATTCAATTATTTACATTGTTCATTATGATTATGATTTAATATTCTTTTATTTATTTAATTCAATGATTATCCGAAATTTTATTCATTAATTATCATTATCAGCATACGTGGGGCAGCAAGAAAAATCTGGGGGTGCAAGATTTTTTGAAGGTCTAAAAATGGCCTTAAAAATATTGGTATGGCGATAAAAACACCATTTTTCGACGTTTCTCGTCAATCACTATCCATTGGCATCAAAAAATTGCGAAAAAACGAAAAAAATTTCAAAAGTTGAATTCTGGAGGGGGTATTTTGGTTTCTGGGGGGTGCATACCCCCCAAACCTTCCCACGCCCAGGTGTGATTATCAGTAGGACCCCGGAATGTGAGAACAATTTCCAGAAATTTAATTTTTATCTTCCTTACAATCATATTATCACAATTGGAATATTTGCTTATTTTTATCTATTTTTATTTTTTCTCTATAAATGTTTTTTGTGTAAATATAATAATTGGCAAGTGAAAATCAGATCTTTTAAAGTATTTTTTTAAATTTTAGACATTCATTTCCTTTCCTGCTCAATCTGCCTAAATTTGAAAGTAAAGTCCAAAATTGTTTACATTTTTGATCAATTTTTTGAAACGCCGAAATTTAGTGGTTCCTATTTTTTACAACAATTTATTTAGTTTTATTGTTATTTCAATTTGATCTTTTGCATCAAGAATTTATTTTTATTAATTTTTATATTCGCCCGAGGACATATTATTGATTTTCTTAATATTTAATTACAAAACTTCGAAAACATTTGATTTTTTATTTTCTGCTTTCACTCTTACATTTTAGTATTTCCTTCTCCTTTATTTTTTGACTGAGCAATTCATTTTAATCCTCATTTTGTTCATTATTTATTTATTTATTTATCCATTTATGTATTCATTTATTTATCGATTTATTCATCTATTTATGTAATTAGTCGATTAATTAATTTATTTATTCAATTATTTTCAGTTCTTTATTTATTTACTCTTTATTTATTTTTCATTAATTTATTCATTGATTTCTTTATTTACTCGTTGATTTATTCATTTACTGATTTGTTTATGTCTGATTGGCCGAGATTGATTTCTCTATTTGCTTGATCGATTGCCTGCTTGCTTGCTAACTTGCATAATTAATTAATCAATTAATTGATTAAATTATTTCTTCATTTATTAATTAATTAATTATGTAAAAATTAATTAATTATTTATTTAATTAATTTATCTTCTTTATTTGTTAGTAATTATCTGGTATTTATTTTTTATTTAATATTTTAATACCAAATCCTGATTTATTTACTTGTAATAAGCATTAAAAATTCAAAAAATATTCTCTTAAAATTTTTAATCATATTCTTAACAATGTGGTCTGTTTTGAGGATTTTAAAAGTTTTTATAAATTTAAATTATGATTGCGAATTTTCTCGAACAACGAATTAATCATTTATTTGCATATTTGTTCTTTTCACTTAATTATCTAAACTTCTATTATTCATTATTATTTTTCAGAATTGAATGATTGATATAAAAAATGAGGATCATTCTCATCCCTTATTTTTCTATTTTTACTTAATTTAGTTTCAACTTGATTTATTGCATTCAGACAGGAAAATTCATTCGTTTGATATTATTTTCTATTAGTCGTTTGTTTATTTCTATTTATTTAATTATTTGCGTTCCTAAAAAACGGTTCGAAACTCTACAATTGCTCATTATTTTCCGATTTGCATATTTTTTACTCTTTCTATTTTTTTCAGATGGGATTGTGGAATTTGTAAATTTTTTGAGAATTTTTATTCTTTTGGCAATTTTCTTATACCATGTGAGCATAACAGCACATGGGTTCAAAGGTGGGCGGCACCAAAGTTCTTGGGGAGTGAAACCTTTTAAAGCGTCAAAAAAAGTTCTTAAAAATAATGTTATGGCGGAAAACACTATTTTTCAACGTGTCTCATCGAGCACAATCCATTAGCATCAAATAATTGCAAAAAAGCAAAAAAAATCAAAAATTGAATTCAGGGTGGGGTGGGGGGTACTTTCGTTCCATGGTGAGGATATTCGGCCTTCTGGGGGGTGCATACCAAACGTGTTATTGGGGAGGGGGTTTAGGGTTGGGGGTTTGACCCTCATAATGGCAACTGACCCCCGCAAAATGGCTGCGACTCCTCCCAGAATTGCAATTTTTTTTTTGTAAAAGTTAGTAAAAGTAGTAAAAAATGTGCCTTTTAGGCATTTTTAGCTTATTTTTAACTCAAAAATCTTGAATTTTTGGCGCCCATTTTTGACTATATTTTGTTCAATTTACTCAATTCTTTAAAATTTATCTAAAGATTCCTTTAGCGTTTTCATGTTCTAGAAAGAGCGAGCATTGTCTGAAACGTTAAATAACAGTGTTTTAGACGAGTACCTATCGTTTTGAGCCCAAAATAACACTTCTTAAAAATGTATGGGCCTGACCCCCCACCTGATTCCCATGCTGTACATGTATGCTGCAAACTCCCCCACACCCACGTGTGGGTCTTAGTTTTTGGACAACCTAAACCCCAAAATTTAAACCACAGAATCAAATTTTAAATACGGATTTTTCGGGTTTTTACCATCAATTTTTGGGCACGCTTTAGGCAATTAAAAGTTTTAGCCCCAGAATTTTTGAACTGCTTATGTGCATAATACACACATACATTTCTTTTATTATCTAGCATTAATTCTTTTATTATCTTTTCTGTACATTCAGTTTATTTTTATGAATTTTATTGAAACCTATATAAATTTTTACGTTTCAATCTTTATTTGTACGAATCACCTACATTTTAGAATTGAAAAAAATTCAAAAACTTGCGCTTTTGGTCCATTATTTGTTTCTAATTGTCGATTTTACTCTTTCTCATGATTTCATTACAATTTAGACATTTTATCGATATTTTCATTTTTTATGAGTATGAGTCAAAGACTTAGAATCAATTTTTTGATTTTTCGGCCCAAAATATGCGAGGTTGGCGGCTTGACAACCAAAAAAAAGAAAAGAAATATAAAAAGATCGGACAAACAAACATATGGATGAGAATAACTAATAAATAAAACGCAAATAGATGAAAACGAACGCGATTTCGTACATGAAAAAATCCGAATAATAAATAAATAAATAAAACAATCAAATAATTAATAGAAAAACAAATAAATAAATAAATAGATAAATAGAAAAATAAATAAATAAAACAATCGAGTAATTAATAGAAAAAGAAATAAATGAATGAATAAATAAATAGATTAATAGAAAAAATAAATAAATAAATAAATAAATCAAACAATTAATAGAAAAACAAATAAATAAATAAATAGATAAATAGAAAAATAAATAAATAAAACAATCAATAGAAAAACAAATAAATAAATAAATAGAAAAATAAATAAATAAAACAATCAAATAATTAATAGAAAAACAAATAAATGAATAAATAGATAAATAGAAAAATAAATAAATAAAACAATCAAGTAATTAATAGAAAAACAAATAAATGAATGAATAAATATATAGATCAATAGAAAAATGAATAAATAAATCAATCAAACAATTAATAGAAAAACAAATAAATAAATAATTGATTTATATCGCACCTTTTATATCATATTAATTTTTTTAATAAATCACCATCAAGCTCTCTGTTGTTAAATTCGGTTAAAGCCTTTTTGGCATCTTCGACGCGTTTGAAAATAGCATAGGCGTGGCCTTGCTTGACCAATCGGGATTCGATCAAAGCTCCCATGCAACCGAACAGTTCCTAGCGATAATTTTTATAATTTTATAATAAATTTATTTATTAATACTTATATTTTATTTATTTAGTTTTATAAGAAATTTATCAATTTATAAACCATAGATGGGCGGCACCAAAATTCTGGGGTGCAAAGGTCAAAAAATGGTCTTAAAAATGGTGGTATGGCGAAATAACACCATTTCTCAACGTTTCTAATCGAGAACTATCCATAGTTAGGCATAAAAAATTGCGAAAAAACAACAAAAAAATTCAAAAAATTGAATTCTGGGCTGAATGAGGATACCCCCCAAACTCCCCCCGACGCCCACATGTGTTATAAACGTTTCTAACAATATTTATAAAAATGATTTATTAGGAGATGAGTCAATAACAAAAAAACCAAAAAGCCGACGGTTCGAAGCAAATCGAGCATGAATAAATAAATAACAAATCATAATAATAATATAAATAAAAATAAATAAATAAATAAAGCACAATACACAAATAAGCATTGGAAAAAGACGATTTACCTCTATAACGGGTACAAAAATTAAAGCCGACGGTTTAAATGAGCATGAATAAATTGAGTATGACTGTAAACACCAGACGAGCACAGTAAGGGAATTCTGGGGAGGGGGAGATTTTAGAGTTCCTTTTTTGGGCCCAAAAATGGTAGGTACGCGTCAAAAACATCGTTTTTCGTCGATTCTGACGAAGTTACATTTTTTTAGAGCATAAAAACATTAGAAAAATGTCTAAAAAATCAAGAAGTAAAACAAATTGAACAAAATATAGTCAAAATATGAGAATATGGCGCGAGGCGCCGAAAAATTTGGCATTTTTGAGCAAATAGATGGCTAAAAACGTCTAAAAAGCAATTTTTCTAAAAAGTTTTGCAAAATTTCTGGGAACTTTTGGAAAATCACGATTTCTGGAGGGGTGGGTGGGTTGGCAGGTGGAAAAATTTCCGGGATGAGGGTGAAAATCTTCCTGCGAGGTGAAACTCCCCCAAATCATGTATAGTAATCACTAATGTGAAATAAGGGATTCAATTAGAAAAACTGCACCAAATAAAAATATTTATTATAAATGTAAAAATGAATTATTAATCTTAATGAATAATAAGACATCTACAGAATACTCAATTATTTATATACTTAATGAAACATAACTAACGGTTATTAATGAGTGCTAATTAAAGTTACAATCGTGGATGTTTTTTTTCGAAAATAGTCTTTAATAATTGAGATTTTTACAATAAAATCATACTTCTCAGCATGTACATAAGCTTCACAATAATAAAGTGTAAAGTAAGATAGCAAAAAGGTACGCAAATTAAGGCAAATCAAGATTGGCGTAATAAAAGGTAAGGTAAAGAAGCAAGGTACACAGTTTAAACAAAGCAAGGTAGTGTAAAGGATTTTATTTCAAATTTAAATGATATCTAAATTTAAAAAATTCAGAATGAAATAATTAATAATTACTCTATTTCTCTTAAAATATGTATAATAATTTTTTTTATTGATTTAGTAGAATAACATTGATTCGTATTTTTTGAAGTTTTCGGTAAAAGTTTATTTCGGCAGTGGACGATTATTCTGCTTGTAAAATTTAGCAAATCGACTCGATTCGGGAAGCAGTTTAAATATAAAACTCCGTTTAAACGTTATAGCACAAAAAAAAAAGATAAATCGTGGAATTTTAGAAATTTTTGTGCAAATTGATGCGAAATATTTTAATTATGAGTTTAATGAATAGCGAATATCGCCATTTTATCCCCAATTTACTATTATAATCACCAATCATAAATCTGTGTTTATTTTATCGTTTAAACACGTTACAACACCAATCTTGATACTGTCACTGCATTTCCTGCAAATTCACTTCTGTTTAAACTATTATTGAGATAAAAAATGAAAAATAGAAAAAAATTACGCAAAAAAATTATTTTTTATTTTATTTATTTTATTTTTATATTTTTTTTTCTGCCGACCTTCACATCATCGTCGGATACTGTAGCACTCAGGTTCGTAACGACCAATTTGTAGCCCTTTGGAATAGATTTGGCGGCAGTGGGGGCGGTCGAAAGGCGATCGAACACCGAAGGTGTACTGTAAGATTTTTTGGCTAGCGATTCGCGCGCCTCGTGACGCGAAGTTTCGGCTTGCTATAGCGAAAACAAAGCGAAAAAAATTTCGAAAAAGTAAAAAGTAAAGCATACTGATAAGGTGAAAGCAAAATATCCTTGTCTTTTTTCAATAATTTTTCTAAATTTGTTCAAACTCCGCATTTTTCAATTTTTCGCATTTCCGGTCTTTGATTATATGCAGGGATGGATTTAGGGGCGGGGGCGGCCGCCCCCCATTGGCCTAAAATAGTGCGCAAAATTAAGCATTTTTTGAGCGATTTTCAGCTTAAAACGGCTAATTTTTCCGCCCAAGTCAGGGTTCCGCCCCCCCCCCCTTAGAGGTACCGCCCCCCCTAGGAAAATCCTAGATCCGCCACTGATTATATGAGTCTATCTATATCAATGGATTTATTTATAATTACTTGCAATGCTTTTAAAAACGATTTTCCATTAGAATCCGCGTTGCTTCGATTGTCGCTGCGATTTATCGATTGATTTGGTCGCTGTAGAGCAAACAAAAAGAGCGGCATGATGAAAGAAATCAAGAAAGCATAAAAAAATGAATTGATAAATTTGAATTTTAATCAACAAAACAACTTCGCAGTTTGAAGCGCAAATACATTTTACCATAAAACGAGAAATAATGCCCAGAAATAAACTTAAAAAATTACAAGGCAACCATACACTAGGCATATAAATCATGTATATATATGCAATATGCACAGCTGGTGATTCAATGGGCCATTATGTTAAAAAACTGAAAAAACCTGATGAAAAAAAATTCAAAATTTGAAAAAAAAACGTTATTTCAATAATTTTTAGTTCTGTGATTAAAGTTAATAATAATTTGGATCAAACTAGACAGACAGCCTTCTTAAGCTCGAATTAGCCCAGGGGCGGATTTAGGGGGCGGGGGCGGCCGCCCCGCCCATTGGCCCAAAATAAAACGAAAAATTAAGCATTTTGAGCGATTTTTAGCGGATTTTCGGGTCAAAACGGCTAATTTTTCCGCCCAAGTCAGGGTTCCGCCCCCCGTTAGGGGTACCGCCCCCTTAGGAAAATCCTAGATCCGCCACTGAATTAGCCGACAATTTTTTTAGTTTTCGATCATTTTAATAATTGACTTTGTGCGCCAATGTTTGTAGTGTTTCAAAAATTTCTTAAAAATAAAATCATTGAATTGGCTGTAATCAACCAAAAATTATGATTTATTTTTAGAATTAATGATAAAATAATGGGGATGAAATTTTTGAACTTAATTTTTGGAAATTTTAAAGTAGACGAACTGAAAATTCTTAGGAAGCGCAGGCGACCTTTTGTGCGCTGTTAGGGTACAAAGTCATCCTTCGTCGTCAGGCTAGTAGCTCTGGGGAAATGGGGTGGGGTCCAGACCACCCAAAATTCAGAAAAAAACCTGAAAAATAGGACTTTTTAAACGTTATTTTGTGCTATTTTCGGCCTTTTTGGATCCCGGACCCCCCAAAATTTGTGTTGGTAACCCATAAAATAAGACGGCCAGCTTCGTGCCTCTTCGTCGTGCCCAAAATGCTATCTGACATGTATCTACACTACAAATATATAAAACTCAAGATTTATGGGTATTTTCGGGAAAAATTTTTTCCGGCATCATATTTTTCGAAAAGCTAAGATAACTTTCTGTCATTTATTCAAATAATACATGTTCTTAACTAAAAACCGGCAAGCAAGCCACTTTTTGACGAAAAATTACAGAAAAAAACGTCTGAAGAGACTCCGGAATTATATTTTTGGAGCCGATTCGGCCCTCTAATCCGAGCGATGAGAGCTGCTTAAATTTTAACGCACATGGGCCAACCTTACAATTTGTGACTTTCGTCTAGTTTAACTTTCAACTACAAAAAAATAAAAACCCGAGACGAAAAAGCTGACGTTGCTAGCTTTAAACGGAACGAAACAATGTCAAACGTACGCTGATATATCGAATAATACGCATAATTTTAATTTGAATTAAACATGAAAATATCCGTTTCGGTTATTGCCTAGTTTGATTATAATTACAATGCTCGAAATCATTTACGTAGCATTACAATTTTTCAGAAAAAAAATTTGGAAGAGGGTAATCAGCACACGTCAGCGGGGGTGGAGGTTGCATCCCTAAGAAGGCCGAATAACCCCCCCCAAGAAACCAAAATACCCCTCTGCCAATGGACAGTGCTCGATGAGAAACGTTGAAAAATGGTGGTTTTTTCGCCATACACCATTTTCAAGACGATTTTTTGACCTTTAAAAAGCTTGCACCCCCAGAATTATGGTGCTGACCATCTTACGGTATAGTCAGTCGTCTTTAGAATGTTTTTATTTTTTGGCTGAAATTGACAAAGACGCCTAAAAACGGTCTAAAAACGCAACTTTGCCCAAAACTCACGCGGGAGGTCAAAAATCTGTCTGTTGTGGGAATAGGGAGGACTAACTTTAGATGGGAAGATTCCCATCCTATGTTGCAAGCATAATTTTAGTGTAAACATACGTTTAAACGAACTCTAGCATTAAGCTTTGCTGGATTTCGTTGCTGCAGATCATTGTAAACCTAAAAACGACTTAGATGCGAGCTGGCGTGGATTCAAATGCAAATGGATTGAAAAATTATAAAAATACATAGAAAAAACCAATAAGTGTAAAACAGGCGAAAATGATTTGAAACAAGTAACCAGGCCCTCAAAACACGAAAGACAATTCTAAATTAACAAGCGATATAAATGTAAAGCTATTTTCGAAATTCAGTCCTCGATTTAAACAGAGGCGAGAAAAGTAGCTAAATTCAACTTTACAAATTTCTAACTGCGGCTAATATGAGCAATTCTTTGAACTTGTTGCATTAAATGGACAAAAAATGTCATTGTTAAAACGTGTAAAATTGTTTGGCAGGTTTTCAGCTTTCTACGTGTTGCAGCGGCGTCTTTAAACCCCATTTGTGATATTGTTTAAAGCCGAGACCTTTTGCATTGTATCACATCAACGAGTATATTTCACTTAACAAAATTATTAGTATATTATCTAAACCCATATATGTAATGGCATAAAAATTTTTTTGGGGGGGGGGTTCCGGCCATTTTTAGGGAGGGGTAACTGACTAATCAATTTTCGGCCAAAAACGGCCAAAAAACACTTAAAGACGGCCAAAAATTTGATTTTTCCCAGAAATTGGTCGGGGGGGGGGTCGACTTTGGGTGGGGGATCCCCCATACCCCATCTTACATGTATGTCTAAACCCCAGAGCAGAGTAGGTGTATATGTATATAGGGGCAAAAAACGCATATTGTCAAAAGAAATTGTAAATTAGTGGCAGAACCGTTCAAACCTTCGACATTTGAACTAGATTAGGATCGTGTGTAAACAAGTCGCCGTAGGCAGCTCAAAAACCGCTGTCAGCTGGTCAAATTTTTTTAAAAATGTAAACAAAGATCTTTTCATCTATCTAGTGCAAATAGTCTCAAACTTTTATTTCCGCATTAAACAAAATTAAGACGTGTAATCTGTTTTAGGCCACCCTGTACGTATTCCAGCATGTATATACATACTTATATGTAACGCAAAATAATCCAAAAATTTAAAGATAAACAAGGAGTATGAATTATTTCGTTCCAAAAAAAAGAGAGGGATTTAGAAATATATAAAAAATAAAATTAAAACAAAAAGAACGCACTGTGCATCTTAAAAAATGTTGGTTCCTCGAACAAAAGTTGAAAATGTCGTTTTTTTAATTTGTTCAATTTGGAAAAAATATGTAAACAAAACATCTGAGAAAAAGAAAGAATCAGTGTTTTTTGCACAATGTCCGTTTGTACGTGTACAAAGATAGTCCCCAAAAGTCTTTGTACATTTTGTACATGCAAAATTTTGTGAACTGGTACAGTAGCGATTTTAGTGTAGTAAAACAAGGTTTTTCGACCTTTGGTAGTGTATTTCAGCTAACTGGGTTTCTGGACGCCAAAAATCACTTAAAATTGTCTCAAAACGGCGCAAAGCGCCGGAAAATTGGAAATTTTTCCATTCTAAACGCAAATTCTGCCATTTTAAAGATATATAGGACAGACAATGACTCCCTTCGACGCGAAGCGCCGAAAATTTTCGGGAATTTTATACCTTTTTACAGTTTTTGTCATCCTAAAATTGTCTTTGTACATGTATATACAAAGACGGTCCTGAAAAGTCTTTGTATATCGGGAAAAATCTTTGCCGAATACAAAAAAATCGTAGAAAGAATATGTCAAAAATACATATATAATAAAGGATAATAGAGAAAAAGAGAAGAACGACGTGAATTCTACATAAGGACTAGTACTGTGCAGATAAAAGAGAATAAAAGATAAAACGAAATAAAAACAGACAAGCAAGGCAGTCAAAAATATAAAAGTTTTTTGCCGTCCACAAACCAGCAACAATATTTTTATTCAAATAAATATATCCATTTAGGAATCGCACAATTTTACACTAATAATTAAGAATTTAGATTAGTTACAGATTTAGATTTAGATTTTGCATTTGTATTTCATTTATTAAGTATCATTAGATTAAAATGCTAAGCTTTCAAATTTTAGACCAAAAATTGAACGATCACGGGCGTATGCAAGGAAGGGTAGGGGAGGGGTGGGGCGGCCGCCCCCTGAGCCCAAAAAAATTTGGGAAAGGTAAGATAATGGATGGTAAAATAATGAAAATTGGCATCTTTTTATCCAAAAATCTCATAATTTTTGGCACTTCGCGTTGTAAGATCATTATTTTCCATAAGTTTGGGTCAAACGCGGCCAAAAACCTAATTCTTCATAGCCTATTATGAGAAAATATAATTTTTTGAAAAAGTTAGGATTTTATTAGCTTAATGGATGTTCCAAAAGGTCAGAAAATGCACTTTATTTTGTCTACAGCCAAACATATATCGAAACGTAGGGTCACCAAGTTTTGGACCCCGTCCCCTAAAAAATCCAGCGTACACCCCTGGATGTATGTAAGTCGTACGCGCATGTTTTATAGTTTAATCAAACCATCTTCGAGAGAAGAGCACGCGGTGGGCGTGGTGAGGGGTCACGGGGGAAAGGTGAATTTTTAGCTAAAACAGGAGAAAAGCTCCTAAAAGTGGCCAAAAAACATGAAAAGTTCGCCAAAAATCGGACGAAGGAATATTAGAATATTTCCGACTCTAAGAAGATACGGGAACGACCAACTTTGGGTAAAAGATCCACTCGTCTCCCTTTAACATGTATTTTCCAAACAACCTTCAGCGTAAGCCTGTTTCCTAATCCGTCCTAAGAATAGCCTTTTCTGTTATTTTCCATTGCTATTTTCGAAAATATGAGATTTATTTATTGTCAAAAAATATGAGATTCATTATGACTAACTATCATAGTTTCCCAAGGTCGAAAAATCAGCGGGTGAAATCCCAAAATTTAGGTCCACTAAATTAAGACTCTAGCCTTTTTTGCAGGTAAAATATGAAAAATGGCTAAAACATCCTATACAGCATGTTTTAATGTGAAAAAATGCATTTTTAACTACTTTTTGTTCCATTCTGACTAGTTTTGTCACTCTTATAAGTAAATAATAAAAGAATTCATCGAGAATTTTGACTTTTCAGATAATTTTGACTTCATTCTAGGTATTTTATGGGTAAGCAAAACAGAAATGTATTAGTTGGCGCGAAGCGCCGAAAATATTTTAATATCTTCGCTGCTTTTGTACGCAAAAATCGTGCAGGAAATGTTTGATAAGTCAAAATCGTGCGACAGTGATTCAAGTCTCGGACCCTGAGGTGGGGGTAATACCCCCTCTCACCCTCACCTATGGGAATGTGTGCTAACTATATATAAATGTTTATAACTATAAAAAGAGAAAATTCCTCATACAAACCCCCAGTGTTGTATAGCTTAATCTTCTGTTATTACGAAAGTAGAAAAAAATTCCATTTATGAATTTTCGGCACAAAATAATCAGAAAAACATGAAGTCTGCTTAAGTCGTTAGAACTAGAAACTTCATTCAGTATATCTTCTATCTGCTAAATATTGGAGGAAATAAAAATACATAATTGCTTGAACAAGTTTGAATAATAAAATCACATGGTAATTATTGCGCAGCCTATGTTAACAATTGTTACATTTATAACATTAGTTTTTGTACCTTAAATCAGCAATGATACATTTTAAAGGTAAATTTTTTATGAACGAGTAATTTGAAGAAATTTCTAAAAAAGGTTTGTTTAATACAGTTTCGTTAAAAATTTGTTACTTATATGAGCAGCAAAAAAAGATGAAAAATAAATCGAAGCTTAAAATAAGAAATTTACAAAAATATTAAGTTAAAATCTAATTAAACGCTACTGAAGCTACTAGTTTGTAACTGTAAAGGAAAAAGGACATTCGCAAGCATTCTAACTTAATAATATTGTGGAAAACACACGAAAAAATTTAGACAAAAAAAGTGAAAAAATCGAAATTTCATCGCAACGGTGATCGGAGAATTCAACAATTCTTGAATAATTTCAACATTTAAACTTTGCATTATCATCCAGTCTAGATCACACGTGGGCGCGGGGGAGGGGTTTAGGGGCATGCACCCCAACCCCACCATTTTAAAGACCATTTTTTGACCTTTTAAAAATCTTACACCCCCCTCAGAATTTTGGTGCTGCCCACCTCCAGACCACCACTCTATTGCAATTTGATCTCAATGTTATCGTGGGGAGAGGGAGAGGAGAGAGGGTTTCATCAGCCCTTCCCAGAAAAATTTTCACCTCCCCCTCCCTAAAATGCGTGATTTTTCGAAAAATTCCAAAAATTCGTAAAAAAGGTGAGCTATTGTTTTAAGGTATTTGCTACATTTTGTTTTTCATTTTTTATATTTATTTATTTTATTTTTCATACTCTTTACGTTTTTTATTTATTTTACATTTTGTGAAAACATTCACATTATTTCATGAAAAGTTAAATTTTTTAGAATTGTATCCATCAAAAAATATGAAAATTGCTCTTTTAAGCGTTTTCAGCTATCAGTTAGCTCAAAAAAACCAAATTTTCAGCGTTTCCCGCAGTTTACTCATTTTTTACTATACATCCTGTTCAACTTATTCGATTTTTTTAAAATTTTTAAATTTGTTAGAAAATTTTTCATGTTATTATGTTCTGAAATATAAGGCATCGTCAGAATTGACAAAAAAATGGTGTTTTTGACGCCTATCCATCAGTTTTGAGCCAAAACAGGGCATTTTGAAAATCCACACCCTCCTTAAAATTCCCATACCATGCGTATCTGTTGATTTAAATTTATTTAATTCAATTTAATCCACTTCTCAAATCTCCATGTATTTAAATAATGTCATGACTCCATCCAACAAATTACGAAAGTCTTGTTTTCGGGTTTTCAGGTCATTAAATATTGGCAGAAACGAAAACATTTTGACTTTTTTGACTCCAATGGCCCAAGAACGTTCACAAAATTGCCTACAATAAGGATGTCAATTTTCAAGGTGCTACAAGTACATAATCGAACAATGTACATAATGCGGTAGTTTTCTCCAGCATCTAAAAGCATCAGTTTAAACAGCTCGGAAAACATTGTTGAATTATTTAAATTAATTTTGTTTGATTAATTTTAATAAATAAAATGCCCCTGCATGATAAAAAAATCAAATTGAAAAAAAATTTAGAAAAAAATTGATCAAACCATGTATGAAGCTGAAGAAATTAAGCGATATACCCAGCTAATCCAATTTATATAAAGTCGTATATTTATATTTATATCAATTTACAAATATTTCAAATTTATACATTTACACCTGTATCCAATGTATTCAGAATCTTTCTGAACACTTTAGCTAACTACAAATAGGATGCTATGTAAAGCACCGTCTGTTTTCACCCCTACCGATCTCTGCCCAGAGTGGTAGGCGGTTTTCAAATTTCTTTTACTAATTAAACGCCAAAATTTTAATAACAAAAAATTGGAGCATACCAACCATACGTGGGCAGCAAGAAAATTCTAGGGGGGGGGGTGCAAGATTTCTTGAAGGTCAAAAAATGGCCTTAAACATGGGGGTATGCCGATAAAAACACCATTTTTCGACGTTTCTCATCAAGCACTATCCATTGGCATCAAAAAATTGCGAGAAAACGATAAAAAATTTCAAAAATTGAATTCTGGGGGCGTATTTTGATTTCTGAGGGGGGGGTGTATTTTGCTTTATGGGGGTGCATACCCCCAACCCCCCCACACGCCCAGATGTGATACGAACCAATAATTCGGGAGCAGGCGTGTAAGAGATTTTGGAAGTGGGGAATTTCAGGCATCAAATGGCATACGCATCGAAGGAAGAGCGCGCAATGTATAAATAATTTTGAAGGCAAATAAAAGTTTAGAGTAAAAAATTAAAAATTAAAAAAATTTAAAAAAATACGAGTATAATGGTTGTAAAGTCAAACAAAGGGATTACCGTCCTAGTGAAGCCAGGATTGATGCGCATTGGAGCTCGTAGGTCACGAAAGTCGTTTAGCTGTCGTGCATTGCCCTAAATGTACGATTATCTTGAGAATGTGATATAAAAAATATTATTATTGATTTTTTCATTTTTAACAATGTACCAAAATACAAAATCTGACATACTGGACACCTTTCCACCTGAACACAGTCTAAAAACAAGTATAGATTATGCAAATTGTGTTGAATGGCCCCGTCAACAAATTCTTTATTCCTTTGCACCGGGCGAAGATTTTGAGGCATATGTGCATATGTGGGCAGCAAGAAAATTCTGGGGGGGGGGTCAGGATGAGTAAAATTGCCAAAAATATTACTAAAAATAGAATTCTGGGGGTGGTCTACAGTAATCTGGGGGTTTCAACTTTTGGAGGTACAACCCCTAACGCCCATGCGTGCGTATGTGTATGGAAAAACATTAGCTTTTAATACTCAGTTACACCAGTAAAAGGCACGTTTAAGGCAAAAATCTACTGATTTTAGAAATTTCAAACATTTTCTATAAAAAATTTAGAAATCTGAAACAGACGGTAAGAAAAGAAACAAAAACATTTCTAAGAGCCGACCATTTGTCCTAAAATTGGGGAACATACAAGATCATGGAAATTGTTGGGGCTTTCACCAGACATGCACAGCATGGGATTTCTGGGGGAGGGTGAAATGTAAAGTGCCATTTCCTGGCCCAAAAATGGTGAGTACGCGTCAAAAGCACCGTTATTCGGCGTTTCGGACGATGCTCTATCTTTCTAAAGCGTAAAATCATAAGAAATTAAAAAAATAATGATAAAGTCGAACAAACTGAAAAAATATAATCCAAACATGATAACATGGCGCGAAGCGCCGAAAATTTGACACTTTTAAGCGAATATATAGCTGAAAACGCTAAAAAAAGCACCTTGCCTACGAACTTTTCGGAAATTTTTGGGAACTTTCGAAAAACTGCGAATTCTGGGGCAGATTGAAAAAATTCAGTGCGGGGGAGAGGGGGGTGGAAATTTTTCTGGGGGATGAAATCCCATAAATCTCCACCCCAAGATCATGTATGGCTTTCAAAATTTTTTTCAACCCCAGAATTTTTGATTTTCCAAAAAAATCGTAGAAAAATGTTGTTTTAACCTTTTTTAGCGATATTTTGGCTCCAAGGTGTCAACTTTTCGGCGTTTCGCGCTATGTATGTACTCATTTTTTTACTATATTCTCTTCAATTTCACTCGATTTTCCGAATTTTCCCACATATAACATTCTAGAAAAAAAGAGCATGATCAGAAACGTCAAAAAATATGTTTTTGCCGCATATTCATCCTTTTTTAGCCCAGGAAAAAGACACTTAAAAAATTGCTGGTTCCGCTAGCGGATGAAATATCAGAAGACGTACTCTGTTTCGGTTTGTAATTAATCGATTCTCATTGCGTTGCTGGTTCCTAAACGGCGTACGATTCGGCACAGGCCTATTGTCAAACTTTCTAGCGGACCGCTTAGTAAGAGAAATCAAGCTTTTGGGCTTCACTGATTCAAAATACCGATTCCTTGGGTTAAAATTCAATTTACGCGACGACTGCGGTACGTTCAGATTAGCGTTTCCGAATCTTCGAAATTGATTTCTAGCCGTTAATTTACGAGCGATATATTTCGCTGCTCTGGATAAATCGATTTTATCCCTCGCATCCATAAAATTTGTTCTATGACTACGCACCATTTCCTATTCGAAATGTTGCGTATAAGACGTAATCAATGGCAGATCTACGATTTTTCTGAGGGGGGGGCGGGACCATACATGATCTTGGGGAGATGAGGGGTTTTCACCCCCGCAGAATCATTTTTCACCCCCCGCAAAAAATTTTTAACCCTCCCCCCACGGTTTTTTTTGTACTCGGCAAAGATTTTTCCCGATGTACAAAGACTTTTCGGGACCGTCTTTGTACATGTACAAAGATTTTTGGGAAGACAAAAATTGCAAAAAAGGTCTAAAATTCGGGAAAATTTCGGCGCTTCGCGCCGAAATAAGTAATTGTGTGTTCTATATATCTTTATAATGGCAGAAATTGCATTTCAAAAGTAAAAACGTCAAATTTTTCGGCGCTTCGCGCCGTTTTAAGACGATTCTTAGTGATTTTTACCCTTTGAGACCCAGAAATTAGCTAAAACACACTATGAAAAGTTGGAGAACTCTGTTTTTACCACACTAAAGTCGCTGCTATACCATATTATAGTGCCCAAAAATTTTGTGTGTACAAAATGTACAAAGATTTTTAGGAAGACAAAAACTGTAAAAAGGTGTAAAATTCCCACAATTTTCGGCGCTTCGCTCCGAACTGATAAATTATTTGTCCTATATATCTTTAAAATGGCAGAATTTGCATTTAGAATGGAAAAATGTCAACATTTTTCGGCGCTTCGCGCCGTTTTCAGATAATTTTTAGTATTTTTTGGCGTCAGAAACCCAGAAATTAGCTATAATACACTACCAAAGATCGAAAACCCTGTTTAACCACACTAAAATCGCTACTGTATTATAGTATAGTACACAAAAATTTGCATGTACAAAATGTACAAAGACTTTTGGGGACCATCTTTGTACATGTACAAACGGACCTTGTACAAAAAAAAACACTGCCTCCCCCAGAATTGGCGATTTTCCAAAAGTTTCCTAAACTTACCTGAAAATTGCTAGAAAAAGTGTATTTTTAAGAGTTTTTAGCTATCTATTTGCTCAAAATCGCCTAATTTTCGGCGTTTCGCGCCACATATTCATGTTTTAAGCGATATATTGGTCAATTTATTCGACTTTTTTCGAAATTTTTTCATGATTTTATGCTCTAAAAGGATAGAGTATCGTCAGAAACGCCAAAAACGATGTTTTTTAACGCGTACCGGCCATTTTTGGGCCCAAAAAAGGCACTTTAGGTTTTCGCCCCCCCCCCAGAATTCCGATGCTGTGCATGTATGGACGGGACGCCTAATTTTCCTAAAATAGTCAAAAATAGGTCCAAAAATTGACGCTTCGCGCGAAAAACATCGTTTTTCGGAATTGGACATTATCTACTTTTATTTAAAATCAGTATTGACGCAACATTTTTTGATAAATTTTGAAATTTCCGACAATTTTATGCGAAAAAATCATTAAACTTCCTTAAGTTGAGCGAAATTCTGGCGCGAAGCGCCTGAAACGTTGTGAAGTTTAGACGGAGAGACGCTCAGAAGCTTGATTTACTGCTTGATTTCCTGTGTTTGCAGTAATGAAATGAACGCAAAAGTCAAAAATTTTTGATTGGAAATATAAGAAAACTATGCTAAAATAGCTGTTTCTGCTCTTGAAAGTGTTTCGAAACCCATTCCATGAATTAAAATGGCTTTCAAGTCGCCAAGAAAGTAAATAAATGCCAATAATTGGTATTATCCGGCGCGTACCGCCGATAAAATTCGAGAAATAATGGCCACTGACGGCCGAAAATGATTGCAAATTGCATATCAATTCTTTATCGCAAAATATTTTAGGTCTGTGGGGGCCACCCCAACGCCCCCTTTAAATTCGCCCCTGGGCGTAATTGCTCATAAAAGTAGATACAGACAGCTCTCACCACAAAAGTTAAACTATCAACAGTCCCTAAAGTCCTCTTAAGGATTTGCCCATGTTAACACAGGACGTTGCTTTATGTTTTGCATTGAAGTGCTGAAATGCATGGCGACGTCTATGTTATAACCACCTCAATCTTTGAGAGACCTTCTAGAAATGTAAGTTGTTCAAATTTTTATGTGAGAATTATTCACATGTGCGCGTTGCCCCAATAACGAGATTTAAAAGCTCCATAGTCATTTAATTTTTATGCAGTATATTCTGCATGCATGCATTAGCTTATCTTTTCTGTTGCTCTACAAGTTTTACAGCATAAGGGTAGCCGAGATTTTCGCCAGGAGAAATCCCGAAGAAAAAATTTTGTATCTAAAAAACTTATAAAAACGGGTGGGGACCGTTGAATAAAATGTTTTTTTTAGGCTTTTCACATCGTCCTACACTATTCAAGCGATGAAAAAAATTTTTTCGAAGTTTTGTACGCATTTGACGGAAAAAAGCTTATAATGCGCGCGAAGCTCTAATTTTTTGACTTTTCCTACAATTAAGCGAAAGATTCTACTAAGAGATAGAAGAAATCGGCGCGCAGCGCGAATTTTCGATTTTACGTCGCAGAACAGCATCATACAATCATATTGCTCAGTTCTTGAACATGTCAAAATTTTAATCAGGGGATTCCCCCCGCCGGCTACGCCAGTGTTTACAGTGAAAATAAGATGTACAAGCAACTTTTCATCAAAAGCGCATTTTAGCTTGTTAGTCGTTTTTCTGCAGTACTGTAAATAAAGCTAACGTGACACGTCTGGAGCAACTTTTATTTAAATTTGCGTAATTTAGAAGCGAGCAGATATCATCTTTCGAACCGACCTTAGCCTGCCAGAGCATATGCACAAAAACGGCTTTTCTTTTCGATTTATTCAGATGCAACTGGCTTCTTCATTCAGTCAATAGCTCTGCTTTTATTTTTCCTTTGATTTTGCATGAAAGTTTTCTTAAATCAATGCTAATTTCGTAGAACGACTAAGGTGCAATCAGATCTTAATCCGGTAATTAGGGGCATAAGTCAATTTATGTAACTCAATTTCAAGCAAAATATTTCGCAGTCATTAATACTTAATGTTTTGGATTTTGTCTTGTAGTAAGATCCATTCTTAATTCATTTGTGCTAATATAAACTTAATACAACATTAAATGTCCTCCCAGAGAAATCAACTTAAGTGATTTTTAGTAAATTTAGAATGAATTAAAAACAAACGACTAATTCCAGTGCACCAGACGCACCGCATGCTTAAATTGACATGCATAATTTGTCTGATTGCTAAGGAACAATATTAAATATTTGTATTTGTATTTTTTGCCTGATCGCCAAGGAACAATAACTGTTGACTTCCGTGCGAACTAATGCAATTTCCAATCAACCAAAGCACTCTGGAGTAGATTTAAAAGCTAAACATGGATGGGAATGAAATTATATTTTGTCGCAACGTATATATACTTTATTTTGCCGTTTTTTTGTTCGAAGAATTTATTAGAGCACAAAATGAATACAAAATTTCGATTTTTCACCTCAGGAAATACCAAGAAGCTATTCGCACATGCAAACGAACGAATTCATGTGTAGTACATTATTAAAACGATGCAATGTTATGTCGACTGCAGGGGTGCTTAAGCTTTTGAGCGGCACTGTATGTGAACAGCTGAGCATTTAGCACTCTTTTTCTTCAAAAACTTAGCTTCTTTATGTAAAAAATGCATGAGTACATTCAGATCAAATGAGCATCGGGCAGACGCAATGTCATTTCCGAGGGAGTGTCTAAATACTGAATATTTAGCTAATATAAATGGGTTCCGTCAGAAATCCGTAAAAAACAAGTTTGATCAAGAACTGGCCATTGTTGACCAACTTAATTCGTGGTTTACGAGAATAGGTATATAAGAGTAATCTAAGATGAGTGCTCTAGTTAAGTCACTGGCGTAGCCAGTGGGAAGTGAGGGAATTCCTACTTCCCTAAAGGAAAATTTTGACATGTTCAAGAAATGAGCAATATGGTTGCATGATGCTGTTCTGCGATGTAAATCGAAAAAGTTGGCGCTTTGCGCTGATTACTTCACTCTTTTAGCAGTTTCTATCGTTTTATTGCAGTATAACTAGAAGAAATTAACGCTTCGAAGAATTAGTAATAAGCGTACGTGGGCAGCAAGAAAATTCTGGGAGGGGGGTGCAAGATTTTTCAAAGGTAAAAAAATGGCCTTAAAATGGTGGTATGGCGTAACAAACACCATACGTTCCTCATCAAGCACAATCCATTGGCATCAAAAAATTGCGAGAAAAACGAAAAAAATTTCAAAAATTGAATTCTGGGAGGGGGCATTTTGATTTCTGGGGGTATTTTGGTTTCTCGGGGGTGCATACCCCCAAACCCCCACGCGAAGGTGTGGTAATAAGCATTTTTTGTCAAAAACGTAAAAAATTTCAAAAAAGTTTTTTCATTGCATAAATAGTGCAGGACGACGTGAAAACCCCAGAAAACGAGTTATTTAATGGCCCAACCCGTTTTTAAGGGTCTTTTATATATAAATTTTTTTTTGGATTCCCTGGCGAAAATTCTGCTTACGCCTATGAGTTAGAGTACTAAGGAAAATAAATCTAAGAAAAAACATGATGCCATATTTCAAAAAGTCAACAGAAAGGAATTCGGTTCAGGGGCGGATTTAAAAGGCGAGCCGCCCCCCCCCTTGGCCCAGAATAGTGCGCAAAATTTAGGATTTTTGAGCGATTTTTAGCGATTTTCGGGTTAAAACGGCTAATTTCTCCGCCCAAGTCAGGATTCCGCCCCCCCCCCCCTTAGGGGAACCGCCCCCCTTTGGAAAATCCCAGATCCGCCACTGATTCGGTTCAAACATTGGTAATCAGATCGGAGGTAATTCTTGTGACGGAAGCCAAAAATTTTTTACTCTGTAGTGTTGCCAACCCAAATTCTGAAAAACCTCAAGTCACTGGCCGAAAAAACCTCAAAAATTAAGCTAACACGTAAAAACTTAGAAATGATTTCTATCCAGCGTAAAATAGTGATATGAGGCTTTATAGAAATCGTGTACGATTTTTACATTAACATAAATCATTTTTAATATATCTAATTTTGCACCTATTTATTTGTCACAATTGAAGAAAAGAATATCATTATTCCGAAGAAAACAATAAAGAAAAAACCCTTATGCAAAGACGTAGAAGCAAAGCTTCGAAAAATCTGGCTGTTTCTTGCAGCTAACTGCGCGTTTATTAAAATTTTAGCTCAAAGGAAATAGATCCAAGCCCTTATCGAGGATTTTGTTCCGGAGTGTCAGCTAATTTTTGACGATCATAAAAGAAGTATTCAATAAGATTTTTTACATCCACTAAAGTTTTAGACTTTGCAAATTTTGCTACCCAGGTATATACCTTCGATAAAGGTGAAAATGCTAGAGACGCCTTCTATTTTATAGCTGAGGGACTTTTGTGGCGAATTCAAGCGCCTCCCAACTGCGTCCAGGGAAGTCCCAGAAAATTTTTTTAATATGAGCGCCTTAACATTGAGTCATATAATATACATTTTACAACATCAGCCGAATATCTGTTCTAAATTCAGCTTAAAAATAGTTAAAGTTAAAGCTCATCACAAAAATTCATCATCCTAAGTACCCGGTATTACTTTGCTTGCAGTAAGTGGTTACAGTTTTCCTAGGTTTTTTGAATGCGCTGATTCCATCGATGACATTTTTAAAGTACAGACTCATGAGCATAAGCGAGAAAAAGCCTCGGCAGAATAAAAAGCATAAATATGTCTAAACAGCTGTGGTAAGAAGCAGGGTGCTGGCTTCATACATGTACAGCATGGGACTTCTGGGGGTCAGGCCCAAAAATCTTTAAAGAGCGCCTTTTTGGGCTAAAACACGTAGGGCACACGTCAAAAAAAACACTGTTTCTTGACGTTTCAGACAATGCTCGTTCTTTCTAGAACATAAAAAAACGAACAAAAACGTTGAAAAAAATTTGAGAAAATTGAGTAAATTGAAGAACATGTAGTAAAAAAATGCGTATATGGCGCAAAGTACCAAAAATTTGAAATTTTTGAACCAAAAATGAGCTAAAAATTCTTTATAAAGACCACATTCTAGAAATTTTTTCAATTTTTACAAATAACTGATAGTTCTGGGGGGAGGGTCGCAGCCTTTTTGCGGGGAGTCAGTTGCCATTTTGTGAGGGTAAAAACCCTTTTCCAACCCCCCCCAAGAACACGACTGGCTGGCACCAGTCTGAATCCTTAATCCTTGGAAATTATTCTAAACATTCACTGGGTCGTTGTTATCAACGTCCTAGAAGCTTGAGCTCAGTTGTGTGCATTCAAATTGGTGCCAGCGCATGGGCTAAGCCTGAGATAAATGGGGCAAAAATTGTGGAGCGAGCGAAGAAGGCGGAAAAATTTTTGTCCCGTTTGTGCCATATGCTTAGCCCATGTCTGGCATCAATCTGAATCCTCAAGCAATCCTAGAAACCTCTCCGATGATATTAATTCAGAAAATTCATTAATAAAGCTTCTTCCAATATCGAAATGAAGCGGACGTCGTCGATTGGCAAAGACGTCGGACTTTGAATCAAGACGTCCAAGGTTCGAGTCCAGCAAGCAGCAATTTGAAAATGTAATCACTAGAGTAGGCACATGCGAAAACACTGGAAAACCGAAAGTGAGTGCTACTAGAAGCGTTTAGGTACTGCAAGCAAAGTAATCTTACACGCAAAAGATAGGTGTGCACCAGGCGCACTAATACCGGGGCATGGGTTCCTATCCATGCTGAGTAACCGATCTTAGGATTATTTAACGCGAAGCGCCGAAAATTACCGCATTTCTACGATTTTTAGCTCGAATTCGGACTTTTCAGGTAATTAACCCATAGTCAGGTATCGCGAATGAGTTCAAGCACGTTCGTTTATGCAAACTTTAGCTTAAATCTATACGCGCGCAGTCGATAGAGTACAATCACCTAAATTAAGTCTAAACTGGAATATGCGTGACGTGAAGTGGTTTTTTCCATATTCGGCAAAGATTTGTCCTAATGTATATACAAAAAAACATTTCAGGGTCGTCTCTGTACATAGACACACTGGCGTAGCCAGTGGGGGAAGAGGGGGAATTTCCCCATGGGAAAAATTTTTACATTTTCAAAAAGTGAGCAATATGGTTGCGTGATGCTGTTTTGCGATGAAAAATCGAAAAATTTGGTGCTTCGCGCCGGTTTATTCTATTATTTGGCAATTTTTACCGTTTTATCGGTGGAAAATTAAAAAATTAGCGCTTCGCGCGCATAAGAAGCAATTTTTCCATCAAAAACATGAAAATTTTTTTTGAGAAAATTTAATCTTTTAATGGCTTAAATCGTGCAATATGATGTGAAAAGCCCAAAAACACGTTATTTAACGACCCCGCGCGTTTTTACGCGTTTTTTTAGACGAAAAAATTTTTTTTCGAATTTTCCCCCTGGCGAAAATCCTTTCTACGCCTATGCATAGACATAGATTTTTGGGACGACAAAAACGTAAAAAGATGTGAATTTCTCAAGAGAAATAAGTAATTGTCTGTCTTATTCATCTTAAAAATGGCAGAATTTGCATTTAGAATGGAAAATTGTCAAATTTTTCGGCGCTTCGCGCCGTTTTGCGACACTTTTTAGAGATTTTGGCGTCAGAAACCCAAAAATTAGCTAAAATACACTACCAAAGATCGAAAAACCATGTTTTAACACACATTGAATTCATTACTGTTCCGTCTTATAGTACACTAAACTTTACTTCTTTCTTTCAAAAATTTACAAAGACTTTTGGGGACCATCTTTGTACATGTAAAAAAAACACTGGGAATAACTAACTAGCTACCCTCCAAAATTTTTGAAGGGAATAGGAACGGTGCGACTTTTCATTGTGTTCAAGCAGTAAGCAGTAGTGATCGACCGGGGCGACTTTTTTGGCCGGGGCCGGGGCGGTACCGGGGCTAGAAAAAATCCCCGGCCGGGGCCGGGGCCGGGACTGGCCAGGGTTAGACAAGGAAATATTATTGCATGACACATACTTGGGGCGGGCATAGGAAAAGAAATAATGAGCGACTGCTCCATTCAGTAGTAAATGACAAGCGCAAAGTTAGGTGCGCCTTTTCATATCAAGTTTTATTACTATTTATGTCACAAGAAACAAATTTAGTCCAGTGTATCCATTGTCTGAATCATCAATAAAGTCTATGTCGCTGCTATTAGCACACTCTATATCATTTGAATCTTCGCTACTGTTACTGCTGCTGCAGCGATTGGATGCAATAGGTATTGGATGTAATAAATGAGACATCACACATTCCTATAATGGGGGAGGGATATTACCCCCTCAGGGTCCAAGACACAAGTCACTGTCAGACGATTTTTGGTGAAAACCTTTTGAATTTTTTGAACTTAATTTTTTAGTATGGCAAAAGTGTACCTAACTACTAGAATTTCACGAAGTGATACATTATTTTAGAATGTGAGCTAGAGTAAATAGATAAACTATCACTATAAAACATGCATGTAATCGCTAAAAACTTTATGAGGGCCCTCAGTATACATGTAACGGCTGGAAATCTAGGGTAGGGGTCCCTCGCCATTTTTAGAAGGAGGGGGTTAGCGACTAGATCGAAAATGGTAAAAACACATAAAAATAGCCAAAAAAGCGCAAGTTTTCGCCAAAAAATGGGGGAGGGTGGTCAAATACTTTCTGACTTTCAAGGAAGTTTGGGGCTTCAAAGCGTGGATGAGGGATGGCCCATACCCCTGTCACGTATATTTCTTGGTCATTTTCAGGGGAAGGGGGTAAGCGGCTCCATTTTGCAGCCGCTTACCCCCATGAAAATCTTTAACATGGTAGAATTCGCAATAAGGAATTCTACACCTTTTTACAATTTTGTTCTTCAAAAATCTTTGTACATGTACAAAGACAGTCCTGAAACGTCTTTGTACATCAGCAAAAATCTTCGCCGAATACAAAAAGACCGTGCTTCTAGATGTGATAATTCGGCCTGAATTTAGTTGATAATATCAGTTCGGCGCGAAGTGCCGAAATTTTTATGAGCTTTTGATGGAATTCACACATGAAACTCGACTGAGAAAGCTAAAACAACTTGTACTACAAAATCAGAAATATTACAAAAATTGTAATATGCGAATTAAATCTTGTAATAAGCAACACTGCGCTTAGAATGGAAAAATGGAAAAATGTCAATTATTCAGAAACCCCAAATTAGCCAAATACACTACTAAACGTCGAAAAACTATGTTCCACCACACTGAAATCGTTACTGTACCATATTGAAGTATACAAAAATTTACATGTACAAAACGGTGTTTTTTTTGTATTTGCCAAAGATTTTTCCCGATGTACAAAGACTTTTCAGGACTATCTTTGTACATGTACAAAGATTTTTGGGAAGATAAAAACTCCGATATGAAAAATTGTCTGTCCTATATATCTTTAAAATGGCAAAATTTGTATTTAGAATGGAAAAATGTCAAATTTTTAGGCGCTTCGCGCCGTTTTGAGACAATTTCAGTAATTTTTGGCGTTAGAAACCCAGAAATTAGCTAAAATATACAATCAAAAGTCAAAAGACCCTGTTTTATCATACTAAAATCGCTACTGTATTATATTATAGTAACCAAAAATTTGTGTGTACAAAATGTACAAAGACTTTTGGGGACCATCTTTGTACACGCACAAACGGACCGTGTACAAAAAAAACACTGGTACAAAATGTACAAAGACTTTTGGATACCATCTTTGTTCATGTATATACAAAGGTACATTGTACAAAAAAACACTGTCACATACTGATAGTTTGCAAAAATGTGTATGTTTAAAAATATATTTATATAATATAGCTACAAAAGTTTGTTAGCTCATACAAAGACCTTTTTGGAGATCTTTGTACAAGCACAAGAAGCTCGTACAACAAAATAGAGTCGGCTAATAATAGTCCACCACTTAATTTTCTGGTCCTCCAATTTGGGTCTTCACCCCTCCCTCAACTCTTGACCTTAGGAAACTATTTGAGACATATTTAGTTTATCGGATCGGACGCAATTCTGCAGCGTAGTTTACATTCGCCTATAATTAACCTCCGTCCTAATAACTATTACACAAGAAACGCATTTTGAAGCACGCGATTCCCATTCAATTAAATGTAAAAGTGTTTTTTGTAAAAATAGTTTGTCGAAAACGTACAATTTCCAACTAGAAATAGAAGGTATTAGTCAACTCTAAATTTTTAGCCATAGCTATAAATGAATGAGTTAAAAGTAGCATTCAGTTCAAATAAGTTAAGTGGAGGAATCGAAAACACGCAGATTTTCCTGAACATTATTTCAGTAAAAGCTCATTTATACACAGAAGCAAAGTTATAACAAGGACTAAGTAAGTATTAGAGCTGTGCCGGGGCCGCCTTTTTTGCCGGGGCCGGGGCCTGGCCGGGGCCAATAATAGCGTGCTTTACCATGCTCATAGTACGACCCTGCCCTACCCCTTATATGTACCTATGCATATATTCTTGCTTGTAGATATGCACGTCAAGCGTTAATATTTGTTGGGATTACAAGATATAACAGAACATGGGCATCGGGGGATCTAGACCACCCAGAATTCACATTCTCCCCCCCAAAAAAATCCGCTAGACCTTGCAGAAATTGATTTTCAAAATTTTTTTCTGTTTTTCTGCGGTTTTTTGATGCTAATCGATAGCTCTCATTGAGAAACGCGAGAAAACGGTGTTTTTTCGCTCTATCATAATATATATATATATATATATATATATATATATATATATATATATATATATATATATATATATATATATATATATATATATATATATATATACAGGGGCGTAGGCAGGATTTTTCTAAGGGGGGGCGGTCCAAAATTGGTGACCCTATATTTAGGGATATGGTCGCCGGGCGCCAAATAAAGTGCATTTTCTGACGTTTGCGAACATGCTCTATCCGTTAAGCTCATTACATTCAATTGTTCGAAAAAATTTTTATTTTCTCCTAATAAGCTATGAAAAATGACGTTTCTTCGGCCGCGCTTGGGCCTAAGTGAACGAAAATAATGATTCTACGGCAGCGAAGCGCCGAAAACTTTGAGAATTTTCGATAAAATGATGCCAATTTTCATGCATTTCCTTACCTTTCCAAAATTATTTTTGGGCTAAGGGTGGAGCAGCTATAAAAAATGACGCTTTTTGGCCGCGCTTGGGCCTAAATAAACGAAAATAATGATTCTACGTAGCGAAGCGCCGAAAATTTTGGGAATTTTCGATAAAATGATGCCAATTTTCATGCATTCCCTTACCTTTCCAAAATTATTTTTGGGCTAAGGGTGGAGCAGCTATAAAAAATGACGCTTTTTGGCCGCGCTTGGGCCTAAATAAACGAAAATAATGATTCTACGGCACGAAGCGCCGAAAATTTTGGGAATTTTCGATAAAATGATGCCAATTTTCATGCATTCCCTTACCTTTCCAAAATTATTTTTGGGCTAAGGGTGGAGCAGCTATAAAAAATGACGCTTTTTGGCCGCGCTTGGGCCTAAATAAACGAAAATAAGGATTCTACGGCGCGAAGCGCCGAAAATTTTGGGAATTTTCGATAAAATGATGCCAATTTTCATGCATTCCCTTTCCAAAATTATTTTTTGGGCTAAGGGGGAAGGCAGCCGCCCCCCGCCCCCCCTGCCTACGCCCATGTATATATATATATATATATATATATATATATATATATATATATATATATATATATATATATATATATATATATATATATATGTGTGTATATATATATATATATATATATATATATATATATATATATATATATATATATATATATATATATATATATATATATATATATATATATATATATATATATATATATATATATATATATATATATATATATATATATATATATATATATATATATATATATATATATATATATATATATATATATATATATATATATATATATATATATATATATATATATATATATATATATATATATATATATATATATATATATATATATATATATATATATATATATATATATATATATATATATATATATATATATATATATATATATATATATATATATATATATATATATATATATACAGGCCCGTATCCAGGATTTTATTTCAGGGGGGGCCGAAAATTTTGAGACCAGATATCTCGAGAACCATCAGGAGATAGGCGAAAATAAAGACAGTTTTGAACGTATCTCGGCGAGCTCTATACAACGGTGAAGAAAAATTTCAACAAAAAATTAAAAAATTTTCACTTTATTCCATTTTGATATACAGCAAATTTATCATTCAAGCTGATTTCTCATCACCTAATCGGCGAATTATTTCTTATCTCTTGCCTTTGTACTTAATCATTGTGCCTTACAGAGAAAAACAATACGGATAATTAATAATTCGGCGCAAAGCGCCAAAAAATTGACATGCTCTGCATATCAACCTCAAATTTGAGCAGTTTTGAGCGGACTAGAAGACAAAAAAACATGTATAAACAATAGATACGGCGCGAAGCGCCGGAAAAAATTTCATGTTTCCTATGTCATAACTCAAATTTGAGCTGTTTTGAGTGAGCTAGAAGGCAAAAACTATAACTAAACAATGAATCCGGCGCACAGCGCTAGAAAAAAATTGACATGCTCTCTATATCTAACTCTAGTTTGAGTGATTTTTAGCGGTTCAGAAGACAAAACTATACGTAAACAATAAATCCGGCGCGAATCGCCGGAAAATTTTCAGTTTACTAGCTCAAAAGTACGCTAAAAACCTGTTTAGGCGCTGTTTCAGACGCACTTCGCCAATTATTCATTTTTCCCTTCGGGGACCCTTAGGAGAAACAAAAAATTTTTCCCCATTTTGGGGGGTAGGCCCCCCGCCCTCCTGGATACAGGCCTGTTCCCATGTCATAACTCAAATTTGAGCTGTTTTGAGTGAGCTATAGAAGGCAAAAACTATAGCTAAACAATGAATCCGGCGCAAAGCGTTAGAAAAAATTGACATACTTTCTATGTCTAACTCAAATTTGAGCAATTTGCAGCGGTTTAGAAGACAAAACCTTACATAAACAATGAATCCGGCGCGAAGCGCCGAAAATTTTGTGTTTTCTTGCTCAAAAGTACGCTAAAAACCTGTTTTGGCGGTGTATCAGACCAACTTCGCCAATTTTTCATTTTTCCCTTTGGGGGACCCTTGGGAAAAACAAAAATTTTTTCCCATTTCGGGGGGGGGGGGCAGGCCCCCCCCCCCCCTGACGGGCCTGTATATATATATATATATATATATATATATATATATATATATATATATATATATATATATATATATATATATATATATATATATATATATATATATATATATATATATATATATATATATATATATATATATATATATATATATATATATATATATATATATATATATATATATATATATATATATATATATATATATATATATATATATATATATATATATATATATATATATATATATATATATATATATATATATATATATATATATATATATATATATATATATATATATATATATATATATATATATATATATATATATATATATATATATATATATATATATATATATATATATATATATATATATATATATATATATATATATATATATATATATATATATATATATATATATATATATATATATATATATATATATATTATGAGGCACTTTTTGACTTTTTGGACCCCCTAGAATTTTTGAGCTGCCCATGTATGGATTTAACTCCTCTGACTTGGATGCGTTTTTCAATGTGCTTTACTTTGCACTTTTTTTAGGCTTATTATTCTATTTGTTCTGATATACGTAGCTGTCTGCTACCAAGCAAGCTGGAAATGCTCGTCTATATGAATTGCAATTTAAAATATGTCAATTTTGATTATTAACTAGAAATTTGCACCAATCTGGCATAGTGAAATAAAGATTTGAATTAGCAAGATCTGTGGTTTGCTTGAAATTGAGTTTCAAGGTAAATCTGCCCAGGACATTATCAATTTTCTATATTATAATCAACTCTAACTTTGGCCCCGGCCCCGGTGCCGGGGCCAGCCTGGCCCCGGCCCGGGGCCGGGGCCTAGGCCCCGGCGCCGGGGCCGGGGCCGGGGTCTGGCCCCAGCACAGCTCTAGTAAGTATACATATATTCTAATCAGTACAGTTCTCAAAATTAACACTTGCTCATTGATTAATAAGTGCCAGTATCACAGCCTATACAAAATACGAATTAAACTAAATTTTTCCCCGGCCCCGGCCATTTTTTGACCTTGCCCCGGCCGGGGCCGGGGATGCTGAAAAATGGCCGGGGATTGCCGGGCCGGGGCCGGGGCGCCGGTCGATCACTAGTAAGCAGTCAATAAAAGTGCAATAAGTGACACGGCGCTTCGGGACCATCAATAAAACTGTCAAAAATTCCGGAAATTTTACTTTCTAGAACGCATTTTGCAATAAAAATCCCGAAACCTCGAAATTCTTAAAAACCTCAAAAATATTCGAAAACCTTAACCGGAAATCTCAAATGCGAAAAACCTTAAAAGCTAAGATAACACGACACGACTGCCAAGCTTGTTGCTTGCTCTCCTCTTTTCTCTTTTTGGCTAGCTTTGCCTCATACAGTAGATAGTGAATTAAACATATTTAGACAAAGGTAATATCCTTTTGCTTATTTATCAAATTTGAATATCGTTTACTTTGAGAAACGCTTTGGGCCAGAAATCTGTCTTGCGTTTTCGATCATTAAAAACTTTAAAACTTCAAAATTCCCTAAAAAAACCTAAATTTTTTACTTCAGCTAAAAACACTTCAAATCGTTGCTAGAGTTTGCTTCAAAATTTATTAGACTTTTTTACAGTATGGTGATATAAAAGTCTTAACAATTCAGCCAATGCAAACAGCAGATCCTTAGTACCTGCTTCTCACATCGACTGATTTAAATGAGCCTAGCCAATTTATGGGTTTCTGGCGATCAAAAATACAAAGGGCCGAAAACTTTTGATATTTCTACCGTTTTCTTGAAGAATTTACGGCCTTTTTATTGACAAACACTTCGAAAATCATAAATGGCTCAAAGTGTAACTACGATAGTTACACTGTACAATCATTTTATCGAACGTTTTAATTTACCGCTGCGAATGCGAATCGACTACAGCTATGTCACGAAATCCCCAACGAAATCAGGGAATCCCCTAACCAATCAAGTCTCCGTCTTTAAGACGAGTTAGATTGGATTGCGCCCACAATTTCCGAATTTAATCTCATCTTTTCATTTCAAAATCCTATTAGGTACCTACTTGGCCGGTAAAACGGGTTTATGTTTGCGTTAAATCAGTTATATCAATATTTGTCTTAATATTGTAAACAATTTAGATGTCTTATGGCCTTATATAAAAGTTATTTCAACTGTGCTTAAATTTTCTTGATTTTATCGTTAATACTGTAATTAATCATATGAAGATGATTGGGTGATTGAGGTGGCGAGTAGAGTTGCATTTTGGGCGAGTCGATGTCTGGTCGCGTGTTATTTTGTTTTTCTTTTTCTTGTTGCTCGTAATCGAGCCGACATTAGTATCTCTTGTTGATTAATCAATTGGACAAATATTTACCTAGTGACAACGTACATCAAGGGCTAGAACGGGCCCCGAAGTTATTTTATTCCATCTTATTTTATTTGCCTAGTGAAAAGGGTAAATAGTGGTGTATCGTAACTTATCCTTATCTTTGAAAGGTCTTATCTATTTCTCAACCCGAAAATAATCAAAATATTATTTCATCTTTTAATAATGACAGACTGTCCAGCTTAGAGCTCGCTGTTGTTGGAATCATGTTTATCGTCCTACCCTTATTTGGAACCAAAAACTATTTTGGATCTGAACTCATACTGGTGAATAAGTTTAATTATCAACTTGGGATTGGGTTTGAGATTGGTCAACTGGCCTTGCAAGCATTCTGGGGTTAGGTAGGTACTCAGTGTTAGGTTGTAGGGCGTAGCTGCCGATATTCTATGCGAAAGTGCAGTCTGCAATACTAGGACCGAGGAAATCGAGGCCATAGGTTCTGAGGGCCATCTGGTGGAGCCGTCTATCATGCTATTACAACCTGGCCAGCGCTAAGAGCAGCGTAGGTACATTCCTACAGTCTGTTTCACATAACTTCGTGCATAAATTCTAAGAATTCTCATTGTCAGAATACGTGGGCAGCAAAAAAATTCTGGGGTAGGGTGCAAGATTTTTTGAAAGTCAAAAAATGGCCTTAAAAATGGTGGTAGGGCAATAAAAACACCATTTTTCGACGTTTCTCATCAAGCACTATCCATTGGCATCAAAAAATTGCGAAAAAACGAAAAAAATTTTTCAAAAATTGAATTCTGGGGGGTATTTTGATTTCTGGGGGGGGTATTCTGGTTTCTGGGGGGTGCATACCCCCAAACCCCCACGCCCAGGTGTGATTGTCACTAAGCCGAGGATTACGATAATTATATATCAGATCAATGCTATAATCGCAATCTGTCAGTTTATTGTCAGAGATGGTTTTAAAATTTATGACCGAAGTTGTGTGAAACAGACTATAAATAACTCCCAAAGGCAAAAACCGGGGTGTGTCCGTATTGATCGAATAGACACAGGGCACCCTCTAGTATTTACACTGGATAGTCCCCCTCAAGGTTGCTAGCTACAACCGAACTGGTCAGTCATCACAAATTTATTTTTTCTATCCAAAAACCACATTTTTGGCTATCTAAACATGCGTAACGTTTTGTTCACCTCTGTTAAAGTATCGTCTACGCCACGGCAGTGTGCATTTAAGTAAGCGTTCGTGGCAAAGCTTTTGTGTATCGTTGGCACCTTTGTCTATATTTTTCTATATCCGTCAACCCTCTGACGATTCATCATCATTTTCCTCGACCATTTTTGCCACCTAGGTTTTTTGCCTTGATTCGCCTTAAGCTAGCTTGTATTACGCTTGCGTAGGCTTAATCTTATTCATTATATACCTCATGTTCGCTACATCTTACCCTGTGTAAGCGAGTACGACAGACATGTAAAAACCTCGTTTCTACGGGGTCAGATTCGACAATTTCTTCTCGAAATTTTTACATAGTCACATTTTTTCTACCTAACGTTACATTTTCGTACGTTTTTTATACCTAAAAATGGGTGGTAAGCAAACTTTACGAACGCCTCCTGTGAAAAAATCTTTGCCATCGTCACGTGTAACCCAACACACCCAGAACGACCAATCTGATTACTTATTGAATGCTAATAATAACAATTTACCCCCTCCGGTAATTGCATCACTCACATTTCCATCTGCTGATGATTTGATAACTAGTAATCCACCGATGAGTACGGATAATAGTGCTAACGCCTTGGGTGATAATTTATCAGTCGATACAGTCATAAATAACGATCCGACTTTTAGCATGACGAATAACTTGGAAACCAGTTCTGAACTGTGACCTGCGCATCTGATGTAGAGAGCAGTAATAACCTAAGCCTAAATGCTCGAAATAATCGCCTGGAATCTGCCGTGTCTAACAAATTTCTTTTTGAAACATCACAGTGTATGCGTCTTCAATTTTCGCATCTTTCTTCACGCTTAAACCAGGATAAGCATGAAAACACCGAAGAAATGTGTAAACTTCGCGCTGAATTAAGTAATTTACTTAAACCGCAAACTGTTTTAGACCGCTATGAAATTATTCAGGCTTGACATGAATATCAGACCGCTGATAGCGCAAATTCTGCTGGTTCTTGTACACAGTGCAACAATTTCTCAGAACGCATGCAACTTGCATCTTCAATAGTACCACCTACTATTCGCCCGTTAAATATTCATTCTTAACCCAAAACTGGTTCTGAACATTTTTCCGATGTGCGCGCCTCCGCTCACTGATTTAGTGATTAATCCTTCAAATATCGTATTGCAGCAACAGTCCAGAATCCTGCTTTCGTGGAATATTTACCTGCTATTTTACAGCTGTCGTTATCAATTTTGCAGCCATCACGATCAAGGCCTTTGCCATCATTGAATTGTAATGCGCCATTGTTTGTGCCTAATTCTTTAAATATGACTTCACAGCAATTGATAAATTCTCCTCCACTGCAATATTTCCTCCAAACATCGAACATGCGCCATCTAATCCTGTTTTGCACCCGTCAAATGCAGACATACCTTTGCAGGACTGTAATCTGTCTTTCACAAATAGTTTTTCCCATAATACCAAAAATTTTTCTGTGCAGCTTCCATCAACATCCGCAAACCAACGTCATGTCACGTTCTCTGACAAAAGCTCTCACAGTGCTGATTGCATGTGTCATTGCCATTTGTATCACAGCAAACATGTCGCAATTGGGAGCATTGTCCGGCTCCATTTAACCAGCAGCAGCAGAACATTGTCTGCTTTAAAATGTATTTTTTCCAATTGATGAAATCATTTGGCCACAATATTCCGATGTATTTAACTGTCGAGAATTATCACAATCTTCAGGCCTGGCTCAGAGCTGAAAGTGGTCTCTTATTGTACCAAGAACTTGTGGGTCAGGCGCAAACCCATTATAATAACGTTTACGCTAAGCACCTTTGTTTCTGTCCAAGCAATCCAATGCCACAACGCCCATCCGTCCTTTCAGCAATCCCATCTGATGTGGTTGAGGCTTAACATTGAAAAAATTGCCAAACTCCGCAATTTATCATGCAACCGAGTGTGTTTCAACATCTCTACTATCCGGACCCATATTTTGCCCAAAATCAATTCATCATTACAATGGGCCTGATGCTTCACGAGGTTCCACTGGTATACGTCGTGAATCGTCCAACGATCAATACGCGCCTGCTTTGTCTGTTGTCTGTCTACCCGGCTCAAGACATCCTGATTGAAATGTTGCCGCACCACATGCAACCATTGCCGGACCATACTGCTCTGTTATTGATCACCATGCGTCAAATGTTTGACATTTTCAAGAACTTCTGCAAATTTCAATGCGATTATGAAGCGGCTTTTCATTGCCAGCCAATCTTTTTGATGCCCAACGTCGTGCATGCCAAATTGTTGCTTGAATTTTTGTATCGTCGCTTTTATATTTTTTCTATGTGGTACGCTGATGCTCCCATTGCTTGGTGTATAATCAAACAGCTACACCGTATGCTTCATGTTGCATTTATTGGCCCCACTTACACCGATTTACCAGTGCAAGCCTTTCCGGAATTTCCTAATTGGCCGAAAATATCAACAATCCGAGCAAATTGCATCACCGAATCAAAGCTATTTGTGCGGAAACCGACGTGCACATTACCGTGCCAGTTCAGTTTGAGCATTACCGTCAACGCCAAATGTCTACATTTTATTTGCAAACGAAGTTCCAGGACTATCTTGATAATATCCAAAAAATTTGTAACAGCGTCAAGCCAAAACCGCTGCTGCAATGCGAAAACAACATGCTTCTTTGCAGGATCCAAGAGGGTCTTCAGCGAAGGTAAGGCGTTGTGTGCTTAACCTTGAAGTGCCAACCACACATGGGCGTGGGGAGGGTTTGGGGGTATGCACCCCCAGAAGTTGAAATACCCCCCTCCCCACAGAAATCAAAATACCCACCCCCCAGAAAAAATTTTTTTTGCTTTTTTAGCAATTTCTTGATGCCATTGGATAGAGCTTGATGAGAAACGTCGAAAAATGGTGTTTTTTTGCCATACGACCACTTTTAAGACCATTTTTTGACCTTTAAAAATTTTTCATCCCCCCAGAAATTTTTTTCACCCCCCCAGAATTTCGGTGCAGCCCACCTAAGGTGCCGCCAACCCAAATCGGAATTCATCGCACACAAATGATTATCGAGCAGAAAGATTGGGGAGGAGCCTCCCGAGAGTTACCTATTCGTGAGACTCTCACATGCTGCCCAGGTTCATTGACCGTTTCTTCTTTGGTCCGTCATGCCGACCCAGTAGAGCATAAGAAACGTCTTCAAGAATTTTACTGTATGAAATTGGTACAAGCTATGCATCGACTCTGAAATTACAAAATGGAGCACGAAATATGTCTACTTAAATCGAAAATCCGACAATCCTTCCATCCACACAAGCGCCGTTTTGATGAAGGCTGACTTGGTTCGGGTCCATCGAGGCAATAGCATATGTCGTCAATTTCTGGCCATATTCCTCGCAATTGTGAACAAAAATTGCAAAACTACAAATCTACGAATCGACCATCACAGGAAGCGAGTATTCAATGCAAGCAAGTTCATGTCGCAACACAATTGATGCCGCCCCGCCACACCGATCTATATGTTTTTTTGGATAACTAATACCCATTGCCTTGCGTTGCTATGACAGTTCGGATGAAGATTCACCACTGGTGGATCCGAATCGCGATTTGCATCGTCGTTTGCAACCCTGCATTTTTATGCCATCATGAGATTGCTCGACTGCACGCCACAACCCGGAATCCAATTGCGATCGATCCGACGCATCACTCACACTGCCATCCAGAGAGCCATTCTCGTTTTCATTCATCAAAGCCCAGTATTTTGGATCGATATTAATAACTTTGTAGAAAGAAGCTTATAAACTCTGTGATTGTCGCCCCCGTTTGGCCAGCAGCTTTGTTTTGTCACCGGATGCAGCTTTCCCAGTTTCTTGTCTCGCTCTTTGTTGTTATTTTTCTTCACATTTTATTGATCTTGTATCTTTTCTTGTCTTAACTTTTGTGTCGATTTTTTCTTGTCAGTATTGCATATTCGATCATCATTACAGGTATTCGTTGATATACTCGCATAATTACATTCCTCTGTTTGATTTTACCTCGTTGTTTTAAATTTTTTTGTCTTTGCTCTTAATTTTTCTTGCCTTATGATCTGGCCATGTTGACGTAAAATCTCGTGTCTTAAATTGATTATTGCTCAGTATTTTTGCCGTCCTGTTCTTAACGCACCACAACCATACGTGGGCAGCAAGAAAATTCTGGGGGTGCAAGATTTTTTTGAAGGTCGAAATATGGCCTTAAAAATGGTGGTATGGCGATAAAAACACCATTTTTCGACGTTTCTCATCAAGCACTATCCATTGGCATCAAAAAATTGCGAAAAAAACGAAAAAATTTTCAAAAATTGAATTCTGGGGGGGGGGGTATTTTTATTTCTGGGGGTATTTTGGTTTCTGGGGGGTGCATACCCCCCAAAGCCCCCCCACGCCCAGGTGTGACCACAACCCATTCACAGACAAGGGTGTTACCCTACCAAAATCTTTTTATCACAAATTTTTCCCTCCCAGGGCTGTAGGGGTGGATTAAAGATATCTGCTTTGCATGTCACAGAACGCGCTTGTGCAAGAATTTTGGAAGCCGGAAGCGAAATAACGACTTTAGATCAGCTCGCATTAATGACTTTAGATCAACTAGCGTTACTTGGCTAAGGAAGAAATCAGCACGCGTTATTCGTTGAATGAAATAAATCTGGCCGCGAAAACAAAACATGCGTCATTGTTGGAACAATCACTTGTATTTTGAACATTTTATTGGCAGATTATTTCGAAAAATTCGACACTCCGTCTCGAATTTTTTCGTAAATGTGGGGGAGTGTAACTACGATACTTACACGGTACAAAGATTTTATCAAACGTTTTAATTTACTGCTTCAATTGCGAATTGACTACAGCTTTGCATGTCACGGAACCCCCAACAAAATCAGGGAATCCCTTAACCAATCAAGTATCCGTCTTTAAGACGAGTTAGCTGCCTACAGCTTCCCAATTTAATCCCATCTTTTCATCTCAAAGTCCTATTAGGTACTTGGCCGGTAAAAGGGGTTGATGTGTGCGTTAAAATCAGTTATATCAGTATTTGTCTTAACATTGTAAACAATTTAGATGTCTTATGATCTTATATAAAAGTTATTTAAACTGTACTTGAATTTTCTTGATTTTATCGTTAATACTGTAATTAATCATATTATGATAACTGGGTAATTGAGGTGGTGAGTAGTGTTGCATGGGCGAGTCGACGTCTGGTCGCATGTTATTTTGTTTTTCTTTTTCTTGTTGCTCGTAATCGAGCCGACGTTAGTTTCTTTTGTTGATTAATAAATTGGACAAATATTTACCCAGTGATAACGTATATCAAGGGTAGAGCGGACCCCGACGTTATTTTATTTGCCTAGTGAAAAAGGTAAATAGTGGTGTGTCATAACTTATCCTTATCTTTGAAAGGTCTTATCTATATCTCAACCCAAAAATAATTAAAATATTATTAATTTTTAAATAATGACGACTGTCCAGCTTAGAGCTCGCTGATGTTAGAATCATGTTTATTGCCCTACCCTTATCAGGAATCAAAAACTTTTCTGGATCTGAACTCGAACTGGTGAATAAGTTAAATTATCACCTTGAGATTGTGGTTGAGATAGGCCAACTGGCCTTGCGAGCATTCTGGGGTTAGGTAGGTATTCAGTGTTAGGTTGTAGGGCGTAGCTTCCCGAGATTCTCCGCAAAATTGCGGTCAGCGACCGAGGAAATTGAGGCCCTAGGTTCTGAGGGCCGTTGGGTTTTGGAGCCGTCTATCGTGCTATTACAACCTGGCCAGCGCTAAGAGCAGCGTAGGTAGTAGGTACCCAGATAACTCCCGAAGGCAAATACCGGGGTGTGTCCGTGTCGATCAAGTAGACACAGGGCACCCTCTAGTATTTACAAAAGCATCAAGAAATTTTTAGTCTGATTCATACAACTTCGGTCATAAAATTTAAAACTATCTATACGACAATAAGCTGACAGGTTGCGATTATAGCATTGATCTGATCATAGAAATATCGTAACCTTCGGCCTACTGTGTCGACGAAAACTCTTAGAATTTATGCACGAAATTAAGTGAAACAAACTAGTCATTTTTCACCGCCCTTTACATTTTGTAGCCCTGTAAATATTGATAGTCTGACAGAGTAGAAAATTACAAAGTTTGTATAAAACAATTTTGACGTAATGCCATAAGTTTCTAGTCTGTTTCAGACAAGTTTGGGCGTTAATTTTAAAAACGATGTCCTTCATAATGCCGACTGATCGCGATTATTTTTTTCTGAAATTGGTGCACAATCTACTTTACATGAAGGCTTCTGATGTATACCGCGAATTCAAACTTAGTATCATAATTGAGAAGCCTAAACATTGGGCAGATCAGAAGACCCGCCACTGCGCAGTGTCCGGTCGCTTGCCCGAGCCGAACCAGTGCTCAATTGCTTAAAAAATTGCGCTATTCAAACCGTAGATGAAACGTCATTTCGACGGGTTAAAGCGCAAAAGCTATAAATATCACATCCGAGCAGCAAAACAAGCTGACGGGGAAACAAATCCGAACAGCGAAACTGACGAGAATGCACATCCCTATTAGCGAAACGAGTTGATGGGGAAGCACATCCGAACAGCAAAACATGCTGACGGGAAAGCTATAGTAGCGCATGAGTTCGATGAGTGTGTATGTGCACCGCACTTACAGTATGAAACACTATAATCTGTTCCATTCCACACGGCACATTTTCGCTTTACGACTTATTACTGTAACATAATAATTTACGGGTTAGGTTGTTGCGGCAGTCTGCAAGATGCGCCACCATAGGTGGGCGACACCAAAGTTCTGAGCGAGAGTGCAAGATTTTTTCAAAGGTCAACAAATGGCCCTAAAAATTGTGGTGAAAAAACACCGTTTATAAACGTTTCTAATCGAGCACTACTATCCAATGGCATCAAAAAATTGCGAACAAACAAAATATTTCAGCAATTGAGTTCTGAGGGTTTGTTTTGGTTTCTGAGGTTGAACTTCTGGGGGTGCATACCATAGGTGGGCGACACCGAAATTCTGGGGGTTGCAAGATTTTTCAAAGGTCGAAAATGGTCCTAAAAATGGTGGAATGGCGAAAAACATAATTTTTAAACGTTTTTCATCGAGCACTATCCATTGGCAACAAAAACTTTGCGAGAAAACATAAAAATGTCAAAAATTGAATTCTGGAGGGGGTATTTTGGTCTTTGTCGGGGGTATTTTGGTTTCTGGGAGGTACATACACTCCAAACCCCCTTCCACGCCCAGGTATGTGCGCCACATGGTAAGCCAAGCACATTAAACATGAATAGGAAGAGACTAAAACAACCAGCTGTTACGAGTGCATACTTAATTGAAGAAGCCATTCGCAAAGTTAAAATCTATTATACTTGGACCCGTTTGGAATGGAACACAATATAGAATATTTTGACTGATTCAGTCTTTTAAAACGCAATGCTGGAGCTTTTAAAGAGAAATAAACCGGCGAAATTTACTCACATATTTTATACCAACTTAGATCATACAAAACAGTCAACATACATACAAGTTCCGGCCCGAGCGATGAGCCAGAAATTTTCAGAAAATACAAGTCCTTTTACCTTTTTTTGCGTTCTCAAAATTTTTGTTCATGCACACGAGATTTTATGGCTGGGCTGGTCTGAAGTGGCGCGCTCAAGCGCCTCCACCGTGATCCCGGGCCTAATTAATAACAGAGTGATAAAACTTTCAAAAGTTAATGTGTTTGAATGCTATCATCACGTTAGCAATATTTGTCCCTGAAAATAGATTAAAACTAAAAGCCCAGAGTCCAGACTATTCGAGGTCTTCCTGTACACATCTGCGTATTGTCATATCCTCCTATACGCTGAAACGATTTGATCCGTTTAAAAAAGGTAAGGTTGTCTTGTTTAAAAAAAGTTATAATGCTGATATATGCTGATATTCAGAACAGTTTTGTCTTCCGTGTTCAACTGGCGTATACAAAGTTTGAGTTTTGTAACATTCCCAGATTTGAGATCATGTGCAGACTCATAACCGGAAAAGTTGGCAGAAAAAAGACAGAAATACATTTAATACACCTAATTTTTGACTTTACGCTTCATAAAATAGCTAAATATTGATGTAAATAAATTTGGTTTGACATGTATAACCCTTAGAAAGTACTTTATTTTTATTTGTTCGACCTATTTCGACTTGTAAGCGGAGGAAATGGCGAATGACGAACAAAAAACGAGCAGAAACAAAATTTCACACATACCTGGGCGTGGTGGGCGTGGTTTTGGGGGTATGCACCCTCCACGAAACAAACAACTCCCAAGAAACCAAAATACCCCCTTCCAAATTCAATTTTGAATTTTTTTTATTTTTTCTTTATATTTGATGCCGATGGATAGTGCTTGATGAGCAACGTTGGAAAATTGTGTCTTTTTCGCCATACTACCATTTTTGAGGCCATTTTTCGACCTTAGAAAATCATATAGTAAACTTTAAATGTTTGAACCCAACTCCCTATTGGGTGTAAGGAAATTCGGTTTGTGCGAGTTTTGTATCCTTTGAATTTCGTACTTTTGTATATGGAAAAGTTCTATCCCGCAAAATATTTGAGATATTTATCGATCAAAACAGGGATCCCCTAATTTTCACATTCTTCACACTCTTATTCGAGAAGTGATGCGTCTGAAGCATTCTTTTCTCTGAAAATCAAAATCATTGGATTTTTCAAGGCATTAATACTGAGTTTTCACAAATCGTAGAACAATTCATTGAAATTCGCCATATTTTATAACGTTGCGCCAAAATTTTATTCGCTTATTTTAAAATCAGTGTTACATCCAAGCGCAAAAAGAAAGTCTGCAAAATGTTTTTTAATTATTCATCTTTATAAAAATATCGAACCTCCTAGAACTTTCTCAGTGTTGCTGTAGGGGGTACTCCTCACACCTGGGCGTGGGTGGAATTTGAGGGTGAGGCACCTCCTCAGAAACCATAATAAACCAAATAATCCCCAGAAACCAAAATACCCCAGAATCCAATTGTTGAAAATTTTTTTTAAAAATTTTAATGCCGATAAGTAGTGCTCGATTAGAAACGTTTTAAAATGGTTGTTTTTCGCCATACAACCATTTTTACGGCTATTTTTGACCTTTGAAAAATATTGCACGCCCCAGAATTTCGGTGCCGCCCACCTATGTTTCTGTCTCCCGTAATTACATATTTTCTTGAAGAACTTCAGACAAACAATGCAAGTTGTAATACGAAATGTTCACGCGCCAGAGGGAGAGAATTCAAGACGTCGGCTTTTTTCTATATCGATTGTATTTTGACAGGAAGTTTAGTTAGAGAAGATCTTACGACACATGTACAAGCATACGTAGGCAGCAAGAAAATTCTGAAAGGGGGGGGGGGGAGCGACAGATTTTTCAAAGGTCAAAAAATGGCCTTAAAAATGGTGGTATGGCGAAGAAAACACCATTTTTCGACGTTTCTCATCGAGCACTATCCATTGGCATCAAAAAATTGCGAAAAAAATGAAAAATATTCAAAAATTGAATCCTAAGTGAGGTATTCTGGTTTCTGGGGGGTATTATGGTTTCGTGGGGGTGCAAACCCCCCGAACCCCTCACGCCCAGGTGTGCATACAAGTATCGGCATTGATCTGATTCAATAAACTTAAATTTATTTTTGTTATTTATTGATTGCACGAATAGCGATGTGAGAGGCATGATTGATTCGATTGGAGCCTTTCTTTTCCCACCAATTCATCAAGGCTCTGCGATAAGGACGTATGGCCAGCACAGTCGATATAGGGTCGGTTACCACGTGTAAAGTAAATAGAAAACAAAGCGGCCGCATAACGTCGTGTGAAATCTATAAATATTCTTGATTATGATTATTTGAAATGTAAGTAGTTTGTTACAAATTTAGATAGCAATAATCAGGCACATAGCTCTGGGGGAAAATGGGGGGTCTGGAGTCCAGAACCCCTCAAAATTCAGGAAAAACGGAAAAATATGACTTTTTGAACATTATTTTGGGCCTTTTTGGGCTAAGTCCCCCCAAAATTGGTGTTAGTCAACCCCCAAAATAGGAGGGCCAGCTTACTTGCCTAGCAATAATGGGCAACAACGAATTTCTAGGGAATCTGAAAGGATGAACACACAAAAATGTACAGTCACATTATGCTGTTAACCCGATTAGAAGTGATCAAAATATTGTACTCATCACAAAAAATCTCACACAAGCCAAACATGTCCTTCGAGTCTATGAAAGTAAATACATATTTTTGACACAAAAAAATGAAACAGACTGCAAAGAAATTCGGTAAATGTCATCCGTCATGATGATTATTCGACTTTTGTCCAAGATACTGGTAGTTTCAATTCGAGGGGCAACAACAACTTCAAGCGACCTCCACCGATGATCTATGTGCTTTAAGAAAATTTAAAGAAAAAATAAAAAGATTTAGATTTTTATGCCATTCGTTGGTACTTATTTATTTTATTCATTTATTTATTTTATTTAATTTCTAGGTATCCAAACGCCGTACGTGAATTCCCATCTGAGCGAGGCTTATCGAAATGACGACCGGCAAATCGACAATTATTGGCATTCCAACTTCGAGCGCAATAAAAACTATTATAGACTTTCCTTCGACGATTTGACTACGAATCGCTCCAGGCACTTCAGTGCCAGTCTGCTTTTGGATTAGCTTCGATATTTTATAAACGCAAAACGTGCATATGGCATAGCAGATGAACGAAGGTATACACCACAGCAGCGCGAATCGCCATATTGGAATTCTTCTGTAAAGGAAAGCAAATTTTTTAGTTCATGGTGCTTCAACCTTACTTACCACGCCTGGGCTTGGGGAGTTCGGGGTATGCACCCCCCCCCCGAGAAACCAAAATACCCCAACCACCACAAGAAACTGAAATAACCCCCAGAATTCAATTTTTGAAATTTTTTGTTTTTTTGTTTGCAATTTTTTGATGCCAATAGAGAGTGCTCGATGAGAAACATTAAAAAATGGTGTTTTTTCGCCATACCACCATTTTTAAGGCCATTTTTTGACCTTTGAAAAATCTTGCACCTTCCCAGAATTTTGGGGCCGCCCACCTATTCTCACCCGACTTTATTTCATGCCTCCCCCTTTGTGTGCATTAGGGATGCTGAAAATTTCCAAAGTCTGGATCACAAGGGCACAAGAACCTTAGCAACTGTTTGATGAGTCAATTATTGGAAATTGATGAAAAAGTTGTGTTTTCGCCTATTACAATCGATTTTTCTGCAATGATTTGTTGATATGCATTTTATGAAACTTTTTTTTGGGTTCCCCTACAATTTAATTGCTGCCCACGTATATACGGCCCTTAAGTCGTACAAAACTTCAAATGTTTTAAAGTAAGTTCGTTACTTCAGCCTAATAGCTTGGCAATGATGCATCGTTTGATAACAAGCGATTAATACGACAAAAATAGAAAAAGAGGGGAAAAAGGAAAGAAAGAAAAAATTCAAATACATTTAAAAACACGAGAAAAAGTCAAATATACAAATACGGGTGAAGTTATTAGAAAGGGACTAGCTTGCCAAAAATGTCGTAACTTTAATCCAAGTTTAACTGATCAGGTAGTCTGATTGAAACTCTCTTATTATGAGCGCTTATTTATTTTTGATTAAACCAGAATTTGCAAGATTCGCCTATCATAATATGACTGGCCTAATTGAAAATGTAAAGAGAAATTATTGGACCATACTCGTATTTAGAGAAAAATATTGATAAGTTATTAATCCTGCCAACGGTATATACATATATGACGGTCTTAATGCGAAATGGCACACATGAAAAAAATGAAAAAAACAAATGCTTCATGTGCTTGCGACAAATAAAGACTTCCTATGGAGAAACGATACTTTTAATTTCTCCCAAACAGAAGACATACAGAAAACCTATTATTTGTCAACACAGTAGCTCTATTCTAACGTCTAATTATAGTTTATGGAAGAAACTATAGTGTTGTATTCGAATCGAGCTAAAACTAAAATTGTATTTATAAAGCACAGCATATTGTGCAAATTATTCATAATGCTCTAAAATTGAAAAAAAAAGTTTTCGAAATTTATTATGAGAATCTGTCAAGATCACACCAATTATAGTGAAACTTTGTTTCCCTAATCTACTTCGGAATCAACAAAATTTTGGACAATATCACACATCATTTAAAATCATAGAATGAATTTTAGTAAGCACTTAATCAAAGCGCAATTCCTGGCCTTTTCTTCAGATTAGACGCGATTATCCGAACAATTTATTGCACCTCGATCGAAGATTTTGTAAATATCGACCATAGGCTCATTTTTCCCTAAAATTTTCTTATTCTTCTGCCAAAAATTTTAGTTTTTTCGGCGTTTAAAATTTTGAGTGGTCAGATCCGAATACAAAAAAATTGTACGCACCCGAAATCGATGACACACATTTCTTCGAATCTACCCATATCACCGGCGACGACACAGAGCGATGTGATAAGGATAATCAAAGTTGTTAGGCAACCGATTGTTATCAAATTTCTATTTGTTGAGAAATATTTTTTCGCTGACGCTCTTGTGAAACACGTGAATGTAACGATTCAGGATTAACACCGATTGAGAAACTAAGCCGCCAAATCCAGCGCTTGCTAATAGAAATCCAGATAACTGGCAAATGAACTCGTTATCCTGAAAAAACGGAGAACGACTATACGTGTTTTCAGGAGGGGGTTTGAAAGGGTTGGGATTTGACCCACCTCCCCTTAATGATCCCTGCAAAACGGCTTGGCCTTAGAATTGTCGATTTTCCGTAAAAATTATAAAAAATTGTCTTGTTAAACCGTTTTTCAACTCATTTTTTGGCTCGAATGTCGAATTTTCTTAGCTTTCGCGCCATGCGCACATTTAGTGACTATATTTTGCCCAATTTAGTCGATTCTTTCCAAATTTTTGAAGATTTTTTGTTTTTATGTTTTATAAGAAGAAACGAGCTTGGTCTAAAACGTCAGAAAAAGTGTTTTTGACGTGCATCCACCGCTTTTAGCCCAAAAGAGGCGCTTTAAGAATTTTTGAGCCTGACCATCCCCTCCTTTTCCTCAGAATTTCTATGACGCACATGTATGAGACTTCAAATAAAAAGCAACCTGAAGAAAGAGTCTAAAAATTTGCAAAGAAAAAGATGCCAGCAGAAATTGAATTTGGGAAGTCTGCCGAATTTTACGGGGTTCACACTACAGATGGGCTTGGGGTGGGGGGGGTGAGTTGTGCTCTCCTCCAAGAAGTTGAAGCACTTCTCCTCAGATTACTGTATACCTCCAGAATTCTATTTTTGGTAACGTTTTTGGCAATTTGACCCAACCTCTGCATGTGAGAGCAGGTTTGAGACCTGTATACCATTGAAAAGACGTAGGGAAATTTTTTGAAAGAATAACACCAAACTGTGATTAAAAACTAAACAAATAGAGGCTTTTCGACAGAAGTGATATAAATTGAGCAAGAACTATTGAATTGAGATATTTTCCCGCTGCTTTATTATTGCTTCCAAGTTTTCAATCGTTTTAGCTTTGAAAATCTCTGCAGCTGATCTCCATTACACCTCTCTGATTCCTCTCAGATCAGACCATATTAGCGATGGTTGCTAATCACACCTGAGCGTTGGGGGTTAGAGAGCATGTACCCCCCTGACAAACCAAAATACCCCCCAGAATCCAATTTTTCGAAAATATTTCTTCGTTTTTTTCTCCAATTTTTAACGCCAATGGATAGTGTTCGATGAGATACGTTGAAAAATGGTGTTTTTTCGCCATACCACCATTTTTGAGGCTATTTTTGACCATTCGAAAAATACTGCACTACCCTCCTAGAATTTTGGTGCCGCCCAGAAAGGCAGGATAGAAGATTATGGTAAGAATTGACGCAGAATTATAATTAAAAACTTTTGCTATGAAAGCGATTAAGAAAAGAGGAAGAAAAGCCAACTTGCATAGAGCAGGGGTCATCTCTGCATTTGACCGCAAATCTCCTGGGTCGATACGTAATCTTGAAAGTGGGGTTTAACCTCCAGAATAGCTACTAACAACCCGTAAATTGTATGCTGACCCCAGAATTGTCGATTTTACGAAGAAGTTGTAGTGTTTCTTAAGCGTTTTTGGCTGTATTTTGGATCAAAAGTGTCAAATTTTAGGGGTTTTGTGTAATAAACTCATTTTTGACTATATTTTGTTCAAATAACCAAATTTTCTTTCAAATTTTTTCAAAATTAATTTAATGTTTTTTTTGTTTCAAAAAGATCAAGCGCGGGTTAAAATGTATAGAAAACAGTGTTTTGACATCTATCTACAGCTTTTGAGCCCCAAAAAGACACCTTTAGAAATTTTTTGACGTTGATCCTCCTCGCCTAAAATTCTTTTCCTGCATTTTGAAGCACGCCAGAACAGAATTTTTTCGAAAACGTGGCTTTTAAAAATTTCAGGAACTTCTATGCCTGAAGTGGGCTGACGAGAAAGGTCTAAATATACAAGACATTCTAAAACAACTTCAAGGTTCTTATCAATACTGCAAAAGAAGCAAGCAAATTCTGGGAATTTGATATGAGATAAATTGCCGAAACATGCCAAAAAACCGATTTAGGAAGGACTAGCGCATTTTTTAGTTATCTTACTGTCATGCTCCCTTTTGCTCTCGTTTAATTTTTTCTCTTGTATTATTTTCCAACCCAGAATCTTAAAAATGCGATTTCGTGCATCACATGAACGCAAAAATAAAAATCAATAAATTTTTGAACGGCCAATATGCGATTGCCACCAGATATTTAATATTCAAAACGAATAATGAATAATCTCAAATTTTATCAATACACATTAACATATTATATATGGTCAGGCATGCCACGAAGGGAGAGTTTCGGTATCTAGACCAAGCGTCGGCAGAAGCTAAACTCTTGGGGGTTAGAATAGTGTAAAACGTCACAAATCTTAGAAAATATACCGGAAATTCAATGTTGCGGTCTATCACTTTGGGGGGGGGCTTTTGAAATTATGTAGCGTTCTACAATCCTATGCAAAAGTGTCATTAGATCCCCGCTGAATGGAAATAACGGTATATTTTTTGAAAGCAAGGCACACGCAGGCTAAAAACGGACGTAAATTAAATATTTTCCACAAAATTGCTTGCAATTTTCTAGAGACTGTGAATTTGCATAACTTTTATATTATTTTCGCAATGTGACGTCCTTTTGCCTCATTAAAATCTTTTTCGCCTGAAACCGCCTCACCGACTAACATAGATCGGTCATGCTGTGCGACCATAGGGACAGGTAGATAGCAGTGAAATTCTGTAGGGGAGGTCCGACAGCCAAATTGCTAGAATACATAGCTCCAAACATCTTGTTCTAGACTGTCAAATTTTAAGGGTAAGTCGGATTTTTTGTGTAGGTTCATAGCCCCAGGACCTTCATGCCTTTTTGTTTTGCGACTATGGCCATGGTAAGGGTAAGAACCTCATATACATTTTAAAAATAGTCAAAAATTACCTTTACTTCGGCCATGAGTGAATAAGACTGCAGTATGGCAAAATTAAGGCTGTATAAGAAATCAAAGCCAGTTAAACATATTACGAACAAACAATATTCTGGCTTAAAATTACGTTTGTAAAACATGACTAAAAGAAATGAACCGTTGAGTAATATTCCGGCAAATCCCAAAAATGATAAAAAGAATCCCACTTGTCAATAGCCTGGACTGCATACGAATGAACAGTGAATTTCGGCGAATCTGTGCCTACAATAGCGTGCTGACGTGTAAGTACAAATTTCGAAATTTGGCAAAGTCAAATATTGGTCAGCTGCTTTACTTGCAAATGTTCAATAGATATATCTGCATTTCCTGTTTTCAATAAACACTTAGATTTTCAATGTTTTTTATCTTATTTTATGTAATCTATTTCCTAAGATGTAGAGATAAAGAAATAAAGAAAATGACGACCGCGAACATAGACAAAAAGTAGAGCACTGTTGACAAAAATAACCAGAAAATTTTTTTATAAATTCTGCCAGCACCAGTATAGGTTTTCCTCCAATGATCCATTAATAAAATATGTGAGCAGGCTGATAATTGAGTTTTGGGAAGTCCGGCCGGCGTTCTGCGCCAAAATTACTCATTAATTTTAAAGCATATCAGAAGATGTTAGTTTTGAAAAAAATAGTTTGTCGGCACAACTTATCACTTTATGCAAAACTAAATCTCGTTATAGGTAGGACATATTTCGCTTCCCTTGGTCATTATTTGACTGCGCAAGCGACTAGCTTCAGGCCCCAAATGGACAATAGGAAAATTTACATGAAAAATAAGACAAGATTACGGTCAAAAATAGATAAGAATCAAAAAGTTAATGCAAAAATGCTTAAAATTGTTAAGTAAATGTCAAAGAGGGTTCTCTTACAATATTTAAGGCTTACACCAGGTTTTAAATGTCATTTTAGCTGAATATAGGTATCATGGTGATCAACTATCTACAATCAACTAGATTTAGACGACTAACTCAGAATGAAAAAAATAGAAATTTTCTGGAAAAAACTTAGGCAAAACGGAGGCCAAGAATGGTTGAAAATCGAAAATTTCTTCGAAACTCGTGGTAAAAATTGACCAGAAACAAAGTAGAAAACGAAGTTTTGACGCTCTTTTAGCATTTATATTAGCTATAAGCTTTTTAGGCTTGACAGCGAGAAAAAATACTTAGCATAGAAGCAAAATACGCTTTCTCTTACCACTTCGCTGCGTACATAAAGACTTCGTGTTTTGAATCTAAACTTATTGAATTTCTTAAAACTAAAAATTAAATTTTTCGAAATCTGGAATTTGAAGAATGTTAATTTTTTTAAAATTTGACTTAATGAGCTAAACCTCCAAAATGTATCACCTATAACAATGGCAGACGTTTTTTGGACTCAAATATTCAAAGAATGCTAGGACAGAAATTACTGAAATGTAACATATTACTTTTTGAATAAAAAATTTAGTACGAATGGAGTCTCCCCAGCCTTTAGTTTGAAATTAGGCACTTCCTACCTCTGCTATGAGAAATGGAAAAAAATCTCCTCACAAAAACGGCAAGATACATTTTGTACGACCTTTAAATTACTTAAATTTAAAGTTCAAAAGTCACTCATCAGGTCATAACAAGTCATTTCCAAAAAAGAAGCCTTCGAAAATTTAGACACAGTGATCGAAAAAGTGTCAATAAAAGGGATTTTGAAGCAACTAAAGGCATTTTTTTATTGGTCCGAAAAATTAATGAGTAATATTTGAATTTATACAGGTAAGGACGTATTTCTATCACATATTGGGTGCAGTAATCACTGCGACTCGACTGGTGCTTATTTTTTCCACCTGCTTTTCAATGCTCTGCGATAAGGACATCTATAGCAACGTGAAAAATGAATAGAAAACAATGTGGCCGCTTAGATCGTGTCATATCTCAAATTTGCATTTGAAAAATAATGAACATAAGTCAACAATGTAACTCAAATGCCAAGTTGAAAGAAAATAATTAAAATAAGGAAGCCTGTATTACAAAAAATACCAAGGAGACTATAGTGGGGTGATATCAGGCACGTAGCTATGGGCGAGATAATTGGAGCTCTCAAATTTTGGAAGTACGAATATTGTTTACAACGGACCCCCAAAGGAAAAAATTGAAAATAAGCATATTTCGAAGATTGTTAGAATAGATTTTACGTAACATACTTTTGATCTAAATAAACCATACGTTTTCGAGCGTATTGTTCGTACGTATTGCTTTTGTTTACAATGACCTAGGGGCCAGCTAATCGGGAACAAAACAAGTTAAAAAAATTTTCAGCAGGACAAATGTTTTGGAATCATTGGTGAGGCGATTTCATACAACGCATTTTCTTGAGATTGAAGTCAAGTAAAATTTTCTTAATTTATTGAAAATTTTTTCTTCTTTGATGTGTACAGCTCGCTGAGAAACGCTCAAAAACGCCACTATTTCACCAGTCTCCAAGTAGGAGTAGTTATTGATATATCCGATTTCAAAATTTTATTTTCTCAAAGTAAGGCCTGCTATGTACGCGCCTAATTATATGCATGCTTGGGCGTTGGGATCTTGCCTCCTACCAGAATTTGAATTTTAAAGGCTTTTGACTTTTTCGCAATTTTTTGAAGCCAATTTATAAAGATCGATGCGAAATGTCGGTAAATAGTATTTTTGTCTTGCTTGGCCATCGATTTTTCGACACCTTTCAACTTTTAAAAATTTTTCGAGTCACAATTATTTCTTAAAACTTTTTTCTGCATATTGCAAGATAAAATCGGACGAGTCAGCTCATTATTATAAACCTGCTTTCTGGTATCCTAATTATCGAATCATTTTTTTGATTGTATATTAAAGTGCATAACCGGCTGAGTTAGCTGGACATATAGAAATTTATGAGTGTTTTAAATGGTAAATTGCGAGAAAAAATCTTGCGCGCACGATTAAGCAAATTCAATTGAAACATTTTATAATTACATTGTTTTAGACTTAACGCAAATAAAACAACGTTTTTTCTATTTTCTCAATTTTTTATTCCGTGCACGTTTCTTTTGTACTTTTATTTCTTAATCCGTCTTAGTTTTATTTTTTGTTTTTTTGAGTGGTTTTTTACCTTTAATTTAGCTTTGAGATTAGTCATATGCAGATATACGCAAGCGTAAGAAACGTTTTTTAAAGTAAAAAGGTCTGCGCTCAGTGTCACTGGTCGCCATGAAAAGACGAATCGTCTTGACCAAAGAAGAATCGCAGTCCAGCATATACGATAGTCTGTCAATTATAAAATTCATACTATTTAGGTGATTCTAAATTATAGTTCATCCCCTCTATAATATTTACTGATCACATAAAGCAAAAGCATTAAAGTCTATCCTCTGGACCATTCATGCAATTAAGATTTAAAAAAAGAACTTTTACTGACGTTTGGAAAAGTCTATGTCCTCGTAGACTCTGAATATGAATCACTCACGCACTTGTGAGGCGGGGGATTGGAGTGGTCGAAGAGACCCCTAGTATGGAAAAATGAGAAATTTTCTTGCGAAAATGAGGCTAAATAATGGGAAAAAACAAATGGACATTTAAGCTCCCCTTAAAAAGTGCCTCAAATTGACCAGAAACTGTGTAGTTACGTAGTTTTAACGATCTGGCGCTTATATCACATCTTGAGGTTATTTTGGCCTAACAAAGCTCAATTTTTGTCTCCCACCCTATATCAGCTGAACCCCTCCCCCAGATTGGCTATGCTGTATATATAATATCACACAAATGGGAGTGGGGTTTGTTTCCCCAAGAAGTTGAAACTCCCGTCCAGATTATTGTAGAACCCCAGATTTCTATTTTGAGTAACATTTTCAACAATTTTACCCATCTTGACCCCTCCCCATAATTTCCTTCCTGCCCGTATGGTCACAAGTATTTACAAAGACCTTAGGGACCGTGGAAAGGCTGATTGGCTCTTTATATAGATTTGGAATATGAATCAGTACGTTGTGGTCTCGAACAGTAAGTAATGTATTCTGATAAGATGAATCCAAGACGCTGCCTATCATTGTCTGTTGTCATTTCTCGTCGAATTTCGACTTCATTTTTTTGCTGATTTAGTTATCAATCTTTCTGATAATTCACAAAAGATTACTGATTTCTTTATTGGTTCATTTTTGCGTTGAGTAAAGGATTTGGGGAAAGGGTCTAGGCTACCCCAGAACAGGAAACAATGGATGTTCTAATAAAAACGTGGCAAGCATTAAGGCTAAAAACCGATGAAAATATAACCTTGGTGCTTAAAATTGACTAGAACTCGTATATCTTTTTGACGTTATTTTGATATTTATATTTGTTTTTGATATTTTAACAAAACAATAAGTACTTGACAACCTACCCCAGATCGGCTCACCGCTCATTTAATTGACCAGCCATGCTTTGCTTGGAGTCAAGAACCTCAGAACAAAAAAAAGAGAAAATCATGGAGAAAAAGGGTAAAGTGGAAGCCAAATTTTATTGCACAAAGGCTAGAAAATCATCAAAAACCAATCCAGCACTTGTACCAGATTTTGAGGCCATTTCGGCTCTAAATTCTCTAGTTGAATCCCTGCTGCCAAACCAGTTGACCATACGTGGGCAGCGAGAAAATTCTGGGGGGGGTTGCAAGATTTTTCAAAGGCCAAAAAACTGCCTTAAAATGGTGTTTTGGCAAAAAAACACCATTTGTTGACGTTTCTCATCGAACACTATCATTTGGCATCAAAAAATTGCGAAAAAAACGAAAAGAATTTTTTAAAAAGGGGGTGTTCTGATTTCTGGGGGTGGTTTTCGGGGGGAGTGCATACCCCAAAACCATCCTCCTTCCCACCCCCACGCCCAGGTGCGCAGCTGACCCGCAAAACAGGCATGCTGTGCATCGCAGGTTACAACAAATCATTTTATCGACGATCAGTGATAATAGAGTGGCCATTGCTGGGCTATTCTGAATGGAAGCATACGAGTTGCGAAAATTGCCTTTTGTGCATTTTGTTGTACCCAGGAGTTTATGCGAAATATTTACGAGCGTGCTTAGATAGCAGTAGCCTGTTTGTAAGACGCTTTATTGATCTAAATCATTTGCAAAAACATGTCAAATGTGCGAAAAATCTGAACTATCTTTGTAAGGTATTGGTCTGGAGCGAGTCATTTTGAGTTACGCGATTAGCGCAGCATATTTTTTTCAACCGGCTCATCACAGCTCTGCGGTAAGGTCGAGAAGCCAACACGGTCGATATCGGATCAATCGGCAGAAGAAGAATGAAAAGAACGCAGAACAACACCATTAGTTCGTGAGATACCTGAAAAATTATTCAAAAAAATAAAATTACTAGGCGTGATGTGGAAATAAAAGCGAAACGCTTCTAATTCACCTATTCTCGTATTTGAGACGACCCCCTTTTCAGTTCAAGAAATCTTCCCTCTGAATTCGGAAGGAGCCCATGATAGCATTTTGAAAAAAATACGTTTCGTTTGCGAAATTTTGTCGCCTTTTTGGATCTCCAGAGTGAAAACGCTGCCTAATCAGGCTCAAACTCACACGTAGGCGTGATGGGTCGGGTCTGCAAACCATTTCTTCCCAGAAAATCTGGAACACCCCTGCGAACATTGGTAAGCCCCAGAATTAAATTTTTTGATGCTACTTCAGCGATTTGGCCCCATCGGAACCCCAGAATTTGGTTGCTGCCCAGGTAGGCTCCTGTCTACGTCTGACGAGTCAAAAAATTTCAATTTAAAAATTGAGCTTGCAGGACGACATTATATGTAGGTTCTATTAATTACACAAATTTAAAATTCCTATGGTTAGGAACTAGTATGCAAATTTGTTCAAAAGGGTTGGACGGAGGGCTTAGACTTTAGACCACACAGGGCCTGGAAGGTTTAGGGTTCCCAATGAATCCGGTAGACCCCCACGCAGCGAATGTCCATAGATCCATTAGCGTTTGCAGCAAATTCACGACACATTTATTATAATTAAAAATTCGACGACTTGTCATGTGGGAGTGTTCGGAAATTTTTGGTTCGAAGTGGTCAATTGTAAAATATTTTCCAAAAAAACATCTAAAATGAAAAATAAAAAGTTTTCGCACAAAAGTCAGTGGGAACTCAAGAAACTCTTATTCTGGGCAATTAAACATAACAAAATTTGAGATAGGGATTCCCAGATCTCTTTAAAATTTTCAGGCTATTGACTCGAATTCAATACAAATTTGAAAAAATTATTCAATTCAACTTTATTTTAATCCATGCTCATAATTTGATGTTAAACTTAAAATAAAATAATTCAAAACAATTCCTTAATTTTATCATTAATGCATACATAAATATTCGCGTGGGCTAGACAGATAGAAATTAGAACTGGTAATTCTAGAATAATCGGCATTCCAACTTCGAGGCCAATAAAAAGTAGGATCAACTTTGCTTCGACTATCTGGCTATGAATTGAGCTCGCTATTGCGTCATTTCTCGTCTGTTTCCTGATAAGCTTAGAAATTCTGTAAATGCAAAACACGCATAGCCCATAGCAGACGCAAGCTGGAATTCCCCATAGAAGCATGTATCGCCATAACGGAATTTGCCTGAAAAAAACGTGAAATCAAAGAAGTCGAATATAATTGAAAAATAATGAAATAAATGACGATGTCTGTGTTATAGAAGAAGAAACATATAATTCGAAAAATGAGTGAAAAAAGGAAGAAACATATAATAAAAGCACAAACAGGACGTGCAAGCCATTTTATTGATGTATCTTACAGCATGCGTAATAAAAGTTGCAATTATACACTTGTCCACATGTGCTGAGTATGGTCAAAGCGCGAGGTATTTCATAAAAAATTTAAAAAAAGAAAAAACAAGTC